>JAJPCS010000491.1:202547-222401 GCA_021164005.1 Willisornis vidua nigrigula | reverse complement strand
TGAGTGAGGATTTGTGCCTTTCAAACCCCTCTGAGTGAGGATTTGTGTAGGTTTTAAAAGGAAATGGGTCTCTTCTGTGCGGCGTGGAGGGAAAGGGAGAAGGGTTTCCCTGCTATCCCCTTTGTTCCATGGGGGCAGAGAAGGGAGAGAGAGACAAGGAGTTCGAAGCAGTTGCAAGGCAGAGAATCATCTGTTTATTCAAAAAAACACGAGGTAATGTCCAGTCCTGGGGGCAGTCCCCAGGTTTGGCAGGATTGGGTGAAAACTGAGGAAAAGGCAGGGTCAAAGGTCCCTTAACCAATAGAACTGGGACAGGGGCAGGGCCGGCTGGGGCCCTGGAACTGCCCCCCCCCCGCCAGCCACGAGGGATAACAGGACAGAAAGGGGAGAAGGGCCAAGGAGCCCTCACCAGAGCACCGGGGTGGGGACCAGCACTGCCCCATAGCGGGCCCATCAACAGAACAAAAGGCCTCTGGGCGACACAAAGAGAACTGGCAGGGTGTGGACAACGACCCATCACAACTGAAACGCAGGCAGGGGAACAGAACCAGAAACTGCCTTTTAAAACTTCAACTGAGTCTCTTGAGTTTAAAGTGTTTGTCCAGTGCTGGTTTTGGAATTCATTTCAGCATCTTCCTACAGATTTGTGCCTTTCAAACCCCTCTAAGTGACGATTTGTGCCTTTCTCCCCTCCTCTGGTTGCTCCAGCAACCACCTCCTGGTCTGCAGCTCCAGACCATCTGCACTTCTCCACTCAGGAGCCAAGGCAGAGACAGGCTTTGGAAGCAGAGATGATGACTGGAATGTACAGGAGAGCACCACCCTCAGAGATTTGGGGTTGACACTGCCAGGGCACCCTTGAGTTTGCGGCTGCTCCTGCCCTCATCTCATGACCCAGGGAAGAAAAGCTCCTTCCTTGGCTCCAGGGGGTCATGCCAAGGGCTCGCGGAGGCTCTAAAGCGTCTCCAGCCTCTGAAGGAGCCGGAATTGCGGCACTTCCTGCACTGGCAAACCCTCCCTGCGCTGGCAAACCCTCCCTGCGCTGTCCCTGGGGACACCTGGGCAGCTCCGCGGTGCTGCAGCTCCACTCCCTGGAGGTGAAGGGATGGCACCGGCTGCGGGCCCGGGGAGGAGGAGGGCAGGGGCTGCTCCAAAGGTTGCCCATCCCTACTGAGCTCTTCCACCTCCACAGGGAGCCCAGGACCCTCCTGCAGCACCCGGATCGAGGAGGTGGGCATGAAATTTGGCTGCCAATGCTGCCAGGGGGTCAATCCATCACCGTCATGCCCTGCCAAGTGCATGGGCTGTGAATTCCTGCAGCCAGAGGGGAGTTATCCTTCCCAAAGGGAAAAGGGACCCTCAATTCAACCTCAGGGGCTGCTCGTGGTCTTCCACCATCACCACAACTCTCCGTGGTGGGAGGTCCCCAAGGACACCAGCACAGATCCCACACTCTCTCCTGTCCCAGCAGAGCCAGAGCAGCACCCAAACACCCTTAACCTTACAGGAGCACACAGTGACAGGGCTGAGCAGCACCTCCTTCCACAGCAGTTCTTCCAAAAGCTGAGGCTCACAGTGCTGAGCAGCTCTGTCCTGGAGGGAAAGGACTGGGAAATGCCCGGGGCAAACGCTGGGCATCCCCAGCACACAGCAGGGCAGGAGGGGCAAGCAGGGGCCTTCTGCTGCTCAGAGCCTTGGTGGCTGTGCTGGATGGAGAAAAACCCTCACCAAGCAGGGCCTGAGAAGGGAAAATCAGAGAGGAAGGAACATCCAGTGAGTCCCTCTCAGAAAACAGCTTGGGAAGCCACTGCTCGTTTAATGAGCAGACCTGACCTTGCTCCCCAAGTCACCAAAGATCACAGGTTTTGGAGTTCAAACAAAAGAATTAGAGTTTGGGGGGATTTTTTTGCTGCAAATGAGCCAAATACACCAACCAATCTCCTGCTGGGGGTGCCTGGTGGCTCTGCCCACAGTCTGAAGGTCCATCCAAGCCCTGCTCTGCCCCTTTGGTCCCTCCTGCAGCCACAGAAGGGGTTGGGTTGGGTTGGAAGGACCTTCAGTCCCATCCCATTCCATCCCCAGGGACACCTTTCATAGACCAGGTTGCTCCAGCCTGGCCTTGGCCACTCCCAGAGGTGGGGCAGCCACAAACATCTGCTCTTGCACTTTGGAAGGTGGTTCCTGGGAGGGGAATCACCACTTTGCCGCCATCAGAGTAAACCAGCAGAGCTGCTGATGCCAACACTCCCTCCCTGTCCCTCATGCTGCCTTGGTCATTCCTGGTGTTCTCTTGCCTGTGCTCTCCTGTCCCTGTGGAATTCCTGAGCTCTGGCTCAGCCCCATCCCAGGTTTCCAGCTGGGCCTGGAATACGAAACATTCCAGGAGGTCACAGCAGAGGATGTGCAGGAGGTGGTGCTGACATCCAGGCATGGCACAGGGATGAGCCTGCAGCTCTCAGCAAGGTTAGCAGGAGCCTCTTGGTGTTCCAGAGCCATCCTGAGGTCCCTCAGGCTCCAATTCCCAACATTCAGCTCCTTCCATCAATCCCTTGTACTTATGAGCCAAGGAGAAACCTGCCCTGCTCAGGTGAGGCCCCACCTGCAGCTCCCACAGGAGGAGGACATGGAGCTGCTGGAGGGAATCCACAGCCAGGGGTGACCTTGTCCAGCCTTGAGATGTGCCAACTGCAGGTGGCAGGAGCTGTCTGGGCTTCCCTCTCCACAGTGAACACGTACCCGTGGTGTTGTACAGAATTATGGTTTAATTTCCTAATCTGCAGTTTGTCTGTACAACAGTGTACAAAGTGTAACCCAAAGGAACATTTCAGCCCCACGGAAGGGTTTGGCTGTCTGAGAATCCAGGTAATTTGAGGGTTTCACCTGTTCTTCCCTGTCTCCTGGATGCTCAGGCTGTGCCACCTTCCCACACTCCCCAGAACATTTTGCTTTCCAGCCTCCCCCTCTCAGAGATGGAATCCTTTACCATGGCAGAAAGTCTCTGCTGGGGCCTCTCCTTTCTGCTCAGACATGAAAGATTTTGGCCCTCTTTTTCCACCAGGCCAAACCATGCCAGCAGTGCCATGAGACAGGGGCAGTGAGGATGCCAAGGCGACACTGCTGTGGCAGTTTAGGACTTGCTGCAGGTTTGCTCTGCTCACACTAATCCAACTGGTGGTGGATTTCCAGTCCTTCCTATCAGGGCATTTTCACTGTGGGTGGCACTACCCCGGGCCAGGCTGGTCTGAGGATTTCTCTCTTGCTCAGATAAAATGAGCAGGAAGGTAATTTTTAACTTAGAAGTTAAGGCAAATAACATATTTAGCTGCTACTGGTAGTACAATACATGCAGAACTGCTTCTCCCAGCACCAGGAAACCTGCAGAGTCCCCTGGAGTCCAAAGTGATTGTTTGGGCTTAGGACACCACCTGGGAAAGGCCAAATTCAGAGATCTCTGGTGTCCAGAAATATCCTTGTTGCAGGGGTGTGGAGGGATGGTCTCTCCTGCCTGTGCTCTCCATGGAAACTTTAATTTCCTCTCATTTTCTGTGTTCCCAAAGCTTCTAATCTGTGTTTTAAAGGGCAAGTGGAAAGCCAAGACCATGACAAAAATACAATTCCCTTAAAGCTTTTCCTCTCTGATTTGGACTACAATGCAGCTTCGTTTTCAAAATGCAGTTACTGGGTGTGCAAAATAAAGCCCTCAGACTATAATGAAAATCTGACAATAAATGCACAGGCTTGGTATGGATGAGTCCTCAGTGAAACCCTCTCAGTCACAGAGGGATGTTCTCAGGAGGGTCACTCTACAGATTGGAGTCTGAAAAGAAGAGAAGGAGAGAAGTGGTTCAATATTGTAGTGTGTGAGGGTTGGGGGGAGAAGATAAATGGTCTGAAAGGCTCCCTGAACGGGGGGGCTGAAACCTTCACTACAGGGCCAAAAAGACCAATAGTTGCAAAAGGATGGTCCTTGTGGGTCCCTTTCAACTCAGAAATATGTGAACTCTGTGGATTTTCTCCCCTCATAAAATCCCACCGAGGTATTTTTGCATTAAAAGGAAAATATTTGACTCAAAGTCAAGGATATTTCACTGAGTGGAACCACCAGCAATATTTATCCATAGGATAAATTTACAAATCCATCCTCAGTCAATCCCACTGTCCTCCACTCACATCAGGACTCTGACACGTCCCTCTCTTTCCTCCCCTCCCTTGTCTTTGGCCACCAAAGCTCAGCTGTTCCTTCTCTCCTTCACCACCCCGTGCACATCTGAAGGGTCTTTTTCCTGAAGCTCCTGCACTGGAGATAAATCTGACCAAGGGATGGTCTTGCCTAAAAGATTTGCTCAAGGTCAGACCAAACCTTTGGCCTCCTGTAGAAATCAAGTATTTTTCTCACATCTACCTTTCAGTTCCTAGTTCTGTCCCATATTGATCACCAGTAAGGTAATTAGAAGTTCCATAAAGCAGCCCAAACATCACTACCTTGTCCAGGTGGAGCTGCATGGGGACCATTTTTGAGGCACTTGGCAGCAATGGCACACCTTGGCATGCCCAGGGAAGGAAGGGCACTGCAGATCTCACCTTTGATGGCCAGGAAGGCTCTGCTGAAGACACTCCCCACTTCATTGGTAGCTTCCACCATATATTCCCCTGCATCCTGCTTGGTGACCCCCAGGATGACCAGGGAGCAGACCCCAAAGTCATTGGTGCAGAAGTAGCTGGGATCTTTGGAGAGGTCTCTGCTGTCCTTGTACCAGGTGATTTTTGGGGGGGGGTAGCCCCCAACTGCACAGCTCATGTGACACTCACTGCCTGTCACCACCACGTGGGGCTTCAGTGGGACGAGGAATCTCGGGGGCTGGTTTGGATTCACTCCTCTGTATTTCTGGGGTCTGACTCGGAATTCAGCTGGAAAAAAACAAACCACACCCCCTCAGATGCAGCTCCCAGTCAGGGTTTGCAGGACCGGTTTGCAGTCAGACACTTGGGGGTGCAGGGTCTGGAATTCTGCTCTGCCAGAGATCCTGTGCATGCTCAGATTGCACCCTGGGCTGCTTCCCAGAGCACCTAGAATTTAGCTTTGAAGGCAGGAACTTTGGTTTCTGCAAAACTTAAGCTATAGATTTTGCTGGGGATTCATTTTGGGGCAAATTGCACCACACAAGGGCTGGGAATGAAGGATTTCTGCAGAAAGGACAACCCTTCCCTGCCCAGCTGGAATTCGTCAGAGCGTCTGTGCATTCCTGCTCTGGGCAACTCAATATTCATAGAATCATAGAATGAACTGTGTTGGAAGAGACCTCTGAGATCATCAAGTCCAACCCTCGATCCAACCCCACTGTGATCACCAGCCCAGGGCACTCAGTGCCATGTCCAGTCTCATCTTAAAAACCTCCAGGGATGGAGAATCCACCCCCTCTCTGGGCAGCCCATTCCAATGCCTGAGCACTCTCTCTGTAAAGATTTTCTTTCTATATCCAACCTAAACCTCCCCTGGCAGAGCTCAAGCTGTGCCCTCTTGTTCTACTGCGTGGGAGAAGAGACCAATCCCCACCTGGCTACAACCTCCTTACAGGGAGTTGTAGAGAGTGACAAGGTCTCCCCTGAGCCTTCTCCAGGCTAAACACCCCCAGCTCCCTCAGCCTCTCCCCACAGCACTTGTCCCTTCTCCAGCCTCGTTGCTCTTCTCTGGCCCCACTCCAGCCCCTCAATCTCTTTCCTAAAGTGAGGGGCCCAGAACTGAACAATTCCCAGGGGCAGAGACCCACTCCAGGACGAGATGTTAGAGACAACAAAAGCAACACACTGAAACACTTGGCAAAATCTGCTTCACCCTTTGTTTTTCGGATCCTCCAGGGCTGCAGAGTTTCTGAGGGAGCACTGGAACCCAGGCTGTTCTTTGCCACCACCCTGAAGAAGTAATCCCTGCCTGGGACCACGGTGGTGAATGTGAACTTGTTGTTGTAGATCAGGTCCCCCACCACGCCCCACAGGCCCTTGGGGGACTCCCGTTTCAGGACGGTGTAGTGCAGGTTCTTCTCCCACTTCTCAGATGCTGATGGTTCCCAGGCCACTGTCACTGTGTTGGGCACGTTCTCCTCCAGCTGAAGTGGCCCAGGAGGCTGTGGGACATCTGGGAGGTGAGGACAAACAATGTCACCCACGGAGGGACAGTGGCACAGTGCAGAACCTTAAACCCCTGGATGCTGTTCCCCAGGGGCTCAGGAAACACTCTGGACATTGGAAGGGTCAAACTTTGGTTCCTTCTCCAGCAACACAAACTCCTTTGCTGTGACCTGAGCTGCTGCTGCAGAACATCTGCATTGCTGGTCCCTGCCCTTCTTGCGGGAAGGAGAAGGGGGTGGTACAGCTGAAGTGTTTCCCTCTTGGGGACAGAGCTCAGAATGCAGCTGGAGCTGTGGCTCAGTGTCTCACCGTCTCCTCAGTGACCCCTCAGGCTCTTCCAGAGAGCAGGAACTGCTCCTGGGGTTTACACTGTCCCCCTGTGGGACCTGGCCTGGCCCTTCTCAGTAGGGTCACTCTGGAAGTACAGTTTTAATCAGCTCTGTCCTGCACAAAGTGTCCAGACTGAATCCCACAGAAAATTGTGCTCTGGTTCTCTCTCTGCCTGAAGGGCCAAACTGCAGCAGAGCTCTCCCTGCCAACCTCAGCTTGCTGCCTGCTGCCTGTTCACAGAAAATCACAGAATCCAAGACTGGTTTGGGTTGGAAGGACCTTAAAGCTCATCCAGTCCACCCCCTGCCATGGACAGGAACACCTCCCACAAGCCCAGGTTGCTCCAAGCCCTGTCCAACCTGGCCTTGGACACTCCCAGGGATGGGGCAGCCACAGCTTCTCTGCCCAACCTGTGCCAGGGCCTCACCACCTCACAGGGAAGAATTCCTTCCCAATATCCCATCCAACCCTGCCCCCTGTCAGTTTGAAGCCTTTCCCTGTGTTCTGTCACTCCATCCCTTGTCCCATGTCCCTCTGCAGCTCTTCTGGAGCCACTTTAGGCACTGGAAGGGGCTCTCAGGTCTCCCTGGTATCTTCTCTTCTCCAGGTGAACCGCCCCAGCTCTCGCAGCCTGGCTCCAGAGCACAGGGGCTCCAGCCCTTGGAGCATCTCCGTGGCCTCCTCTGTACTTGCTCCAGCAACTCCACATCTTTCTGATGTTGGTGCCCCAGGGCTGGAGGCAGGCGGGTCTCACCTGAGTGGGGCAGAGGGGCAGAATCCCCCCCTGCCCTGCTGCCCACGCTGTGGGACCAGCCCAGCAACCATGGCCAGAGCATGTCCAGCCTCTCCCCCACCAACACCCCCAAGTCCTTCCCCTCAGGGCTGCTCTCAATCCCCTCATCCCCCAGCCTGGACTGACCCTGGGAGCTGCTGGTACCTACAGATGGGAGTGAGTTACCTGTAATTTGGACCTGGAAGCTGAAGGTCTCCCCCTTGCTCAGCCCATTGTGAAGCTCCACACTGTAGGTGCCACTGTGGGCAAGCTCAGCTGTGCCAATCAGCAGCTGGGTGGTCCCCCCCTCGGTTTTTATGGTGGTTCCACTGGGAAGGGGAAGCCCATCCTTCAGCCAGACCACTACAGGGGCTGGAGATCCCTGGGAAGAACAACAGGAGTCACAGCCCGCCTTGTTTCACCTCCACATCATGTCTTTACATCTGTAGTTTCATTGTCTCATCCCAAACCTGGATCTACTCAACACATATTTAAAAATACAGGTCTAAGGTGGATCTAAGAGCCCTCATGTGCTCTGGAGGGTCTTTGTTTTCTTTCCCAGTGTCTTTTAAGGATGTTTTTGCAGTAAGGTGTTCAATAAGGCTTAACCAGGCTATGCATAGAATAAGTCCAATGTCAGCCAAAGTGTTCTGCATCGAAAACAGATGACACCTGGAATTAATATTTTTGACTATTTAAAAAAGGTCTGCTCAGTTTGGAAAGAAAAAACATCCTCAAAGTCTTTATTTCCCTCGTGCCATCTTTGGCCTTCATTTTCCCAGAAACAAGGAGAAAGGTCAGCAAATATCCCACTTTGCCTTCATCACCCTCCTCCTGATACCCCAAACTTTACAGAGTCACAGGAGGTTGGAAAGACCTCCAAGATCATCAAATCCACCCTGTGACTAAACCCCACCTTGTGCCTTTCAAACCTCTCCATGTGAGGATTTGTGCCTTTCAAACCCCTCTGAGTGAGGATTTGTGCCTCAGCCCAGAGCCCTGAGTGACACCTCCAATCATTCCTTGGACACCTCCAGGGGTGGGGACTCCAAACCTCCCTGGGCAGCCCCTTCCAATGTCTGACCACCCTTTCAGTGACTAAAAACCCTTTGGTTGTTCCCAGCTCATTCCAAAGCCCTCAGGATTTCTGTCAGTGCCTGTTTTTCAAGCCACAGTTCTGCTGCTTGGTGAGACAGTCAGGGAGAGGCTCCTGAAAATGCTGCCTTGAGGGAAATCACTGAATTTTAAAGCCTGACAGAGCAGTGGAGATGATGATCACACTGCTGGGGTTGGGCGGACAGCTTTGGCAGAGTCAATGGATGACTTTAATCCCCTCAAACACTGATGCCAACGGTGCCCGCTGAATTCCTGCCCGTGTTCACCTCGCCCAGGAAGTGCACACAGACCAAAGTGGTTGTAAACTAAATTCCAGGACATGAAAACAGGAGCTCAGTTTTCAAGTCTGGTGCTGACTTAGAGCATAAAACCAGACAGGGAATTCCACCAACCCATGGAACACTCACCTCAAAGGGAATATTCACCCGGAGGGGGTTTCCTGCTCTTAGAACCAGAAGGTTTTTCACTGTGTCATCGATTAATAACCTGGGAGGAACTGGAAAACACAGGGATGGCATAAATAATTGTACATTCACTGTCACTGGTGACAGTCCCACGTGGTGGATACCCCAGTGCCTTCTCCAGAAAGGGCTGGAGCTGGGAAGGAGCTCCTGACCCACTCCAAGACTTTACACCTTTCAAATTCCATTACTATTTAGTACAATGACTAAACAAGGAGAAATGATGTAAAAATACAGTCACTGTGCTCATTTGATGTCCCAATCACAGAGAAATTGGCTCTTTCACACCCTTCACCCAAACCCAGGGATGACATTTTGGGTTTAGTAACATCTGGGGAAAAGGAAATTCCAAGGGACACTTCTAAAATATACCCACAGGAAACCAGCCTTTATTTAAAATAATTTTATATAATTATATATATATAAATATATAATATAGATAATATATGTATAATTATATATATAATATAATTTTATAAGTTTGTAAGTTTATTTAAAATAATATTCTTTTAGCATTCAAAATCTTTTTGGTTTTTAATCAATATAATATAGTATTATATTTAGTATTTTTCTAAAAATGCCAAACACAGTAGGGCTAAATTTAGTGTTTCCAGTATAAAACTGAAAAAACTCCTTCCCACATAGACTTATTTTATCTGTTTATTGATTGATTATAAAAGGAGTCTCCATCAATGGGCCAAAAGGAGATATTTTCCTGTAGGTCCTCCCAGAATTATCTCTTCCTTCTGTAATTCTGCAACATTCCCAAACAGCAGGAAGGAAGGCAGAGCTACAGCTTGTGAACAACGGTGGAAAAGTGGAAATGGTGAAAACTTCCAAACTAGGCAATTAAATAAAATAAAGTATCCAAAAACCAACGTAAAAAATGGTAATTTAAGAGAATGAAATACAATGTTTAGTTCCACAGGACTGTGTAAAAATAGGCTGAAAACTGTGTTTTTGACTGGAAAGGGGTGGGTCAGGGTAAGGGATGTTGGTTCCTGCCTCGTGGCTGTGACAGAGCTCTCCGAAAGGGGCGAAACATAAATCCAAGGAGAAAATAATAGTTTTGGGACTTCTTTTCTGCTGGTGACTCTCCAACACAGGCTGAATGACACATCTAACACCGGTGAAATATCCAGAATTTCCTGGGGAGGTGCAGAGGGGAAAGGGATGCTCATCCCTTCGTGTTTGTGGGATGTGGAAGATGTTCATCCCATCAACCCCGAGACCTGCTGCTCCCATTCCCTGTCCACTGACTCACCCACGGGGGCAGCCGCCTCCAGGAGGGCCTCAAGCTCTGTGGCTTCTCCTGGCCCACTGTCATTGATGGCCCTCACACGGAGGAGATACTTCTCCTTGGCCTGGAGACCCTTGAGGGTGCAGGTGGTGGCCTCTGCGGGCAGGGTGAGGCACTTGCTCCAGGTGGGGCTCTGGGGAAGCCTCATCTCCACCTCATAGCCCTTCACATCATTCCCATCCTTGACTTCAGGTCTGCTCCACGTCAAGGTGACGCTGGTGCTGTTGCAGCTGCTCACTTTGAGGTCCTGCACTTGACCTGGAGATTCTGAGAAGAGAAAAAAATTCGTTTAAACTATTTTTTCTAAGATTTCTGTCCACTCAATCACTTCCTGAAATTCCCTGACATTCTTGGAGCACACTGGATATCCACCCTGCTGTCCTGCCCACACCTTGTCCTGGTTCTTCAGAGCTGAATTCAGGTCCCTGCTCCATCCAGCCCTGCAGGACAACCCACACCGCCTCCAGCACGGTCTGCATCCCCTCTGGAGTCCTCCACACTGCACATAACTCCACCCAGGGAATCTGCCACACCTTCCCTTGGACACCGCATGGGAAATCCTTCCCTCCCTTCCTCAAGCTGATTCTCAGCCATGAAACATCCCCCAGTTATTCAATCTTTGTGTTCACACACATTTCGGGAGTGTTTAAGACCATCTCCCCTCCACTGACACCCCCAGGGTGTGTTCAGCTCCCCCAGGGGCAGCAGGGCAGTGTCAGACACCTGAACTCCACAGACACAGTTCTCAATTGAGCCTTTTAGGGGCTCTCAGGGGCTTCAGCCCTTATCATTAAATAAATCACTTGACTGCATCTCATTTTATGGGGTTTTCTTTTTTGGTATTTTACTTCTCTCCTCTTCATCATGGGTTACAGTTACTGGGTAGTTGTGGAGTGAAGGGAAGAGGAGCAGAGAAGGAAAAAGGGGCAAAGGGAGGCAACTGTGTTTACATTAACCATATTTAAACTATTCTTGTGCAAGAATATTCAAGGTTCAGGAGGGACTATATTCAGAACTATTTTTTCACACAGTGACACACAATCTTAAAACCTACACACACCATGCAAACTATCCAATATCACACAGCTAGAGCTAATTATTAAGTAAGATATATCTCCTAAAAATTGCTAGATCTAAACAGTCTTAATGCAACTTATTTTAACTTTATGAAGGAGCTCTATTAACGTTACTCTGTGGAGTTTCTGGAGTTTCTGCAGCTTCATTTCTCGCTTCTACACCAGCTCAAGGTCTCGAGACCAATTCCATTCTTATCTCAGCAGCTGCACCTGCAAATTTGTCTTTGATTTGCCAGCCTGAAAATGTATGAATCCTAACAGGGCAGGGCACTTACTGGTGGGATCCCGTGCAAAGACGGGCTGGGAGGGGGCACTGCTGTCCCCTGTGCCAGCAGCATTGACAGCTGCCACCCGGAACTCGTACTGCACCCCCTTCTTCAGGCTGGGCACCTTCAGCTTCTTGTCTGCACAAAGGAAAGGAGAGGAGAGTGTTGGCACAGCTGAGCTGCTCCCCAGCAGGAGAGGGGAGACAACAGCCTTACCCTAGGGAGATTTATGGACTCAGGAGACATTGATTTCTCTGCTCTTCCCTATCCCAGTGCATGTGTACTCCTGGGATGTGTTCATTGTGTTCCCTTTGGAGGCAAACAGCACTTGAATCACAGGATCTTGGAATCATTAGGGTTGGAAAAGACCTGCAAGGCCACGAAGTGCAACCTCTGCCCAAACCCCACCTTGTCCCCCAGCCCAGAGCTCTGAGTGCCACATCCGGGCATTCCTTGGGCACCTCCAGGTGTGGGGACTCTAAACCTCTCTGGGCAGCCCCTTCCAGTGCGTGACCACCCCTTTCATGAGGAAATTCCTCCTGATGTCCAACCTGTCCCTGCCCTGGCCCAGCCTGAGGCCGTTCCCTCCTTCTGCCCCTGTTTCTGGGGCACAGCCCGACCCCCCCACCCCGCCCCTGCTGGCAGGGAATCCTGGAGAGGGAGAAGGTCCCCCCTGAGCCTCCTTTTCTCCAGGCTGAGTCCCCCCAGGTCCCTCAGCCCCTCCTGCTGCTCCAGCCCCTTCCCAGCTCTGTTCCCTTCTCTGGACATGCTCCAGCCCCTCCGTGTCTTCTTGAACTGGGAGGTGCAGAGCTGGACACAGCACTCCATCCCTGGAGGTTTTTAAGACGAAACGGGATGTGGCACTGAGTGCCGTGATCTGGTGATCACAGTGGGGTTGGATCAAGAGTTGGACTTGATGGTCTCAGAGGTCTCTTCCAACCCAGATGATTCTATGATTCCATGATTCAATGATTCTGAGTCTTTCAGCCTGCTCCAGGTTTCAGGATACCCACCTTTTACAGGCCCACTGGTGACTGGCAGCCAGGTCATGGTGCCCTTCTTGCGTTTCTGGATGATGTATCCCACAATTTGGGAAGTGCCAGTCTTACGAGGTGCCTTCCAGGATATTGTGACGCTGTCCCTGCTGGCACTGATGACCTCAGGGGGCTCTGGGGAACCAGGGGTAGCTGGGAAGAGATTAGGGTTCCATTATTAGCCAGACCATTTTTATTGCAAGGTAAGATACTGTTCTGTGTCATTTCTTCTTCTGCTTTCCCCAAGGTATTTACATGGATGTGCTTGGAAAACCTGCCTGGGACCTGGAGCTTGGAATTCTGTTCCACACACAAACTGGATCCAGAGTGGACCTTGTTCCTGAATTTTTATTTCAAAAATGACCTGCTCTCATCAGGACTGACAATTCCACTGTCAGCCAGTGGAGTGAGGTGAGTCATTCTTACCTGGTAAGAAGAGTCAGCATCATTCCTGCTTTTAATGGCAGAAACTGGCACCAGAATGGATTTTCTCAGCCCTCTGCTAAAGCTTTCAAACTCCATAACCATGGGAACAAGAACTAGAATGTGGCATTGCTCTCTCTCTAGTACTTCATTTGTGCCCATGGAAAAACTGTTCTGGTATTTAAATTCCTTGAAGGACAAAGAATGTATTCGGTTGTGTGGAAGTCAGAGCAATGGAGTAGCCACGCTGAAAAATATGGAACCTGCAGAGACACTGCTTTGCCTGTGGAGTCAAGAAAAGGCTTCACAGGTTCCCTCTGAAGCCACACCAGGAAAAATTGCCTTTGATCTGGATGCATTTTCCACTTCCCCTCTAAAACTTGCTTTCCAGTTCAGGATGGAGCACAACCAAGAAGGCAACTCCACCTCAGCATCACCAGAGCCTACAACACACTGCTGGTTTTGCTGTGCCACCCCCACAGATTTGAGTGAAGATTCCACAGCCACATCCAAAACATCCACGAGTTTTCTTCCACGTCAGCTTGATAATGAATTTCCCAATGACAGTTATGGATTAGGCAAAGTTCTGCTCACCTTTACCAAGAGCCTTCACCTCTCCCGATTCCAGCGCGTTGCTTGTTCCCTCCGCATTCCTGGCTCTCACCCTGAAGTAGTAGCTTGTGTCTTCTTCCACTTTGTTAGTTGTAAAGGTGGTGCAGCTCCTAGGGGTTTCTCCCAGGGTTTCCCACTCCTTCTTTCCCACTTGCTGCCTCTCCACAATGTACCTTTGCACCGGTTTGCCCCCATCGTCCTTCGGGGGCTGCCACTGGATGGTGATGCTGTTTGTGGAGCTCTCGATGACTTTCAGGGGTCCTGACGGTGGCTGTGGCTTGTCTGGGAAGATGGACAGAGAGGTGATGGGTTGGCTGCAGAGCCAGATGTGCTCCTGGATTTGGAGCAGACACTGTCTCTTGCTCACCAGCCTGTTCCTGGTGGGATACAGGCACAGTTGAAGAACAAGGGTTGAGCACTTGAACTGCCCTCTCCAAATTTCCACTCCTCTATGATGGAAGTGGGAGCCAGGACCTTGGTCTCCCTGGGCCAGCTCTTCCCGTAGGAATTGCACCAGTTCAGCTGGATAATACAGTAAGAACATAATTTCTGGTCTCCCAAAAGGGCCCAGACATTTATGGTAGGGCTGAACTGGGCTGACCATCTATTTCAGATGTGCATGTGGTGCACAGTCCCACCTCCCACAGCCTCACAACACCCAAAACTCAGTGCTGAGGCTGTGAAAAACCACACTAGACTCGTGTACCCTTGTTCTAAAGGGCAGGAAGCTCATCAGAATCTGCTGGAATACAAAATTGAAAAACACCAAGACCCAAGAAACCTCCCCAGATGATAAGACTTAATCCAGTTTGTAGACATGGCTTATCTCCTATCTTTTGCATTTGAAAAAGAAATGTAGTTCCTGTGTGTTCCTTGCTCTGTACCAAATCATTCATTGTCCCCTTCTGCCTTGTGTTCATGAATAATGGATTAGCTCTGGGTATCTCCTCTTCTCAGGATAAACGAAAAGTAATCCCTTAGTTAGCATGAACCCTCCCATGTTTAAAATAACCCAGCCTCTTAATTATACTAACCCTGTATTACACTGAAAGTTTTTACAATAAATTGTCTTTGTTATTCCCTCCAAATGAAGTTCATTTTTTGACCGTTGCAAGAAACCTTTTGTGGTAGTTTTGGCTTTAGTTTCAGCTGGGCCTTAGCCAGGCCTCAGTTCAGCAGGCCCAGAGGATGTGACAGAGACCAGAAGGGACGAGCATCACCCGACCTAAGCAACCAAAGGGGCATTTCATATCATCTGACATCATCAAGAGGTATCAAAGGAGAGGGAGGTGGAGCTTCTTCTTTTGGTCTTTGCCTCAGCTCCTGAGGCCGCCCTGCCCTGCCCTGCCCAGATCAGGCCTTGCCCCATCCCCGCTGGGTTATCCAGGATGGGGATCATTTTCTTGTTAATTTTTCTCCTCTCTTGCTGGAAGGTTTCTCTGGAAGAGTTTTTGGGAGGATTTGTGGGGTTTGGGTGGTTGTAATCTGTATTATTTGATTGGGTGACTCGGTAGTTATTGCTGTTAGTTTGGTTTTTCTCACATTTGTATATATATGTATTATATCATATTCTGGTTTTAATTGTCCTTCTTTTGTATAATATAAGAAGCTTGCTATTTCAGGTTTTGGGGTTTTTTTCCTCCCTCCTCTTCCCTTGGTGAGGGGTGGATTCTTTCTGTCTGTGTTGGGCAGTTGGCATTTTGCCAGCTAAACCTCACACACCTTTTGTAGAGGCAAACTACACAGTCCAGCTTCTCTTGGAATACCCAATATCTCCAAACAGGATGGTCAGCAGCCCCAGTGAGTTCCCCACACAGTGGCTTTGCGGAGCCCTTACCCATCACCACAAGCTTCAAGTTGATCTCCAGGACGCCACTGTCGTTCTTCAGCCTGACCTTGTAGTCCCCACCATCCTTCCTCTGGCAGCTGGGGATGGACAGCATGGTGAAGGTGTCAGTCTTGTCCACACGGATCCTGGTGTCATCTGCCAGCTCCATGCTGTCCTTGAGCCACGTGGCCCTGATGGGCAGGCGACCCTCGAAGGGGATCCTCAACTTCACCCCCTGCCCCGCCCTGGCCACCGTGGGGACACGGGTCAGGTTCTTGAGGAGCATCTTGTCAACCTGTGGAGGGTCTAATCAAGGGGATACAGGGTCATTAAAACCCACAATTCAGAGAGGACAAGGCTCACCTCGGGGGGAAGGCCTGGTGGCAACACTCAGAACGTCACAACACTTGGACCTTCACTAGTTTCATGCTTAGGGCTTCACAACACTTGGACCTTCACTAGTTTCATGCTCAGAGTGTCACAAATTTTGCTACAAAATAATTAGCACAAGGTTTTGTAGTGTCACACTGTCCTTCCCCTGGAGAAAGGTTCTCCTTAGCTACTCACTAAGCACAAGGAGGAAAAATCTGCTCTGATAAAGTGTTCTGTGCACCCCAAAATCTCTAATAGTTACTCTGTGGGAAGGCTCCCTGGTTAAATTAGTAAATACAAAATGCACCCAGTTGTACAAAACCATCTCCCATTTATCTTGCAATTCTATATAATGAAGTTATCTCAATAACCCACTGCTGGTCTCTGATAAAATACATCCCATTTAAAGCCCCTCAAGGCTCAGGTGCTGAGCTGGTGCATTGAACAGACTCACCTTCCACAAAAATTGAAGCTTCGGTTTTTACATCTCCACCTTCAAACCTGTATTTCCCAGCATGAATATCTTGGGCTTTGTTAATCATTAGTTTGTGGACTAGACCTTTCTTCTCAAACACCACTCCTTCCATGCTGGTCAGCTGCAAGGTAAAGGACAGAGACTCATTCTTTAAATAAAAAGGAGGAAAAAAGCAATCCAAACTGAAACTAATATAAGCATTATCAACATATTCCCCCCCAAAGTCCATGAAAATACATGTAAGTTTGACCTCCAAGCTCTCTCTTTCTGTTCTTAATGGCAAAACCTTTGATCAGTGTTTGAATAGGACAGCTCAGACAGGATCATCTGGATCCCACAACTGGAATACCCTTCAGTGTTCTTTTGGAACACAGAATATCTCCCAAATGATGTAGACAATGGAATACCCAGGTGGAGGTTGGTCTCTGTTCCCAGGAAACAAGGGACAGGACAAGAAGAAACAGTCTCAGGTTGTGCCAGGAGAGGTTTAGGTTGGTTATTAAGGAAAATTTCTTCAAGGGAAGGGTTGTAACTTTGGAACAGGCTGCCCAGGAGTCACCATCAAGGCCTGTGGATGTGGCGCTTCAGGACACGGTTTGGTGGTGAATGTGGTGGTGGTGATGGGTTTGAGGCTGGAGTGGATGACCTTAGAGGTCTTTTCCAACCTAAACAACCCTGTAATTCTCTATGATGTCTGTGCTTGACCTCAAGCACTTATCTGAATGAACACTTCACATTTTCCAGCCTGGAGGATCCCTTGAAGGTTTTTCCCTTGCTTTTGACATTTTTCTCTCATTCACCAAGGAAAAGAAAAAGGCTTGTATGGGAAGGAGGTGACCACATCATCTCCCTTCATGAAAAATAATGGAAAACACAAAGCTGCCTGTTGTCAGCAAGAATGGGAAGGTCTTGCAGCAGGAAGGGGGAGAGATCTTGCTGGGTTTCCATCAAGAAATAGATGCCCCAACCCTGGGAGTGTCCAAAGCCAGGTTGGACAGGGCTTGGAGCAACCTGGAATAGTGGGAAGTGTCCTGCCCATGGCAGAAGAGTGAAACAAGGTGGTCTTTAAGGTCCCTTCCAACCCAACCCATTCTGGGACTCTGGGATTCTATGAATCCTTTCAGGGTCACACTCAGAATGCAGAGGACTGGCAGAGGGACGGACATGAAGCTTAGAGACAGAGAGCAGAGCATTTGCAACCCAAGGAAACAGTGAGTGAAAGGAGCCCCACCTTTAGTCCATCTTTGAACCAGGTTCCTGTCACATCATCTTTGCTGACAGTGCAGGACAGCTCAGCTGGTTCCCCCTTCACCACCCTGACTGTGGCCAGCTGCTTGTTGAGGTAACAGCGTGGGACTGGGGGTCACAGAGAGAAGTGGGTGTGCATGGGAAGAGAAAAGAGAGTTTTCAAAATGTGTATCCTGTGGTCATGACAGGCTTTTGTGCCCCAACCCTGTGGCCAGCTGGGCACACTCGCCGCCAACTAACCTGGGCAGGGGACATGGGACATCTACCTCCTGGGCAATGGGTTCCTCACAAATCACATTATCCAGCTACAGATCTGCTGCTTGATGTCTGTGCTGATTGTCTTGGCTCCCTCTACAGCCAGTGGGGAAAACCAGGCTGTTCCAGTGTGTGGATATGCTGCTTCATCCTCCTCTTCCTCTGCATTGACCAGACTGCCCAACCACATCCCCCTGCACAGCCCCAGGAACACTGTTCTCCAGCCCTGTATTCCTCTTTCCCTTCCCAAGATCTTCTCCATTAACATCCTCACCCCCTCTCCAACAAACACCCCACTCCTTCCCCATGAACTCCAGTTTTGATGATTTCACTTCCTTATTTATGCCTGTGTTTTGTTGCCTTGATAATCCCTGACTTGTCCTCCGTCCCATCAGGTGAATATTCCCCTTTGGTTGTACATTTGAAGCTTCTCATTTCCACAATTTTCACATGAGCATTTTGCTAGTGGAGCCACAGACCCTACTCAAAGAGCACATTAGTCCCCTCTTACCTAATTATTTCTGATGTTCCAAGAGAAGAGAGCTCTTTACATTATATCATCACTTTACATTAGGCCCAATGTACATTATAATCAAACAGAAGCAAAAAATTGTTCCCAGAACTTGGCAAACCACAGTTCTTGATGGTAGAAAAATAAAGTGAAGCAACGAGTTTTAAATTGGAACAGTATCAAAGAAATATGATGATGTTCCTGGAACCACTCACCTTTGAGATCATCCAGGCAAGAGCGTCTTTTCTGGCCTGTACTTTCTGTTTTGGTCATGAGATCCTTTGCTTTCACATCCAAGTCAGGCTCCTCCTTTCTCTGGTTTGTTGGAGGAAGTTCACCAAAAAGACCTGACATCTGGCCAGAACTCGACATACCTTGACCAAAGCCCCCTGAGCTAGTCCCATCAACAGGTCTATCATGGGATTTACTCCCTGCCCCTCCCCAGGCAGAGGGTTTGCCATAAAGGGAGCCCAGGTGTCCCAAATCCCTGCCCTCACCCCTGGCATCTCTGTGACCTGCCAGTGACCCTCTCTCACCAGCTGAACCTTTGTTCCCTGATCCTCTGACATCACTGGCACTGCCCTTTCCATATTCCCCACCTGGCCCAGCAGCACCTTCCACACCTCCTTTCCCAAGGAGTGAATCCCTTTCATCTCCTCCCCATCTCCCAGCACCACCCACACCAGCCCTGGCTCCAGCTGATCCCATGTCCTTGCCACAGGGAGACCCAGCACCCCACCCTGCAGAGCCACCAACTCCCCCAACTTCCATGGAAAAGCCCTCTCCTCCTGCTCCACCTGGATATCCTGGAGCTCTGCTCAGCACCCTGTCCCTGCCACGATGAGATCCCATCGCTCCCTCACCTCCAAAAGGGAAATGAGCAGCTCCTTCCCCAGCCCCAGCTGAGAGACCATCCTTTCCATAGGGAGATCCAACTCCTGCACCAGCTACACCAGTCCCACCAACACCTGCTCCAGCTGAGAGACCATCCTTTCCATATGGAGATCTGACTCCTCCAGCTACACCAACCCCACCAGCCCCTTCTCCAGCTGGGAGACCATACTTTCCACAGGCAGATCCAACTCCTGCATCAGCCACACCAGCCCCACCAACACCTGCTCCAGCTGGGAGACCATCTTTTCCATAGGGAGAACCAACTCCTCCTGCACCACCAGCCCCACCAACACCAGCCCCACCAACACCAGCTCCAGCCCCAGCTGGGAGACCATCCTTTCCAAAAGGAGAACCAATTCCTGCTGCACCACCAGCACCAACACCAGCCCCACCAACACCTGCTCCAGTTGGGAGACCATCCTTTCCATAGGGAGAACCAACTCCTCCTGCACCACCAGCAATACCAGCTCCAGCCCCAGCCCCAGCTGGGAGACCACCCTGTCCAAAGGGAGACCCAACTGCCCCTGCACCACCAGTAACAGCAGCACCACCAGTACCAACCCCAGCTGGGAGACCATCCATTCCATAGGGAGAACAAACTCCTCCTGCACCAGCTACACCAGCCCCACAAGCACCTGCTCCAGCTGGGAGACCATGCTTTCCATAGTGAGAACCAGCTCCTTCTGCACCACCAACCCCTGACCCAGTTGGGAGACCATCCTTTCCATAGGGAGACCCAACTCCTCCTGCTCCAC
>JAJPCS010000491.1:190744-201872 GCA_021164005.1 Willisornis vidua nigrigula | reverse complement strand
TAAGGAGATCCAACACCTCCAAAACTGCCACGTGGAGCTCCACCAGTGCCTAGACCAGCAGGCAGGCCATCTTTTCCATATGGATACCCAGATCCCCCTGCACCAGCACCACCAGCACCACCAAGACCAGCCCCAGATGGAAGACCATCCTTTCCATAGGGAGAACTGCCTGCTCCTATACCAGCTACACCAGCCCCACCAACACCTGCTCCAGGTGGGAGGCCATCCTTTCCATATGGAGATCCCAATCCCCCTGGACCAACTCCACCAAGACCAGCTCCAGCTGGAAGACCATCTTTTCCATAGGGAGAACCGCCTGCTCCTATACCAGCTCCACCAGCTCCACCAACACCATCTCCAGCTAAGAGACCATCCTTTCCATACAGAGATCCAACACCTCCTGCACCACCATCTGAAGCTCCACCAACACCAAACCCAGATGGAAGACCATCTTTTCCATATGGATACCCAAGTGGCCCTGCACCAGCACCGCCAGCAACACCAAGACCAGCTCCAGCTAGAAGACCATCCTTTCCATAAGGAGATCCAAATCCCGCTGCACCAGCTCCATCAACCCCTGCTCCAGCTGGAAGACCATCCTTTCCATAAGGAGCCCCAAATCCTCCTGCACCACCACCACCACCAGCACCTCCAACACCAGCTCCAGCTGGGAGACCATCCTTTCCATATGGAGATCCCAAACCCCCTGGACCAACTCCACCAAGACCAGCTCCAGCTGTGAGACCATCCTTTCCATAGGGAGCCCCAAATCCCCCTACACCTAAACCATCAGCACCGCCACCAGCAGCTCCAACTGGCTGACCATCTGGACCATACAAGGCTCCCATTTCTCCTATAGAAGTCCCACCTGCACCAGGTATAGCCCCATCTCCACCTGGAAGGCTACCTGGGCCATACAGTGAGCTGGACCTCCCCCCCTGACCCAACTGAGCACTGGCAGGAGGTGTCAGGCCATCCTTGCCATAGAGAGTGCCTGTTTGTCCCTCTCTTTTTCCACCTGCCCCATTCATGTCACCCACAGCTGGATGACCATCCTTGCCATGCGGGGACCTCCTTCCTCCTCCCATCTCAGTACCTGCAGTGCTCCCCCACGCTCCAGTCTCTGGGCCAGTCCTGCTGAGCAGGTCACCCACACCATCTGCCACTCTGGTTGAACCAGGATCTAGCCCATCTAGCACAGAACTTCCATCAGTGGCACCAAATCTCCCAACACCCCCAAAGCCAGCACCAAAATTCCCATCCTTGTCATGCTGAGAGCCCAAACTTTTTCCATCACCCATGTCAGTGCTACCAGCACCCAGCACACCCTCATCTCTGCCACCCACGGAAGCCCATTCACCTGCTCCTCCTACTCCATCACCAGGACCTGCCCTGCCTGTCATAGAGTCCTGGCCATGCACAGGCCTTAACCCACTCTGGCCTTTTAATCCAAAGATGCTGCCATCATTTGTCACTGAGTCTCCATCTATACCTGCTCCAGGGAACTGCCCAGGCCCCACCCCTCCATTTAGGTGGGTTTTGCGCAACCCCTCTTTGCCCAGAAATCTTTGGCTCCCATCATCAGTATCCATGGAGCGGCCTTGGCTGCTCCCTTGGCCACTGCCTTGGCTGGTGCCTTGCCCCTTCCTGTACCAGGCAGTTTTTTCCACCCCAGTGTCCATGGTTTGATCTTCATCCCCGGCACGTTCTTGGCGCCGAAGCTTCCTCGCCCTCTCGTTGTCTGCCATTGTTTCTTTCAGCCACTCAGATGTTTCTCTTTCAACCATTTCAGTTTCTTCATCCTGTCTCCTCTTCACTTTGGCATCTGTGTGGGAGTTGCATTGTTTGATTGGAGCAGAGATAGTTTACAGAAAAAAATATAACAGACAATCAATGTTCTGCATCAACAATCAAAGAAAATATGTTATCATTTCATTTTAGGACACACACACACAGAGAACACATTTAAATTAATTTAAATTAATTTCAAATCTTGATTTTTTTCAGTGTCACATTCAGACAATGAAAAGTTAATTAGAGACAATAATTTTTAGTTAAAACAATTTTTGGGGTTTTTTTAGTAAAAATGTGTTTGTTACAACAAACAAATGAAGCAAAAATAACAAGAAAACGAATTTCCAGCATGACTGGTCTGGTTTAGAGGCATCTGGGATTCATGAATTCCATCTGCCTTCTCCCTGCAACCCTGGAGGAGTTACAGAACATTCCATACACAGTTCCATCAGTTCCCCTGAACTGAGATCTCACTGCTATGGGGGCACCTTGCACATCTGGATCCAGCTGTTCTAGGGGTACTAAGGACTGAAGGGTCCAGATCTGTGAGCAGCTCCCAAATTAATCCCAAATTCAGACTGTTCTGAGAGCAGTGCTTTGATTTCCAGGCTGGATATCACCGATCAGAGCATTAACAGCTCAGTGAAAGCCATGGGCAGTCTCTTTGTTCCAGAGAGGATCCCAAAGGAAACCAAAGGCAAAGGAAACCAAAGGCAAAGAAAACCTGAGCAACCACCTTTCAGTAGCAAAGAAATGTGAGCCATGGGACTGTTAATGTGCTGGCACTGAAAGGAATGTTTCCTATCCTCCCAATTTCCTCTGAGCTCCTTCTACCATGTTTAACCTCCACTTTGGACAGAGAAATATTATCTGGCAGGACAGTGTTGAATGGTTTGGACTGATGCCAAAGGGGTTTTTGATTTTTTGATTTTCGCATTTTGTAGATTTTAGGAACACAGTAACTGTAGCAAATGTAGTGTTCATATTTGTAACAGCTTAAGTTCATTGTTTATATATCCTAACCCCTACCACAGATCAGTAGCTCAAATTCTTTCAGCTGTTTAAGGCAGAAAAGCTGAAGACTATCAGAAAGGCCTGCAGAACAAGACCAAACATAAGCCAACAACCTTGAGTCTAAGAACACTGGAAGAACTCCAAAAACCAGAGGAAGAGAAGAACTGATGAAGACAGAGGGTCCCAGTAACCCCAAACTCAAATCTTCAGGAGGTGTAACCAGGGGCTGGACTGAGAAATGTGTAAAGCAATGATTGGAAGGATCATATTATAAAAGCCATGGAAACCAGTGTTCGTGGGGTGTGCACGAAGATGTCATCATGTGTTCCCCAAAGCCCTAAGCCTGGACTTGAAAGAATGTACCTTTTTATCTTATCCCACATTAACTTGGCTCGGAGTCCTGTTTTTGGGTTCTCTCACGGCATCAGGACATTGTAGAATTGAGAGTACAGAACTGACAGTGTGGGAAGCTCCCTGACCCCTTGCCTGGTGGTCTCATTGGCAGCTTCCTCAAAAACACATGGTGAGATATGGAGCAGTTTTTGGTAACTGAGAACATTCTACTTCATGGTAGCTGTAGAGCAACAAGTCAATCGGATTTGTCAGGACTAATAACAAAGAGAAAAAGTGGTCTCCTTTGAAGAGGAAAGAGAGTCTGCCCAGACCTTCATTTTCCCAAAGAGAATTTAGAGGCACAAAATGGTTTGGGTCAGAAGGGACCTTAAAGCTCATCCAGTCCAACTCCCTGCCATGAACAGAGATACCTCCCACCAGCCCAGGTTGCTCCAAGTTTATCCAGCCTGGCCTGGGACACTTCCAGGGATGGGGCAGGCACAGCTTCTCTGGGCAACCTGTGCCAGGGCCTCACCACCCTTCCAGGGAAGAATTTCCCCTCAGTATCCCATCTAACCCTGCTCTCTGGCAGTGGGAAGCCATTGCCCTTTGTCCTGTCACTCCACCCATTGTCCAAAGTCCCTGTTTACAAACCAGAGGCTCAGCCATTCATTCCTCAGTGTGAAAACACCTCTTGGAGCCACCAGGCAGCGAGAGGACAGTCCCTGTGCTGCCACCCCTTGGGTCACCCCATGGCGACAGCAGTGTCACTCACGCTCCACGACGAGCCAGGCACTGCAGGAGCCGTGCCCCGTCTCCAGCGTGTACATCCCACTGTCGGAGGGTTCCACTTTGGTGACGACGAGCTCGTGGGTGAGCCCGTCGGGGCTCACGGAGATGTGGTGCCTCTGTCTGCCCTCCAGGACGTGGGTTCTGTGCAGCCACGTGGCATCGTGGCACGGCGCCCGCAGGACGCAGCGGAACGCGGCATCGCCGCCCTCGGCGCAGCGTACGTCGCTGATTGGCTGCTGGAACCGCACAGGGATGGCTGCGGAGGGAAAACAACAGCTGTGGTGGCACAGGGCGGCCAGGACATGCTGGCCTGTTGTTATGGGGGTAGGCCTAAATTTAGGCTTTGGATTTCAGACTAAGCCTGAGACTCTCAGCTGACTTGAGCTGGGCTGGGCCAGCTGACACTGCTGGCCAAGGGTATTCCAGACCATATTCCAACATCATCTCAAAACATAAAAGCCAGTGTGGGAGTGGCTTGGGCAGTTCCTCCAAGCTGTGGGCCCAGCAGGACACGCTGTGCTGTCCCAGGAGGGACAGGAGGCCCAGGCCCAGCACCCCCTCCCACCATGTTATCTTAGGGGAGTAAAATGTTTGTTCTTAGGCCTTCTCTTTGCTTGGGTCTGTCTGTGGGGATTGAGTTCTCCAGAGTGATTTGTAGTGGGAATGGTGGGATTTGTGTTCCATAGGGAGTGGGGAGTTATTTTTGTTATGTCTAACTTGTGTAAGTGTGTGTTATATTGTAGTTTTCTTTTAATTTTCTCCTTTCTGTATAAATATATATTAGTTTAAGTTTAAACCTGTTTTGAGTTTCCAGTCTTTTTTCCTCCCTTTTCTCAGCAAGGGGTGGGGAGACTCTGCAATTCTGTGTTGGGAAGTTGACATTTTGCCAGCTCAACCTGAGACACCTATCCCCCCAAGAGGAGTTGAATAAGACACTTTATATATTAATTTTTTAAGATTAGAAAAGGATTTGCCACCTGTTGGGAGACATTTCCAAACTTCTACAAGCCCTGATGCATCTAAAGCTAAAGTTATGTAGAAAGATCTCATGAGTGGCAATGGGGTGGGTCCTGACCCTAAGACCAGCTTATCATGGTGTAGGTGTAACCAAAGCTCTGAATTCCATACCCTGTGTGCTATTTCTAACAAACTGTTAATAATGGATTGTTGGCAGCAGCTGCCCGGGGCACACCTTGGGCTACATATTGGGTGTTAGAGAACCCTGTGGGACAAGGGAGTGTTCCAAGGTGGGTGTCACAGAACCCTGTGGGACAGGGGAATGTTCCAAGGTGGGTGTGACAGAGCCCTGTGGGACAGGGGAATGTTCCAAGGTGGGTGTCACAGATGCTGTGGGACAGGGGAGTGTTCCAAAGTGGGTGTCACAGAGCCCTGTGGGACAGGGGAGTGTTCCAAGGTGGGTGTCACAGGGCCCTGTGGGACAGGGTATTCCTGCAGCACCATCCTTGTATTGAGTGATATCATTATTTTGAGCTTACAGAAGGAAACTGTAGCATGGGGTAAGTTGAGTCATCCACAAGTCAGAGTCAAACTGGTCCTGGAACCCAGACTTAGTCGTTTGGACTACAAGTGCAGCACCTAAATCACATATTCACCCTCCTGCTCTTTTTTACCTGTGCCATAAGAGGACTCCCTGTTTGGCAATACCAAAACAGTCCTCTGTAGCTGTCAGGAGTTACTTCTGAGCTTTGCTCTTGTTCTGAGACAAAATTTTCCAACCAAAAAATGAATTTTTGTTACAATTGCACATCACATGCATCAAACTCCACTCTTACCTTCAGCATCCAGTTCAGTGGAGAAGACAGGGACATCCTCCACCCTGACCTGGTACAGGCCTGCATCCTCTGGCTGCACATCATTGATGACGAACTGGTACCTCCTCCCAATTCTCCTCAGGGAGTTCTTCCTGTACTCATCACCCGTCCCGTACCGGAGCCTCTCACCATCCTGGGGAGAGAGGGAGGTTTCTCAGGAGGGTTCTCACAAAGGCTCAGCTGGTGCTGAGACCTAGGTCAGAGGGCATGCCAAGCTGGAGGGGACCCACAAAGATCAGCGAGTCCAACTCCTGTCCTGTTAGGATGGTTTTAAACTGAAAGAGGATCAATTTAGATTAGAGATAAGAAAGTAGCTTTTTACAGGCTGGGCAGAGAAACTGTGGCTGCCCCATCCCTGGAGGTGTCCAAGGCCAGGTTGGATGGGGCTTGGAGCAACCTGGGCTAGTGGAAAGTGTCCCTGCCCATGGCAGGGGGTGGCACTGGGTGACCATTTAAAGGTACCTTCCAACTCTATGAATTTCCTCTTCCTGTGAGAGCTCTTGAAGTCACGAGGACCTCAGTAACTGACTGTGCTTGGATCTACAAATCCCAAGGGACATTCACCACCAAAGGCTACCCCTCACCAACAATCCTCCCAGACCAAATAAAGACTGTGGAAAGGACAGACAATTTTATCTGCTCTCAGGCACTGCCTAGCAGGTGAAGCATTTGTTGGAGAAGACCCTGAACTGCTCCTCTGCCCCCTCACCTTGAGCAGGTACACGTTGCTGTTTTTATTTTTCAGCTCCATTTCCAGACTGAACGTGGCATTTCCCTCCTTGTTGACTCTGATGTGTTCAAAGTTTTTGATGCTGTGGATTAACTGCAAAGAAATATCCAAGCACAGTAAACGGCAAAGCTGCCAAGGCAGAAGTTCCTAAGCTGTTGGATTAATGTGAAATCTACATTTTATCTGCAGATAAAGGCTACCTCTAATGTTGTATGTGTAGAAGGTGTATCTGGAAGTCTCCACAGTTTCCTCCTGTATATAAATTACATTTTATGTGCTGCCTCCTGCTCATTCACACAGTCTCCATCCATTTCTGCTTGTCTCTGTGTGTGAAGGCCAGTTTGGACTGTTGGGCATAAAACTTTTCAATTTGGGGTCCAAATTCTCCAAAGAGGAAAGTGAACCCCCCTACAGTCAGTATCTCCTAACATCTATGTATTCAACTTCAAAAGAGCCATCAGCATTTTCATTTGCAGGAGTAAAGAAGTGGGACTTTTTTCAAAGACTGTCATCGATCACTCTGCCATCCATTAAGGTTTTCATCTACAGAGCAATTTAGGAAGATTCAGTCTGTTTTCAGAAGCTGCTGAAGGCTCTGCAGATCGTTAAAAATGGGTAGTTTGAGCTCATTTTACCTCATCTTGCTCACTCTCCGTGTCCTTCCTCAGCTCCTGCAGCTTCCTCAGCATTCCACGGAAGTCGACAATTCCATATTTAATGCAGATTTTCTCGTAGTCTCTCCTGTCTGCATGAAGCAGCAGCTGCCACACAGCTTCTTTGTCCAGGGGTTTTGGTTTGGATGCTGCAACCCTTAGAGGGAAAAAAAAATCCAGGTGTTTTGACAGACAACAAGATGTCTTGTTTATTCTATCCTTGATTCTCTTCCATCTCACTCCATCATTGCAGTAGTTCACTTGGCCCTGGAGCTGTGGGCAAGAGAGAATGGGGCTCCTCCAGAACAGGTTTTCTGTGTCTGTCCCAGTTCAGCAGGTGGGACCAGTTTATCCCTGTGTGGGTGTGACCAAAGCTGTGTGTTCTAAACCCTCTGTGCCATTTCCCAGAACTGTTCCCAATGGCCCATTGGCAGCAGCTGCCCAGGGCACAGCTGAGCCCTCAGGCTGGGAGCTGGCTGGGAAAGAAGCCTGGCAGAGGAGCTGGGAGAACTCCCCTCCAGGGACTCCTTGGCACCTCCACACCCACCTGAGGGCTCAGCTCTGCTCAGGGGCCAGCAACCATTCCAAAATCCCCCCTGACTCCCACAGTCACATCCCCCAGTGTGGAACTCCCTGCCCTGGGGGAGGCACTGGGGGCTCCCACCCAAACCTGAGGGGACAGAATCTTGGGCTTTGGGGACCTCTGGGACCACTGGTTGGATCCAAAGGAGGAGCAGACCCTGGACAGGAGGAGCCCACCACTCTCCACCAGACTGTGCCATCATCTGCACCAACAGGTTTGTCCCTTCCTTTTCCTTTGGACTCGGGGGAACCACGTGGGGCTCAGCACAGGGGCCACCAAACTCCACTGTGTTTGTGCCCTGGGGGTGGGTTACACTGCTGGGTTTGGGGGTTAAACCCAATTTCTCTTTGTGCCATTGCATTTATTGTAATACTGTTATTCAATTGTAACTCTGATGTATAATCTCTTTCCTGTTGGGTTCATTTCTCCTGCTGGTTCACCTTTAAACCAGCACATTGTGCTAGGAATAAAATGATGCAAAGCAACAACTGCCCACACTATTAAACTATCACCAGAGTCACTGGCACATTTTGGCCCAAGGGTTCTGCACAGGCCAGAGATATTCCCATCAGGGAATATTTGGAGGTTCCCAGCTGGGATTCTGCCATGGACACCGGCCAGGGAGCCATGGCTCACCCTGCCCAGCCAGAGCCACCAGGACATGATGATCTGTCACTTGGCCAGGAGTTCACTTGTGAGCTGAACAGGAAAACAAAGAAATAAATCCTTTAAATCAAAATCTCCAGGTGAGGCTGCTCCTCACAGGCAGTGCCGAGGTGTCCTGGGGTGTCCCCACACAGGGAGTCTCACAACAGCTCTGGAAACCAGGAGTGTTGCTTTGCAGGCTTGTGAGACTGTCCCCTTGTTAGGATTCATAAATTTTCAGGCTGGCAAATCAAAGACAAATTTGCAGGTGCAGCTGCTGAGATAAGAATGGAATTGGTCTCGAGACCTTGAGCTGGTGTAGAAGCGAGAAATGAAGCTGCAGAAACTCCACAGAGTAACGTTAATAGAGCTCCTTCATAAAGTTAAAATAAGTTGCATTAAGACTGTTTAGATCTAGCGATTTTTAGGAGATATATCTTACTTAATAATTAGCTCTAGCTGTGTGATATTGGATAGTTTGCATGGTGTGTGTAGGTTTTAAGATTGTGTGTCACTGTGTGAAAAAATAGTTCTGAATACAGTCCCTCCTGAACCTTGAATATTCTTGCACAAGAATAGTTTAAATATGGTTAATGTAAACACAGTTGCCTCCCTTTGCCCCTTTTTCCTTCTCTGCTCCTCTTCCCTTCACTCCACAACTACCCAGTAACTGTAACCCATGATGAAGAGGAGAGATATAAAATACCAAAAAAGAAAAACCTATAAAATGAGATGCAGTCAAGTGATTTATTTAACGACAGGGATTGAAGCCCCTGAGAGCCCCCAAAAGGCTCAATTAGAACTGTGTCTGTGGAGTTCAGTTGTCGTGACATCCCCTGTCCCCAGCAAACACAGAGAAGTGTGACAATGGCCCTCACTGAGGACACTCACCTCTTCCTCAGCAGTTTCTTGGAGTCCTGGAGTGTCTTCCTTAGCTCTGTTAGAGGGGTGGGGGAAACAACAAACATTCAGATACTCAGCACCAGAAAACACATCCCCAAAAAGGAGATCATGCAACACAACCACAGACAACCAGCAGCTCTGCCCTGCTCTGTTCTGCTCTGCTCTGCCCTGTTCTGCTCTGCTCTGCTCTGCTCTGCTCTGCTCTGTTCAGCTCTGCTCTGCTCTGCTCTGCTCTGCTCTGTGGATTCTTTCATACTTTGCAAAAGAGCTGCCATGAAACTCAGTCAGTTCTTCCTGCCCTTTGAGTGCTAATGAAGTTCACTCCTCCCCAAGGCACTTTCCTCCAGGAACACACAGTTTTCCAGCCACGTTAACATGGTTGATCCAGCTGTGTTTGACATCCCCAAATCCTTCCCTAGCACTAATGATTCCACAATCACTAATCAGAACAGCTCAAAGCCATATTTAACACCATCACTTTGCCCAAAGGTAAAGAGCAAGCAGAGATGACAGAACATTAGAGATTCACCAGTTACAGCTTTGGGATAGTACTAATGTAGCAGAGTATTATTAACCATGCCCCCAATAATTTAATATATATATCTTTAACTTACCATCAGCAGGATGAACAGGAACATATTTCTCTTTCCTCTTAAAGCCAACTGACAGTTTAAAAGAGAAAACAAAAGGAAAACATGACACAAGATGAACAAGATGAGACAAACCCCAGTAAACTTCTGTATGTGTTCCCAGTGCGTGAGGAAATCCCAGTTTGGAATTCTTTGTCAATCTGATTCCCAGGAATCTCCACCTCTCAGTGTGATATTTTTGTTGCAGATGACTCTGTGCTCAGTGGATGCTCCACACAGAGGTGGAGAATGTCTGTGCCCTGTGGATTTTATGGCTTGAGGAAGGGGAGGAAACAACATCTTGTTTTAGAGATGGGGAGCCCTGGTGGAAATGGCCAACTGCAGAGAGGGGCCTTCTAAACCTGATTTGCAGGCACAGAGGTGACATGGGCACTTCCAACATAGTCCACACTCTGCTCCAATGGACTCCAAGAATATCAGTCATGTTTGCTCCACAAAGTGCCCATTTCCCTCTCCACTGACTACAAAAGGAACAGGGACCAGGAGCAGAGCTGAAGTGGAATGGAGCCCTCCCAAAGGACTGATTTGTTCAGCAGGCTGAAGAGAGGCAACACTAAATCCAGAGTGTCAGTGCAGTGACCACAGTCCCTCTTTCTCCTCCCTTGCCTTCAAGCTCACAATGTGGAGCCACCAAAAACCGTCCAGTCTTCAGCGAGGGGGATGACAGACCTTCACACCCAGGATACTCCAAGTCCTGATCACCCACCCCAGGGGCACCAAATGCCACGAGCTCTGGAGCCCAGCCCTGTCAGTCCCACCTTGGATGATCCTGAGGCCAACAGAGCAGGAAGCTTCTCCGTATTCGTTGAGGGCACAGCACCGATACAGGTCACTGTCGTCCATGACCAGGTTTTTGATCTTCAGAAGGAGAGCACAGTTATTGCTCACCCACCCTGCTGGGCTGGGGGTCAGGCCACACACTTGCAGCTCTTCATAAAGCAGCTGCTCAGTGGCACCTCAGAGCTATCTGCTGTTTCCAGAAGGATCTAAAAAGCTTTGCTTATCTTTGTGTTATCTTAGATCTGAGGACATACAGAATCACAGAATATTCTGAGTTGGGAGGGACCCACAGGGACCATCCCCAGGAGTCCCACCCTGTGCCCCAGAGCATCATCCATCACTCCTGGAGCTCTGTCAGCCTTGGGGCTGTGTCCCCTGCCCTGGGGAGCCTGGTCAGTGCCCACCACCCTCTGGGGGAA
>JAJPCS010000491.1:153546-176643 GCA_021164005.1 Willisornis vidua nigrigula | reverse complement strand
CCGTCTGTCCCTCTCTCCTCTGTCCCTCTGTCCGTCTGTCCCTCTCTGTCCCTCCCGGCGCCGCTCGTTCCCCGCGGGCGGTGTCGCCTGTCACAGCGCTGTTAGTCCGCCAGACATGCGGAGATCTGGCATTTTATGGGCACCCGGGGCACCTGCCTCCGATTCGTTAGTATTTCAGTCCATACCAGTGATGGTGCTGAGTAAATTTGAGACGAACATCATTCTTGGGCGTTTCGCAGGTCAGGCAGAGAGGAGTTTTCCTGTGGATTGTGTTTCCTCTTCACAGCAGCTCGTTAGGACTCGGATACAACTGAAGGGCTCTGGGAAAATGGAATTCAACTGGTTTAAAATCGATCTCAAGAATGAGCAGTCCCTGATGGATCAGATAAATTGAGCTTCAGATAAAAGAGAGTGGCCAAGTGTGTTTAAAGATGAGGCTTCTCCACACACTTTCCTTTCTTTAAAATAACTCTTTGAAGGGTCAGTGTTACAAGGGATGGACAGAGCACTTCACAGCAGCAGCTCACGGTGTTCATGTGGATTTCTTAGCACTGAGAGGCTTGAGCCTCCTGTCCCAGGCTGAGAGCAGCCTCTGTTTCCCACAGCCCTTTGTACACCTTGGGAATAAAAGGTGAGCAAGGTTTTCACAGAGGATTAAGAAACATTGGGTCAGGTTGGAAGTGGAGATCAGACACCTCTTCAGGCTTGGTTTGCTTACCAGTAAATCCAGAACCACCTGGAGCTGGTGGAGATGGGTTGGACTTGATGATCTCAGAGGTCTCTTCCAACCCAGCTGATTCTATGAGATAACTCTGGAGAGAAACAAGGCACAGTCCCCAAATAAAACACCCAAGGCAGGGGATGAAGAGCTTACAAACACAGTCTGCTCAGCTTGCAGAGAGCAGAGGGCACCCAGGGAGCACCCAAAGCTCCCCTTGCTCCCAACCCTGCCCAGGGCTGCAGGTTGCAGACATTGCTGGTGTTTCCTTGCCCCTGTTCCTCCCCTCAGGGCTGGTCACACACAACTTGGGGGTCACATCAGTCATTTCAAAGGCAACCCCCTGTGCAATGCTGCCAGGGATGGGAGCACATCAGGGGTTCTGAAACACAGAGTGGGATAAAGCTCAGCTTTCTCTGCCTTGTCCTCTCCAAGGAAGCAAAAGTGGCTCTGAGAGAGGCTGCACATGGAGCTCTCCAAGCACTGGAAGGTGGACAATCCCCACAGCCCCAAGGGGTGACCTGGCCTGGAATGACACCACCCAACAGGACAGGAAAGAGCCTTAAACAAACATAATTTCCAAAGGTTTGGCTTCTGACCAGCTGAAAGTTAATCCCCCCACATCAGGCAGTTGATGTTGCCCCCCTGAATAAAACAACGTTGCTGCAATGAATTCCATGAAGGCACAACAGAGGTAGGAAGATGAACCAGCAGTAGGAGAGCAGGTTTGCCTGTGCTTTTAATGTACTTTCCACATGAGAATATAATTCCTAACTCTTCCTTTAGATTAAGCAGCTATTTGAGTTCAGATTCTCAGTCCCTTGACATCACAGAGGCCAAGTGGGACCTGCTGAGGATTTCCTGCCTTGTCCCTCATGGCTAAAGATACTTCCTGACAAGGAGAGCCCTTGAGCTGTTACACAACGTGCTCAGGTTGTACCGTGACAGATTTAAGCCATAAAGTGCAGGTGACACATCCAGAGAATCACAATTACACACCTTTGAGCACATTTACAGTCAGCAAAACACAGGAGGTCCCACTGGTGTTGGAGAAAAGAAAAAAACATCTGCCTCAAGAAGCAGAGCACTGATGGTTCAGAAAGTGATAAAATCAGCCTGATAGATTTAAAAAAAAACCACAGGAGGTTCCACTACTGTTGTAGAAGAGAAAAACCACCTTCTGCCCCAAAAATCAGAGCACTGACAGGTCAGGAGGTGCTAAAATCAGTCAGATAGACTTGAAAATATGTGCCAGTTACCAGACCTCAGGGAGCCAAAGGGCAGCCTTATGTCATGTGCTTTACTTAGCAACCCTCTGACACAGGCCCTGCCCAATAAACCAGCTCCAGGATTTGTAGGCTGGGCATTCCCTTCCCTCTGACAGCCCCAGAAAGATTATTTCCCTTCAGCCACGTGAGAGGCTCGACTGGAACCCCACTAAAGGCTGCCCTGAGCATGGGCAGGTTCCAATTCCAACTCCATCCCAAATTAGCAAGTGGTTATTGCTTGTCTCAAAATGGCATTTGTCAGGAATGACAATTCTTGGCCAAAATAAGCCATTCAGCGTTATTTATGACAGGGGTAGAGCTTGTTACTCCCCCACAGGGTGTTATCCTCAAACACTCAGCCCAGCCAGCCCTGTGGCCTCTCCCCTGTCATGTTTGGAACAAGCTGAGGGCACAAAACCTTCTCCCTTCTGCATCAAACAAGCCCAAAATGCAGGAATGACCCACCAGTGCACTGAGACCCCTGACCCTTCACTGTGACCAAGGCAAATGCCCCCTGTGCCCATCCCAGTACCTGCTGGGGCAGCGTGGGGTCCCTGCTGGGATAACCAGCCTGGGATAAACAAAGTCAGATAAGCAGACGGGGATAACCAGACTGGGATAACCAAAGTGGGATAACCAGATTGGGATAACCCAGCTGGGATAACCAAACTGGGATAAACAAATTGGGATAACCAGGCTGGGATAACCTAACTGGGATAACCAAACTGGGATAACCTAACTGGGATAAACAAATTGGGATAACCAGGCTGGGATAAACAAATTCAGATAACCAGACGGGGATAACCAGACTGGGATAAACAAACTGGGATAACCCAACTGGGATAACCTAACTGGGATAAACAAAGTGGGATAACCTAAATGGGATAACCAGGATGGGATAACCCAACTGTGATAACCAAATTGGGATAATGAGGCTGGGATAGCCCAACTAGGATAATCCAACTGGAACAACCCAACTGGAATAACCCAACTGGGATAACCAGACTGGGATAACCAAATTTGGATAACTAGATTGGGAAAACCAAACTGGGATAACCAAATGGGGATAATCAGATTGGGATAACCAAACTGGGATAATCAAACTGGGTTAACCAAACCAGGATAACCAAACTGGGGTAACCAAACCTGGTTAACCAAACTGGGAAAACCCAACTGGGTTTCTAATTCACCTTTTCCAGCTTCCTTCCAGTGGAACGCGTTGGTGCCAGAGGAGATCCCTTGGCACTCACCTGGCCCAGTGCCACTGCGGGAGGAGATGGCACCAGTGCCCAGCCCACAGAGCAGCTCTGGTGCCACCCTGTCCCTCTGGCTTGGCTGGCAGTTCCTCAATGGTTTTGGGAGGGCTTTGCCCACACCATGAGGGCACTGAGCATTTGGCCCCCAAACACCCACTGGCAGCCACGTGTGACCTGTTGTCCCAGGTGATGGTGGCCCAGTGTGAGCTGCCTTGATGCCAGGCCAGGCCCCTCAGCAGGGCACAGCCTGCAAGCCCTGGCTAGTGGGAAGCAGGAGAGCTGGGATGATCCCAGCAGAGCAGGACATGGACCTTACAGACCAGGGACCCTGACCCATCACTGAGGTGGGTGAGGAGAGGGGATAGCAACAGGCTCCATTATCCACCCCATGGCTGTCAAACGCAAGGGAAAAAGTCAGGTCCAAGGTGAACCTGGGAAGTCCAAACAACAGTTGAGGAACACCTGAAAACAGGTACAAAGCACAGGAGGGGGTGAAGGCCCAGCCCAGAGACCCCATGCCAAGGGCAGGTGTGTGGGAAGGGCTCCCAGGTGAGGTTGCTCAGGGCAGTTAAAGCCTGTTGGTGCCCTCGGAGATTTCAGGAGAACCTTTCTGGGATGCAGCAGCTCACCCAAGTCTTGCACCAACAAGGACTGGCAGTACCACACTTGGAATTGAACTTCCTCCCCTCTCACCCTCCTGCTCCTACAGAGGTACTGCTCCCCTCCAGGTGGCACCTCTGTCCCCTCTGGATATCTCTGCTCCCAGGAACACTCCCTGTCCAAGACTGCAGGAGCAGAGCCATGGCAAGAGTCAGGCAGCAGGAAGAGCAGGCTCTGAGCAGTGGATGGGCAGCCAGTGAAGCAGAGAGGGATTCACCTCCCTCTCCTCTCACTGTCCATCATGGGACAGGAAAAATTGTGCCATTTCATGAATTCTCTGCTTTGGAACTAAAGAGAAAAAGCCCATTTTGTTGGGAGCTGCTGTTGTTCTGAGATGCTCAAACCAAGACTCCCTTCCATGCTCTCTCAGTCCCTGGGGTGAACCCACATGGTCCCACTGCCTTAACCTTTCCAAAACATTGCAAGACTTTTCTCAAAAGCTTTGATTCCCGTGCCAGTTCCGGCCTTGGGCATATGCAGTGAACCCCTCAGTGCCCTCCAGCAAGACCCTCTTCCTCCAGGTCCATCCCTGCAGGTGCAGCTGCTCTTTGCTTTCACACCAACACTGAACTTCTAAAAGCATCACAGGCAGTAATTCTTCTTTTTAGAAGCAAAGCTGCAAAAAGGAGAAGCTCAGAAAGCTTTGCCAAAGTAGTTCCTTACTGTGCTGTGAGGCTGAACCAGCTGTGAACCCAACCAGGAGGTCTCCCTTTGCCAGGTATTTCTCTGACCCAGGGATGAGATAAGCCCAGGACTGGAGGTGCCCAGGGAAGAGCACCCAAAGTGAAGGTGGCCCTGACAGGGAAAGGTGAGGAAGTCACTGGTAGCACTTCAAGTGAAGACACAAAACTTCATTTTTCAAGTAATCTCATCCAGATCTAAAAGGTGCTGAGTATCCAGAGACCTCCCTGGCATCACTGGGGTGCCCTGGCTGCACATCTCCTGGTACCTGCATGCTGGGAGACCACTGGGGTTCACCCTGGTGCTAATGGGTACATGCACACGAGTCTGAGTGAATGAAAACATCCTGATTTAATATCAAACCCCCTTTCCCTCCTTTAACATCTCACACTGGCTTTGGTCCCCTCAGAGCAACATTATTCCCCACAACACAGCTGGGTTTGGAACTGCCTGGGAAAGCCAGACCTGGAGGGTGACCCCAGTTTAGATCTGGTGGCCAGAGGCTGGTTTCATGCCTTGCTCTGGTGACACACAGTCACACACACACTGTGTTCCCACCCCCAGGCACGTTATGCCACCCTGGGTGGGCAGACAGACAGCTCTGGGTGGAAGGGCAGAGGGACATGTGAGCAGGCCACTTGTCAAGGGACAGGGATGGATGTATGATGGGTGATGGATCCTGGAAGGGAACAGGATAATGCCAGGGCTGCTGGCACGTCACTGCCAGGCTGGGAGGTGCCAGGAGGGCAGCAGTGGGTGCCGGGCACGGATCCTGTGTCAGGGCTGTGATGGACGAGGTAGGGCCGTGTCCTGGGAAGGGCAGACAATGCCAGTGCCAGGAGCTGAGCAGGAGGAAACCAGACCCCTGCAAAGGCCCTGATTAACCCTGCCCTGAGACAGACCTGCTCTGCTGCTCTGAGGGAAGCTGAAGGGCAAGTGAATTGCTTGTAGTTTGTGCATTTACAGGGCCCAGCATGCCCTTGTCAATCTGTCTGCCTGGCAGACTGAGAGCCCCAGGTGGTTCAGAGCCATCTATGGCCAAGACAGTGAATGGGTCACCCTCTCATTCATGTGCTCTTCAGCTTCATTCAGCTTATTTTTCAGGCATATCTCGTTTTACACTCAGCACTTACTCCTCTCCCTGCACCCAGTGAGTGTACCCAGTTTCAAGGTGTTGGCACCAGAGCAGAGGCTTCTCCCCCCACAGTGACCATATGAGCAGTCTCAGGTGGAGCAGAGAAGGGGAACCCTCATATTAATCACCTGAAATGTGTGACCTGTGCTCCTCAGGACCACCACCCCTCTGGAGTCCCTCTGGCTCCTCAGGGCCAGCTGGGTCATGCTGACAGATTCCCAGTCCTTGGTGGGAGCAGGAGATGCCCCTTTGGCCATTCTTGCCACCCCTCCCATGGCAATATTTGGGAATTTGGGTCTCTCTCCAAACTGGCAGCAGGAGCAAAGTGGAAGCTGCTGGTGCAGGAGGGTCAATCCAGCACAGAGAACAGGACCCCCATCAGCCCAGGGAGGCACAGAAGAAAACTCCAAGGGCTCCAAAAAGCAGAGAGCAATCAAATAAACCATTGGCTGCTGCTGCTTACCTTCTGCAAACACATGAAGACAAAATTTCTGGGCTTTGTGCACATGTTCATCTTTCAAGCACAATTTTCGTTCTCTGTCTCATACACCTACACTAAAAATCCATCTTTCTCTTCCTGGTGTAGGATTTTCCCACCCATCCATCATCTTCTAAGTGGCTCTCTGAAAATTCAAGGGCTTTTCTTGTCCCTCTTCTCTTCCTTCATTTATCCTGCTGCACAATTTGCATCTCCTTTGTAGGTGATGAACGTGCATCTCATTGATAAGGGCATTGAGATCTGCAGTTTATCTTCTCTGGAAGGTTTTGGCCTCCTTCCTGGCTCTCTAGGTATGCCTGCAAAAATAGCCCCTGGGCATGGCTGGCTGATAAGCACACCCTGGAGAAATAACCACCCTAAAGAACAAGCCCAGAAGCCAAGACGCTCTGGCCTTGCCACATGCCACAAAGGTCACCAGCCCCAGAGTGCCACCCAGACAGGACAGAATGCCAGGAGCAAAGGACACATAAATCTACTGCCTGTCAGCTTAACTGTGTCAGCTGATTTCTGAGCTCAGGCAGAGGGGGAGAGGAGAAGGGTGGCCCCAGGTTAACCTTGGTCATCTCAATGAGTCCAAACCTCTTCCAAAGTGGTTGGGGCAGTTCCTTAAACATTTCACCCAGGAGATGTTCATTGACATGATCCATCAGACAAGCCACCCACAGGTCCCAGAGGTGGTCAGAGGGCAGCAGGAAAGCTGGGAGGCTCCAGGGAGCAGCTGAAGCCTGTGGGATTTATTTCTCTATTTATTTATTCCAAAGGGTTTGTTGTTTGCCACATCACGTCGCCCTGATCGTTGTTTGCAGAGATGAAGGTCACAGCACTCAGAAAAGTCACAGAATCATGGAAGCACAGAGGCATTCAGGTTAGAAAAGCCCTCTAAGACCATGGAGTCCAGCCGTTCTCCCAGCACTGCCATGGTCACCACTGAGCCATGTCCCACATTGCCACATCCATGGTTTTTTCGGACATGGAGGCTCCACCCTTGCCCTGGGCAGCCTGTGATGTCCTGGTGAACATGAGAGTCACCAGGTCTGGCAGCTGAGAGAAGCTGCAGCTGGGTCAGTGATGGTCACTGATCCACAGAGGTGACAGTGGAGGAGGGTTCTGGATGTTCCCACTCCATCCTCCCACTCAGGGCTGGACCCTCTGGAACACCACATTGCAGCAGTCAAGGCTTTCCCACTGAGTCTCACAACCCCCTTACACTCCCCCAAGGGTGGAGGTTCCCCCTTCTTTGATGGCCTGTCCCAGCTTCCTGGAGAAGCATTTTCCTAAGCCCAACCTGAACCTCCTGAGGTGGAACTTGTGGCCATTGCCTGTTGTCATTTGGCAGCACCAAGAAGTGTTTGGCGCTGTCCTCTCTGGGGTGGCCACACATCTCCCAGTGCAGCAAAGGATGCAAAGGGCTTTATGATGAGCACACAGAGCTGGTTCATCCCCAACCTGGAGACCTGGAGACCATCTGGACCAGAACATTTGTGTCCTCTCCAAGGCGGAGAATCACAAACCACAGGTGGAAAATTGTGCTAATTTTGATTAGTGAACATGAGATCATAATGAAGATTCTGTGAACAAGCACCAGGACAAAAGGGAAGGAACTCTGTTAGAAGATGTGGGAATGGCTAAAAGGAGGTAACAACCATGAATTCAGCAGAGATCAGTGTGGAAGTGGAGTCAGCATGGCATGACCTGAAGAAGGGGAAGCTGAAAGGAGAACTCCTGAGTCAAAACCCCTCTGGACAAACCATGTCCCATGAGGCAGTTTTGAATGTGAAGCTTCCAAAGCTCAGCATGCCAGAGGCAGGGATTTGGGATTCCTGGCAGCATTTCTCTCCTAATGGTTTTGCTTACCAGAAGGTCTGTCATCGAGGCTCTGTGAAGAATTGCTGCCCTGCTGCAGCCTGGTCTCAGCTGGCATGAATAGCTGGGCAGCCCTGGCTCACCGAAGGGGCACATTTGGATGTGCTCAGGGAGGACACACCTTGTTTTCATCTGCCCTCAGTGAAGAAGAGACTGTGAGGGGTGGGGTTTGTCTGACCTAGCAGCGGTGGCACAAAGATGCCACTCCTGCCAGGCCCGCCAGGGCCATCAGGGCCACCAGGGCCTGTCACTGATCTCAGGGGCCAGACTTGGATCCTCAAGGTTTTGTCACAGCACAAAGTTAATGTTGAGTGTAAGACAGAAGTTCATCCCTGTGCTGGGACAGACTTTGGTCTGTCTGGTCCTTGGAATCTGTTGTTTTCCTCTGTGTTCCAAACTTTCTGAGGCTCACAGACCCCAGTGGAGATACTCTCAAATGTGGTACTTCACACCAAACACGGATGGAAACAAAAAAGGGGTTTTTTTCTGCTCTGATCTTATTTTCCAGTGTATTCCCTTGGCACCTTCACATCTGCAGATTTTCTCAGGCTTCTGGTTCTCACGAGTCTGAGAAAGGATGTTTGAGCAGGTTTTTGCCTCTTCCAACCTGCTTTGTTTGCAAAGTGATTAAGTAACAATTGACAAATATCACCCTGAGTAGGACAGTCCAAATTCCTTAAGACAAACAGTGGGGAAATCCAGACTGGAAAAGAAGATTAAATGGGCTCACTCTGCAGCGTCGAGAGGGTGAGAATGCGTGAAGCCTCTGTTTTAAATATTAATGACAGAGATAATGATGATGACAAAGCTGAGTGGGGAACAGAGGGCACACAAATGGAAATTACCGTGGGAGAAGTGGAAGGAAAACGTGCCAAGGAAATATCAGTGCAAGTTTTTTATCTCAATCTCTGACCTCTCCGCCACAAGCTGTGGACGCTGCTCTTCGTCCATGTTCAAGAACAACTTGCTCAAGGAGGAGGATGTGTGGGGGTGGCACCAGGGGCTGCTCAGGCAGTAGAGGTCAAGTTGGACTAAAATAGAGTGAGTAAGGTGTGTTTGTTTGGTCCAACAAAAGAGAAATGGGTGAAAATTACTATGAAATACCATTTAAAAATAAATACCAAAGGAGAGGATGAGGTGACAGAAGGCCAGAGAAAATTACTGTCCATAAAGAGAAATATCAGATTTTTAACCTTCACCTGTGCGTAGAACAGTTGGAATAACAAGGCAAAGTGTCTGACAGAGCTCCCATGGATTATTTTATAGTGGGAACTCACTGGCACATCTTTCTGCCAATCAAACCCAGAGGCCTTTTCTAAGGTCAGGGTCGACGTCTGGGAGGACAAATGGGCAGGTGACACTGACCTCAGACACTCTTGGCTGCAGTAAATGCCACTTGGGAGTGACTTGCTTTACAGTTATTTTGGCAATTTGTTGTCCCAACCCTTGGATATTCTCTTTCAGTTGCCAAACTATGGTGAACTTTGTGCACAGCACGACAGGGCAGCCCCAGCCCAGCCCAGCAGCAGCAGAGGGAGCTGTGGGTACCACAGGGCTCTCATCTGGGAGGACAAGGCAGTGCTGCACCAGCTTTACACACCACCAACACCCCTGCCAGCACTCCCTTAGAGCAGGAGGGGCCCAACTCTTCAGGTAGAAAGCACAGCTTGGTGTTTCACCCAGAGAGAAATACCTCTTTTTTGTGTCTGTTCTCTGTCAGTCACGGTGGTGATTCTTCCATCACCTCACAGAATCCCAGAATAGGCTGAGCTGGGAGGGACCCACAAGGACCAGCGAGTCCCAACCCTCAGCCCTGCACAGGCCCATCCCCAAGAGTCCCACCCTGTGCCCCAAAGCATCATCCAGGCACTGCCTGAGTGCTGTGCCCACTGCCCTGGGGAGCCTGGTCAGTGCCCACAACCCTCTGGGGGAAGAACCTTCTCCTGATACCCAACCCAAACCTGCCCTGACACAACTCCAGGCCATTCCCTGGGTCCTGTCCCTGCCCTGACACAACTCCAGCCATTCCCTGGGTCCTGTCCCTGGTCCCCACAGAGCAGAGCTCAGTGCCTGCCCCTCCTCTGCCCTTTCCCAGGCAGTTGTGACTGCAATGAGGTCTCCCCTCAGTCTCCTCTTTCCAGCTGAACACACCAAGTGCCCTCAGTGTCCCCTCCAGGCCCTTCCCCATCTCCTTTGCCCTCCTTTGGACACTCCCTAACAGCTTGGTACCTCTCCCATTTGTGTGCATGTTCCCATGTGCCTCTGCCTGGCAGAGCTTCCCTGGGACTTCAGCACCTGAGAATCACCACATTTGTCTCCAGGCTCATGACTGTGCTGAGCAGGGATGGAGAACATGGCAAGCTGTGACCCAAGCAGTGTCCCCCCCTCCTTCTCCTCCCTCAGCTGCCAGTGGAGCTGCCAAGCAGAGCTCCTGCCCCAGTGCCCAGTGCTGGGTGCTCCTGCCCCTGCTGCAGCCCATAAATTACCCACGGCCACTTTTAACACCTCGCTGTAGTTATGCCCAAAAGCTTCCAGTCCCGGTGGCTCTGGAAGTGGGCAGAGCATCTGCCTGGCCAAGCAGGTGCTGATAATAAGGAAATGCCCCCCGTTGGTGAGAGGAATTTTAGAAGCTGTGAGGAGAGGTTGCAGGGGTGGGCAGGGCAGTGTGAAGGTAGCTCTGTGTGCCCACTGGCACACCCGGGCACGTGCCTTCAAGGACAGAAGCTGTGCCTGCAAACAGATCCTTGGCAGAGCTTGTGCCAAATACAAGTGCTACAGCACAGTCCCCGTGCTGTGCCTTTTGGTTGGGAATGTTCTGCTGGACCAGGGATCTCCAGGGGAGGTGGGAAACACAAGAGTTGTTGCATGGTTTGACTTGAGAAATGAGCATTCCTGAGGCAACCATTAGAAAAATCTCTCCCCAGACTTTTGGACAATAGTCAGAGCTACAGAGATTATGCAGAGGCTCTCAGGTATTTCTCAATATTTGGGTAATTTGGTTATGAATCAAAGACATCTCACCATTCAGGAAGGAAATCCATCATGGGAACATTAGTCAGGAAGTAAACCCAAATAAAAGTCCCTTCATACTCATAAGTGAGTGTTCCCTCACACTCCAGTATCCCCTAGGGGTGAAGAATTGCCTCTCTTTGGTGGACTTGGATGAAGTGGGAGAAGAGGACATGGGGTGGGCACTGAGAGCGTCCTGCCCACAGCTCTGTCAGCAGCCCCAGCACCTGCTGCAGTTCTTGCCTGTTTCTGCTGATTCCCTGTGAGTTCAAGGGGCACCCTCTGAGTTCCCAGCACACACATTCCAAAGGAAATGGTCCAGCAGAGCATCTACTGCAGCCAGTGCCAGAATGCACCTCCCTTTCCCACTGGTTGCTGTTCCCTGTGTGTTGCAAACTGCAGGAGGGTGAGCCAGCCAAGGGCAGTTTACATTGAATATTAGGAAAAACTTCTTCCCTGAAAGGTTACCAGGCACTGGCACAGCTGCCCAGGGCAGTGGTAGAGTCGCCACCCCTGGAAGTGCCCAAAGAACGTGCAGATGTGGCACTTGGGGACATGGTGGCTTTTGCAGTGCTGGGTTAATGGTTGAAATCAGTGATCCTGGAGGTCTTTTCAGCCTAAATGATTCTGGAATTTTCTGGCTCATGAGTAGCACAGGACCTTCAGCCTGACCACTGCCATTCCTGAGATGTCACTGGGATGTCTATGCTGCTCCAGACTCTGTGTCTCTACTGGTACAGCCACAAGGCACTCTCTGGGTCACCCATTTACAACAGTGTAGGACAGTAGAACCTCATGTTGAAGCCAGAGATTGACCCTGCAGAGGGAGTTGGGAAGTTGTGATGCCATCACAGCCTCACAGAACATGCCATGAAAACAGGTCTCTGTTGCTGTGCCCTACAGTGTGTGTGGGCAGTGGCTGCCCTGACCCATCAATTACAACATGCAATTAGCTGCACTGAGCCAAAGGCACGGCACAGCCCTGGCAAATGGCCCTTCCTCCCACCTCTCCCTCATTAGGCTGCTCCCTGCCCTTGCTTGGTCTTTAATTAGCTTGTCATCAGCAGCTTGGGCTGGGTTGAACACCCCACATTGTGTTCCCCAGATGAAACCATGTGAGACAGATGGGACACCAAGTGTAGCAGGAGAGGAGGTGAGAAGACATGCAGAGCCATCAATAAGTGTCTGACTCCAGGGCCAGGCTTGCCAGGGGCAGCAGTGAGATTTCTTAGTTGGACAAACTGGGGGGGTCCAAACTGAAGGGTGGCTGAGACCAAACAACCCCATTTCAGCAGGGCCAGCAGCAGGGAGAGACAAAACCTAGTGAAACCTTGAGGAATAAATCTGTTTGTTGTGCCAATGAGGAGCCCAGCCATGGCGAACCAGCAGTTCCACAAGGACTCATCATCACACCCTGACTCCCTCATTTGCCCTCACTCAGAAGGCAACATTTGGCCCAAACCCCTTTTTCCCTGCCTGCTGCAGCATTCCCTGTGTGCCACCCATGGAAGGAGGGAGGGCAGCCCCCAGAGCTGCCACCTGTTGCCAAGCAGAAGCCAAGGCTTGTGTCAGCCTGCTGCAAATGTTTTCCCTCCGACCCTGGCGACCTTTTCCATCACCCTTCCCGAGGCAGACTGCTTCCATTAACTGCCACTTGATCCTCTGCTAATGCAGCAGTTATGAAAGGCCCACAGCACTTGTCACTGGGATAAACACCTCTGTGGTGGGGGAAGGCTGTGGGGAGCGGGCACAGGCTGGCTCTGCCCTCTGCTCCCTCACCTCCCTTTCCTGTTTGCCCACCACCACTGGAACAACCTCTGGTTTGGGGCAGGAATGCTGAAGCACTGCTGTCTGCCTTTGCTGCCTGGCAGGCTCAGCTGCCAGTGCCTGAACAGGCACACAGACAGGGGGTTCTGGTCAGAGAAATGTTCCACTGCAAGAGAGGGATTCAGGGAAAGCAGGGGGTGTGATCCCCTCAACACTGTGGGTCAGGTGGGCTCAGTCAGCTTTGGAGAAGACAGGTCCTGCTGCAGCCACCCCTGCAGCCTCACTGAGCTTAGGGACAAAGGACTCATGTGCCAGGGATGGTCCAGGTTGGGCTTCAGGAGGGATTTCTTCACTGAAAGGACTGTCAGGCATTGGAAGGGGCTGCCCAGGGACTGCCCATCCCTGGAGGTGTCCAAAGAACAATGGACCTGACACTGGGTGACAAAGTTGGACTCGATGATCTTGGAGGTCTTTTCCAGCCTCAGTGATTCTGTGATTCTGAGGCATGAACCCACTTTCCCCACTGGAGCACCCCTTGGCACTGCCCTCAGTCTTCACAGGGGTGACTTGGTGTTTGGGTTGCACCTGACGAGGGTCACCAAGGGGCTGGCACTAATGGGTGGCACTGCTGCCCTTCAAGAGTTGCCCAAGGGATAAGAGGAGCTTTGGGGTCAGGGCAGCCTCCCCTTCAGGAGTGTGCAGAACCATGGCCACCACTCTGGGTGCTGGGACAGGTGACACCCTGGAGGACAAGGAGCCCTGCTCTGGTCAGGTGTCATGTCTCTGGGCTCTTCAGAGCACAAACAAGCTGCCATCAGTGTCCTGCCAGGAGGCCCCTTCCAGCTCCTGGTGCCACTCACATGAGTGCCCAGCACCAGGCATTTCACCAGTCCTTTGAGGAGGGTGAACAAACCAATTCCTCTGCCTCAGAACAGGACTGGACACACACAGGATCTGTCTTATCAGCCCGTGGAGAGACCTCAGGACTCCCAAAAAGAGACTGACTTTTTGCAGAAAATGGAAAAATTGTAGTGAATTAAAAGGTCCTCAGCAACTTCTGCACTGAAATATTTGCCTGAGGAGAAGAAAAAGCAATGAAATGAAGAATATTCCTTTTCCAGCAGCTCTGGTGCTCCAGCCCTGGCTCTCTCAGCTGGGTTTCAGGGAGCAAGAGAACCTCCAGCCAGCAGGAGCAGCAGGTTTGCAGCAGCTCTGAGGGCTGGTGGCAGTGGCAGCACCTTTGGGGTTGCTTTGGGCCTCACCTGGGGGTGAGAGCTCAAGGTGGGTGTGCCAGTTGTACCCCATGTCTGGCCTGAATGGTATGTGGTTGCTCTTGGGCAAACAGGAGGTGACTCTGAAGAGACACCTAAGTATTATCTGCCTTGGGTGTAAAATACATCCCTTCTGGACTAGCATCTACAGAGGACTGCTCCTCTAGGCAGTGGTCTCTGTGCATGTCTGTGTGAGACTTCTGAAAGCTCTAACCCAAGCCCAAGCTCTTCCAGAGCTGTACCTGCTCAGGTATTTTTGGGAGGAAGCAGAACAAAAGGAAGTAGTTAGGTTTGTAGGATCACAGCCCTCTGCAGGAGCAGGAGCTGCTCCCAGTGAGCACAATGGTGAGCCCTGCCCTGGGACACCAGCAAAATCATAGAATCATAGAATCCATTGGGTTGGAAGAGACCTCTGAGGGCATCAAGTCCAACCCTTGATCCAACCCCACTTTAATTACCAGATCATGGCACTCAGTGCCACATCCAGTCTCACCTTAAAAACCTCCAGGGATGGAGAATCCACCCCCTCTCTGGGCAGCCCATTCCAATGCCTGAGCACTCTCTCTGCAAAGAATTTCTTCCTGATATCCAACCCAAACCTCCCCTGGCAGAGCTTAAGCCCATGCCCTCTTGTCCTACTGTTGGTTTCCTGAGAGAAGAGACCAATCCCCACCTGGCTACAACATCTCTTCAGGGAGCTGTGGAGAGTGATAAGGTCTCTCCTGAGCCTCCTCTTCTCCAGGCTAAACAACCCCAGGTCACTCAGCCTTTCCTCATAGGACTGGTCCCCAATCCCATGGACTGTCTGGCCACCCCTTCCTACCTGTCAGGAGCATTCCCCAACAAGGAAAGAGTCATCAGTGCTGGGAAGGGCTGTGAAATCTGCCCCATCACAGCAAGATCAGCTTTGAGGAGAAATTTCCCTTTTTCTGTTGCACTTGAGGTAAAGGACTACAGAGGTCTAAGGGGGAATCCCACCACACCCAGGGCCCTCATCCAAGAGTCTGGGGGAAGCAACACCTGAAGCAGCAAAGTTCCTGCTGGGCAACTGCAGGTCCCCAGCAGCAGCTTTCTGAAGATAAGGCAAAAGAAGGAATGGGGGCAATAATGGAGATACTGTCCACAGTCTTCAAATCACCAGGGAGAGAATTCTGCCCATCTGGCCATCAGCTGAGTGGCTTCCCTTCAGCTTGCCCGGTGTGCATGGAAAAGACAACCAACACTGCTCTGGGAGACCAGGCAGTTGGAGAATAAAGGGAGAGATGTTATCCCAGCCCTTGGGAGAACAGTCCTGGGTAGGACTGCCATCCAGGTGATGATAACTGGGCATGATTTATTCAGGTAGAAATCCCTCTTCCCACTCTACCAACACTTTGTTTGCTTTGTCCTGAATAACAAACCCACTCGTGCCCTGGAGCTGGTGGTTCAGAACACATGTGAGAGTCCCTGAGCTGGGCACTGCCAAGGGGTTTGATCAGCTCAGATAAATCCCCTTCTCCCCAGAGACAGGCCCTCATGCTTCAAATGTCTCACCTCCCCTACCTGCCAACTCTTGAAACCAGAACCAGGCCAGCAGGGAGGGGTCTGGGGGGCAGTGCCACCCACGGGATACCTGTCAGGCCAGGGGTGAGGGAACAGCTCAGCAACAGGCAGGAGGGGCCTGGCTCTGCCAGGCTGGGCAGTGCTGGGGCACTGAGCATTCCAGGGTGGCTCTGGGAGTTTCTCCAGCTGTCCCAGCACCTCTGGATGCTCCAAGGCCTGCAGCAAAGCTCCAGTGGAGACTCCACCTCCTGCAGCAGGTTCAGAAGAAGCTGGGGACGGCCAGTGCAGCACTCAGTGATGTTGGTGTCAGCCTTCCCATCACTGCCAGGGTGTGCCAAAGCAGGATACCCAGTAACCCACCAGTATCTTCCAGTGCTGCACCAGACACCTGCTGGCCCTACTCTCTTCTCAAAGGCTGCTCTCAGTGGTTTGTGATTCCCAGCACTGCAGGTCACCTTTGTTGCCACAGATGGGGCAGGTACATCCCTCCATAGATGTTCTTCACCTTTACAGCCATGGGCTGCATCCTCCTCTGCATTGCACACCCCTCTGTCACTGAGCCCAAAATAGCAATGCAGAGAAACAGGATTTTTGGCTCCCTCCCACTGTTTGTGGGACCATTTGTTCTGCAGAGCCAGAAACCCAGAACCCTCCAGCATGGCCTGGGTGATGTGGAAGTGCTCAGGGGTGGGGGGTCACATCCACAGGCCACTCCTGACAAAAGGTACCACTTGGAATCTACTCCTGAAATAATCCTGCCCATGCTGAAAACCACCACAGCAGAAATGCAGAGCAGCTTCTGTGTCCAGACCCTCCTCTGCCTTCCCCTCCAAGGAGAAAGCTCTTCCACAAGTGATTCTGTGATATAAATACCTCCAAGGTGGGTGTCAGAGGATGGTGCCAGACTCCTTTCAGTGGGGCCCAGTGACAGGAGAGGAGCAATGGCCATAAACTAAAACACAAGATGTTTCAACTCATCATGACGAAGAACTTCTCTCCATGGAGGTGGCAGAGCACTGGAACAGCTGTCCAGGGAGACATTCCAAGCCCACCTGAACACCTTCCTGTGTCACCTGCTCCAGGTGACCCTGCAATGGAGGGGAGTTGGAAGGGGTGATCTCCAGAGGCCCCTTCCAACCACAACCATCCTGTGATTCTGTGACTATGGAATGGCTCTTTGACTAGCACTGAATAACCTGTATCCAATCAGAGCCTGCTTGCTGGAGAAGCTGTTAATTGCCTCCTGTGGTCTTCTGTCAGCAACATTATCCCCTCCTGCCCTGCTGAAACTGGGATGAGGGATTGTCCTGGTCAGTGGCTGCAGTGAGATATGAAGAAGAGGAAGGTGAAATATAATATGAGAATAATATCTATGGCAGCAAGCGATGCTAATCAAAAAATCGTGAGGGGAGCAGGATTCCAAGGAGGGAGGAATGCTGGGGGAGGAAAAGCACAGCCCTCTCTTGACAAAGGTCCAGGCTCAGTTTAAAAGGCCCCAAGAAATTCTGTTTTACTGTCTATTTTTAATGCGACCTCCATGTGTGAGGAGAGCACTGCCTGCCACGCCGTGATCTTGTTACTTCCCAGATTAGCAACAAAAAGATTAATTTAGAAGGGAGGGAATAATTTTCAATAAAAGTGTCACTGCCTTGTGGGGAGCAAGGCTGACCCGAAAAGAGCACGTACAGGGAAATCCTACACCCCAGGCAATCCCTCCTGGAGAGGAGTCCCCCAGCTGGAAACACAACAGTTTGGGTTCATTTCAGCATGATGATGTCACAGGGCTGTAAGATGTCACTTTAATTGGTCATAAATATCTGTGTTTCCACTAAGCTGTGGAGACAAAAGAGCCCTCAGAAGCTTCCCACTTGCCTGTCCTTGCTTGTTTTCCTGGTTTACATTTTAATCCCTCCAGGTAATCCAGAAATAAAAGGCTTGTGTTTGCTCCCTGTCCCTTTTCCAAGAGCTTCAAAACCCCCTGAGAAACCCTCAGCCTTCTCCAGATTTGGCCCATGCAGAAGGTGACAATCCATTGTAGCTGGAGGCTCCGTGGTTCTCCTTCTCCTTCTCCTTGAGGCCAGCCCTGCCCCATATTGCTGGATACACACAGGGATGGCCCATCTGAGGCCTCCAGATTAAAGGCAGAGCTGAGAAGGCACAACAACATTTGGGTTGAACTGAAGGAACTTGTCCACTTCTTAACATTTTTGTATTGTCTTTGCCAGAGAAACTAAGCTTTTACTGGCATTGAAAATCATGTCCCAACACAACTGAGCCATTTCTCCAAGTTGCTACCAGCATTTCTGGAGAGCATCCTGCCCCAAAGGAGCCAAACACAGGTGGGATCCTGGAACCACAACCCCCTCCCAGTCCCACCAGCCCCTTCACACAGAGAAATTCATCCTGCCCAGGGGCCTCTCCAGAAATCCCTTCATCCTTTCCAGAACAGAGCAACTGTTTAGCAGTGGCTCAGCACAGCAGCTCAGAAGGTGATGGATTCTGCATTCACTTTGGAATATTTAAACAAAAGCCCAGCTGTGCAAGCTGGAAATGGGCTGACACGTGGCCAAACACTGCCCTGAGTAACCCTTCCAAACCATGGGCACTTGGCTACAAACTGCCCCCAAATCAGCAACCTCTGGTAGGAAACACTTCCTTGGTCTCACATGGAGAATTTCCCCTCCCGTTCCTGCTGCTGGGAAGTAGTGAATAAGTTCCTTGTTTTACTTTTTTTGCATGCATGGCTTTTGCTTTACTTATTAAACTGATTTACCTCAACATACAAACTGTCTCAGTTCTACTCTTCTGATTCTCCCCCATCACACCGTGGGGCAGTGAGTGAGTGTGGGGCTGAGCTGCCAGCTGGGATTAAACCAGGACACCCACCTGGACGCAGGAGGGATCCCTGACCATCAGCCCAGCCCAAGAGCTCTGAGCAGACCAGGCTTAAGAAGCAAATCCCAGTGTGAGCAGGGCTGGGCTGACTGCAGCCCTCCCGCATGACCTTAGAAGGCAAAACCAAGCCAGACAGGCCTGAGGCCAAAAATACACTGAGTGTTCTGGTGTTTCATGCAGCTCCATCAAAAATCCTGGAGAAAGTTATTTTGGCTGAATCAGGTGTCACTGAAAGGAGTGCCAGCTGCAGGTTTCCCTGACAAGTCAGGAGGAGACAAGACTTCCAGGGACTCCCACGGGGTGCAGAGAAAGTCACCAGAGGCTGCAGCCACTCAGTCTCACAAACAGGATCCACCACAACCAGCCTGATGTTGTTCCTTCCCCTCTTCCCCCACATCACACATAGAGGGAGGGCAGCAGGAAGGGTGTCTCTGGTACTTCCCAGCCTCTGTACAGCCAGAAGGGCTGTGAGTGCCTCTGCTGTAGACAGTGCTCTACACCACTGGCTTGGAAGGTGAACAACACCTTGTGCCTGGCTCTGTGAAGTCTCCATCTGCTCCAGCTCCAGCAGAGCACATTCCCTGCCCCTTCCCATGGCAGCTCCATCCCAGAGGCTGCTGCTCAAGCTCCTGCATGGTTCAGCAGGGCTGCACCACCACACAGGCTCCCAGGCTCCAGGACAGAGCATTGACTCTTCAAAATATACCTCTGGCCACACAGAATTCCCTTTTCCCTCTAAAAAAAGCTTCTGTTTGCTTGGGAAAACACAGGGAACTCTGGCAGAGGGACCTGTGTGGGCCTGTGGCTGTGGCCAGAGTAGTGCCCTGGGCTGCAGCCACTCCCTCCTCTGATCTCAGCACTGCAGTAGCTTCCTTGAACTCAGACAAGGCCTTGCTCCTCAGCCATCCTGTGTCAGAGTCCCAGAATCAGCTGGGCTGGAGAAGAACTCTGAGATCATGGAGTTCAACCTTTGACCAAACACCACCTTGTCAACCAGGCCAGGGCACTGAGTGCCACGTCCAGTGGTTCTTTGAACACCTCCCCAGACAGTGATTCCACCACCTCCCTGGGAAGCTCAGTCCAATATCTTATCAGCCTTCCTATGAAGAAATTCCCTCTAATGTCCAGCCTAAACCTGCTCTGGTACATAGTTTGTGGCTACTTAGACCAGCAGTGGCCTCCAGTCCCGGGGAAGAAGCAACCTATGAAATGGTTACACACAAGTAAGATGGAGAAGTGTAAGTGCAGCCCTTTGGGGCATCAGCCCTGTCTGGGTTGTTTCCCCCTCACCATCCCCAGAGACGCCCCAGGTCCCGTCACCCTTCAGTGGCCGCGCAGCCACAAGACCCAACACCAGACACCATTGTCCAGATTTATCCTCCCTTGGCTGGTACATCCGTGGTTGTTCTCTGCCCATTCATCTCATGGGCGGTCATGGCTGACAGAGTGTCCCTCCCAACAGCAGCCTGTCTGTGCATGACCCAAGGGCACACAGTGACACTGGATCTCCAGGGTTATCAGAGTCCAACGTGCTGGGAGAGCCACAGCTCCTGTCCACTCCCCCCCACACACACACCAGCTGCTCCTGCCTGTGACTGACCTGTGCCTCTGAACCACCCTTAGCAACGGCCCCCCATAGCAACCGCCCGAGCAACACCCCCATAGCAACCGTCCTAGCAATGGCCCCTCCCCATAGCAACTGCCCTAGCAACAGGCTCTTCTCATAGCAACCACCCTAGCAACAGCCCCTGCCATAGCAACTGCCATAGCAAGGGGTCCTCCCCATAGCAACTACCCCAGCAATGGGCCCTCCTCATAGCAACCGCCTTGGCAACAGCCCCCTCCATAGCAACTCCCCCAGCAATGGCCCCCCCATAGCTGACAGTGTTTGTTGTGCTCACAAATCTCCAGGAGGCTTCTACATGGCTTTTTAAGATCATCAGCTCTTTCATGCTGAGAGAAGCTCTCAAGAACTTGCCCTCACAAGCAGGTCTTGTGATCCTCACAAGCTCTTCAGCCACCCTCACAGAACCCTACAGCATTGCTGTGGACCATTTGACTGAGGAAACTATGGCACAGCACCAGAAAACACTTCCTTGGGGTTGTAAGGGAGCTGACGGCAAAAAGAGAAAAAGAATTGCTGCTCCCTGGTCTGACAAACCACCCTGCACAAGTAAGAGCCCTGCAGGTTGGCCCAGTCCCAAGCACCCTTGAATCTTCTCATCAGTTTACAGTTCTCAAAGCATTTCCTTTCATGCTTGATACAAAGACCAGATCATCTTTCTGCTGGTGAAGAATGAAACGTGTTCTCCCTGAATTATAGAATGTTTTTATAATGGCAGGATGTCTTTCTAGAATATTTACAAGTCAGTCTGTGTGTTCACAATCTAAAATAAATTGCCCTTTAACCGTGTGCCAGGTGCTGAGACCCAGCGCTGTGCCGGAAGGAGGTTTGCAGCGCTATCACCAACCCGAGTGTGTCCACAAAGAACAAGGACAAGCTGTCCCTGGGTGGGCTCAGCCTGGTTAACAAAAATGCCACCTGTCCTCCAGGCACTGACACCACGAGTGCCAGCAGGGCCTAATGATGTGGGTAAGGGGCAGGGACAGCTCAGGGCATTAACAGGAGCGCCAGATGCCCTTCCCCTCTTGTGCATGTTTGTGTTTCTGTGTTTCCTGTGCTGGTCTCTGATTCCCTCCATGTCACATGAATTGTGTTTGGCCTCTCTTTCCCGGGACACTGCCCATGGAAGGCTCCTCTCAGGCACCTCTGCCTTGTCTGCTGCCAGCAAAGTGAGAGGCAGAAATGGGGAATGAACAGCCCTGTGGGGTCACTGCTAATCCTGAGGTCTCCATACCAGAATGAAGCCTCTTGCCACATCCCTCCAGGTCAGTGCCAGTGGCTAAAATCAACCCCAATTACTGGGAATTCAGGGCAAGACCTCTAAGGGTTCAGGACCCTCTACTGGGGAGATTTTTGAAGGGACTTGCATTAGACACTGAGAAATTCAGGAAATGACCACATCTGTTGGATGTGGTCACTGAGGAATAAGGACAAAGCTGAGCAACAGCTGGGGAGAAATAAAGCAGCAAATCCTGCTCCCTCCGGGCAAACTCATTTTCCCCACTGCTGCTGGGCTTTAAACACAGCCACAGGCATCCAGAAGATAACTGAGCCCACTGCATTCCAGTTCTCTGGGACAGACAAAAAGGCCTCTGGGCAGAGGGAAAGCCTGGAAACAGTTTCCTGGAGGTGTGTCCCCCATCACTCTGCAGGAAATGCACATGCAGTTCACCCTCCCATCCAAAAATTGGAAACCAGTCTCTTGGAAAAGGGACTTGAACTAAAATGCTGCTTTCAAGCTCATCTTGTATTGGCTGGGTCTGGTTTTGAGGCATTCACCTGAAAAACCTGATCCCTGCATGTGGTCTCTCAGCTGCCTGGGCCATTCCTTTGCATCTTGCAAGGGCATTTCCCAGGGTCTTGTCAGCTCAGCCGCTTCCTCCAGGTGTCAATCCAGCCTCCTCCAGCAGTGCCATGTACCTTTGGGCTGCAAAAGGACACAGAGGAACAGATTGCTGCATGCCAGAGGAGATAAAAATACCCCCTCACCAGTCTGGGGAAAGTCAGTAACAGAAAATCCCCGTGGTCTTGTGGCTTTGAAACCTGCACAAACTCAGTGGTGTCACAGCACTGACTGCCCATGGGCAGGTTGAGGGTTCTGCTCTGAAGGGACATCTCTGAGTCACCACCAAAGAGCTCCTTCCGCTCGGCAACACTGGAGTAGGAGGAAGGAATTAGAGGTCCTTTGTGCATGTAATACCCAGGATTATTCCCGTGGAATATTTCCTTGGATCAGTCCAGCTGCCTTGGGCCACAGTCCCATACAGACTGCAGTGAGTGGGGGGAAAGGCAGCCGTGGCAGGGCCAGGATTTTGTACATTACAGCAATGGGGTGAGAAAACGATTTACACTGTTATTTACAAGAGCATGTAGTGACAGGACAAGGGGGAAAGGCTTCGTGCTGCCAGGGAGTAGGATTAGATTAGATATTAGAAATTCTTCCCTGGGAGGGTGGGCAGGCCCTAGGATGGAACTCTGAGAGCAGCTGTGGCTGCCCCATCCCTGGGAGTGTCCAAGGCCAGGTTGGATGGGGCTTGGAGCAACCTGGGATAGTGGAAGGTGTCCCTGCCCATGGCAGGGGGTGGCACTGGATAGACTTTGAGGTTCCCCTCGATCCAACTCATCCTGGAATTGTGCGAAAAAACTTTCACAATGATTCCCATATTGGGGGCATGGAGAAGTGTGGGACATTTTAAAGCATAGCAGCCTCCACAGCCTATTTATTTTACTAACAGGGTGTGAGGCGGAATGGGATGGGAGGGGAAAGGGGTGTGAGGGGGGAAAGGGGTGTGAGGGGGGAATGGGGTGTGAGGGAAGAGGGGTGTGAGGGGAGAGTGGGGTGTGAGGGGAAAGGGGTGTGAGGGGGGAATGGGGTGTGAGGGGGAATGGGGTGTGAGGGGGAATGGGGT
>JAJPCS010000491.1:121045-143275 GCA_021164005.1 Willisornis vidua nigrigula | reverse complement strand
TGGTCAGCACAGTGGGGGGATGGTCAGCACAGTGGGGTGGTCAGCACAGTGGGGATGGTCAGCACAGTGGGGATGGTCAGCACAGTCTGTGCAGTGACAGCACATCCTCCTGGCACGGGCAGGAGACTCAGGAGCGCAAAGGGAATGAGAGCTCAGACATCAGAGGCAGCTGCAAAGCCCCTTCCTGTGCTGCTGATCCTTTCCCTTGTGCTGTGCCTGCCTGCAGGTGATCATCATCATCTACCTGTCCGTGGTGGGGGCCCTGCTGCTGTACATGGCGTTCCTGGTGCTCGTGGACCCCCTGATCCGCAAACCGGACGCTTACACCCAACCCCTGCACAACGAGGAGGAGAATGAGGTGAGGGCTGCAGGGGGGTCACCTGACAAGAATGGGTGACAGGGAAGCAGTGACCTGTCCCCTCTGGTGCAGGGAAGGATCAGCACTGCTGCTTCGTGGCTGTTTACCCAGTGAACACTTGGATCGAGTCTGTGCAGGTCATGCTGACGTACAAGGAATATTCAAAGCTCTGTAACCAGCCCATGATGTGCCCTGTCCTCTGGGGCAGGGGTGGCTTTGTACCAAGTGGACTGAGTTTGGCATGTCTGTCTAGATGGAACCAAAACTCACATGGATCCTGTTTGTGCAGTGCACAGGGTGGATTTATGTGATGCTGAGCTCCCAGGGAAAGATGGCCATAAGTATTGGCTGAAACATCTTAGAGACCTATAGAAGAGCAGGCTCTGAAGGGCTGTCTGATCCTGCTCTGGGGCTGGGCCCTGTTGTAATCAGACTGCTTTTCCTCTTGCTTCTCACCAGAGCAGAATTTCACTCAAATCCCATCTTTTTTGGAGACAGTGGCATACAAGTCTTGGTCAGGAAGATCAGGACCAGTAGCAAAGAGAGAGCCTCTCTCACACACAGATTTTTTAGGGGGACAAATTTCTTGCAGCATGAATTTCATGCCATTTCAGCACTGGATCAGACTGCTGATAAGTCCTGTTTGTACTTTGCTTTAAGTATAAACTATTTGGCCTAATTCTTTTGTACTCTATATTATAAAGCGAGGAGTAGCTGCTCCAGTGTGCACAGTCCATCCATTACCAGCCTCTGCTGAAAAATAGGGTTTTGGAGGAGGAGATGAATTGTATTCTAAAATTGTGGGTTTGCTCCCTGCTCCACAGCAGTAATTCAGAGTTAGATCCAGGTGCACGCTGTAAATGCCCGGCAAGCTTTATCTTAGCCCAGTGTGCTGGATCCTGGAATAGGCCTTGGTGCTTGTGTGCCACAACAGCAATCTCTGGCTTGGTTTCAGTGGGGTGATGTGGTTCACTTCAGCATGTGGTTCTTTGCAGACTCAGAGCAGTGGAGTTTTCAAGCAGAGCTTTAGATTTAGTGCAGTTCCTGTCCTGGGGACTTCTATCTGGAGCCACGGGTGCTCCCCAGGGCAAGGAGTTGGGGGGTGGGTGTTGAGGAGCTCTGGAAATGAGGCTCTTCCTCAGGACAACTCAAGCCTTGAATTGCTCTTCCAGTTGCAGTTTGTCCCAGGGTGAGCTGCCCCCCTGTCCTGGGGCTGGGCATTCCCAGATCTGCTTTCCCTTGCAGGACTCTCGCTCCCTGGCCGCAGTGCCCGCCCCGGCGGGGGCCAGAGCCAACACGGTGCTGGAGCGGGTGGAGGGTGCCCAGCAGCGCTGGAAGCGGCAGGTGCAGGAGCAGAGGAAGACGGTGTTTGACCGGCACAAGATGCTGAGTTAGAGCCCTCTGAGGCCTTGGCACCACCTCCAGGACATGGGGCAGCTCCTGGACGAGACGGACAGTGATGGACAGTGAACCCCTCAGGACACCCACGGGGCTGGACTGAAGGCTTGAACCCTCCTGAGTGACCGTCTCCATTGAAAGCAGCAGCCCCCAATGCCCCCTCTGGCACTGCCCCCCTGCCCTTCCCCTCTTGGCCCAGAGGCCATGCTGATCCTTTGGGTGCATGTGGAGGTTGGCCACACTCCCAGGGCTCCATCAGCACCCCCAGCATCAGACAGTGATTTCAGGACACAGCGCTGGGGGCTGGCTGAGTCTTCCTGGGGGGAAAATAGTGGGATAATTTCGATGTGGGATAAATTATGTGATGTTCCTCCAGGATGAAGCAGCCACCTCCTCCTCCTCTTCCTCCAGTGTGCACTGATGTTAACTGGGTGTTGTGGTGCAGCACTGGAAGGAGGAGGAAGGGGTTCCTGCCAGCTGCTGCTTCCACTTACCCTGATGTAAATGGAAGGATTTCCACACTTCAGTGGAGTCTCTCCAGGTTACAGCAGTGTAGCTGAGACTGCAGCTTGTTTCTGTGCAGGTGAATATCACAAAACCAATTAGTACCTGGACCAGTAAGAGTCCAACAAGTAAAAGGCTGATTTATATTTACAGCTTTTCATGCTTTAGCAGTGGATTAAAACCTCCTGTGGAAAAACCTTTCCATTTGCACCCACACCGGTGGCCCTTGGTGCTCCCCCAGTGTGGGCAGGAGCATTTGTGTCCAAGAGAACCAGGGCAGGGGCTCTCCTGGAGCACTGGAAACACTTGTCTGGGCCTTGGGGCCCTGGGAAGGGGACACTTAAGCTACTCAAAGCACTCTGAGAGCTCTGACCAGACTTGGGCTGTGTGGAAGAAACTAAAGTGTTTCTGTGATGAGCACACTGAGAACATTTGGAATGTCAGGGAGGTGCTGGAGTTCATCATGTAGCATCTCTGTATTAAATGCAGACAAAGATCCAGTACTTGGGTGGCTTTTTTCTCAGGGAAAAATCCCATCACTCCAGGTCTGGGCTCCCCAGCTGCCTTGCAGTGCTCAGCAGGTGAGTTGATGCCACCTCAGTCCAGAGCTGTGGTTACAGCACTTGGGTGTTTGGGCACTGCAGGTGTGTCCCTGGCACTGGTCTGTGCTGACAGTGACCATCCTGCCCCAGGAGAGCAGGGCTTGGAACACGGGCACACCAGAGCCCTGCTTGGCACAGGCGTGGACAGCTCTGAGCTGTCTCATGGCAAGGCCAAACTGATCAGAATTCCTTGTTTGCTGGAAGCTGAGGAATTGTTGCTAAAAGCCCAACTGGGAGAGGTTCTGGGGCCAACAGCTTCTGATGGAGCTGCCCAGCAGCAGCCAGCCCTCCCAGCTGAACACAGGATGAACTAAGATCATCCAGTCCAGTCTATAACCATGATAATTATGATCCTGCCAGACAAACCCCAAGACAAGGTTTTGGGGGCCTGTGTGTTCCCCCGTTACCCTCCAGTACCTAAAAAGGCTAAAAAGGACCCTGAGCTTCACGTTATATGGAGGTCACATTTTCCTTGACCTGTCCTTGTTCCCTGGTGCTCAGTTCTGCACCTTTCCTCCCCTTGCAGAAACCTCATCTTGCCTGTTGTCCTTCCCTCTAGGTGTGAATCCCTCATGGACACAGGGTGTGGTCCCTGGGAACTGGTGTTTGTCCTCCCTCGCGGGAGAGGCGCTGCTGGGTCGGGCTGAGCCGGCGCGATGGGTCCATCTGGTGGCCGCAGCCCCTCGCTCAGCACCGGGACGTGGGTGGTCACCAGTCGGGGGGTTCCTGCTCCCACCAGCCGGAGCCTGGAGGGTGAGGGGTTTGGTGAGCGGCACCCCCTGACCTTCCCCTGAAGGAGCAGCTTGGAAATGGGATAGGAGAGGAGGGAAAAAATGCTGGTAGAAATCGAGTTTTGGTGAGTTAGAAAACTTAGGGGAAGGGATGATGTGGAGAGGCTGCAAAAGATGCCACTGCCTGATTAGTTACTTGGTTTGTTAATTAACTGATCAGCTTTGTCCTGGACATCATCCTCCCTGGGAGCAGATGTTTTCTACAGCCCAGCCTGAAGCTCCCAAGGCTCTTCCCCTCCCAGTACACCCTCCATTGCTCACTGGGACATCCAGGTGGGCACATCCTGGTAGGAACTGCTCCCAGTCCCATCCACATCCCACAACAGTTGTTCCCATCCCTCAGGAGATCCGACAGCGCCAGCAGGAGTCAATAATTTAATTCCTTATCAAAAAAAGGGAATGAGAAAAATAAAGGACCTCTTAGAGCAAACCCCAGCTGCTCTGACAACCTGCCCCATCAGGTGCCCGCCGTGGTCCAGATGTCAATGCTCTGGATGATGAGCCACTCGCTCTGTGCGCGGGTTACCCGGATCCTCACGCACTCCACAGGGCCGGGGATGCCCCTCTGCAGCCCCTGCCGATCCAGGGTGCCCTTCTCGAAGGTGCCCACAGGGATGTAGGTGGAGCAGTCGCGGCCATCGCGGCGCCGCCGCCGGCCCAGCTCCAGCACGCCCGCATGCAGGAAGTCGCCGCGGCGCTCGGCGGAGCCCGTGCGCACCCGCACGCGGCTGACGTGGGCTGGCTGCTGGAACACGATGGAGAACACACTCCCGGCCGCTGGGTCCTTCCCCCAGAAATAGCCCTCGGCTGAGCTGTAAGCCTTGAGGGGCTCATAGTGCTCGAAGACGGCCATGCTGGTGTACAAGGACGCCGGAGGGTTGTCCGGAATGTTCGAGGCGTCAGCCTGGAAATCGTCATCCTCCAGCCGGTTGACGGTGCCCTGGAAGGAGGAGTAGAGGCCCATGTGCTGGAAGAGGGATGGCTTGAAGCGGATGGCATCTTTCTGGGTGAGCAGGTGGCGGAAGTGGACCAGCAGCCAGTCACAGGGCATCTCCTGGTAGAAGAGAAGGAGGAAGTGAGCCAGGCGGGGGAGGTCGCTGGAGCGGTAGAGCTTCCCAATGTAGCCCAGCTTGGAGAACTCCAGGGTGGCCCAGTTGGAGCCTTCCTGGGCAGCCAGTGCCCTGCGGATGGCCGTGAGGAAGGACTTGGCACACCACACGTCATCCTCGATCATCAGGTAGTAGGAGGAGAGGTTGGCAGCGAAGGCGAGCAGGAAGGCGTAGTCCACGTTCTGCTTGGAGCGGAACCTCACCCGCTCCTCGGGGTCATTGTAGTTCCTCTTGAGGCCCTCTAGGGTGGGGTACAGCTCCTGGGGGGCATGGATGAGCAGCAGCCGGCCCAGCAGGATGTGCTGAGCAAACTTGTGGGCGATGCTGAGGGCGACGCGCGCGTTCCAGCCAGGATCCACGTCAGCCAGGTGCACCACCACCACCATCTCCTGCAGCTCCTCCTCGGTGGACTGGCTGAACAGCGACTGCAGCGTGGCAGGGAGGTAGAAGCCACGTGGCCGCCGCACCGACGCCAATCCCACTGCCAGGAATTCTGTACAGCAAAGGAAAGGCATGAGCAGGCTGAGGGGTGGGATCCACCATGGTGAGGTTCTGCCCTGCAGGCCAGAAAGAGGCTTTGAAAAGCTCTTCCCTTGGCCAACCTGCACAGTTAGTTCTATTTATAATCCCATGTCCAAGGCTGTGGGTCCTTTGTGAAGCTGAAGTCCCCCGTGTCTCAGAAGGGGCACAAATGGCAGGGAGAGGATGGGAAGAGGAAGCAGGAGCTCCTCTGTAGAAGAAATACTTGGGAAAAACAACTTAAAAGGCCAAACTCAGAGAAGTAACAGGGCAGGAATTACTTGTTGGCATGGCTGCGCATCCTGGAAGTGTGCCCTACTCTGAACCTTGTGGAGATGCACCCACTGTGGCATGAGGCATCAATCCCACCTGCTCCCCACAGCCCACCAGTGGCTGCACTGGTTCAGCTTCTCTTGCTACTGGTCTGTGTAACACCATCCACATGCTGGTTCCAGCACAGCCTCACGTGGGGCTGCCATGAGCTCCTTCCTGTGGGGTTTGCATGGGAACTGTTCTTTGTGCACCTGCCCAACAGCTTGGCCCACAGTCCCACGGTGTGAGCTTGTCCTGGTGCTCCAGATCCACAAGAACCTCAACCCCAAGGAGATGGGATCTCAGCCACCTTCCCCACAGAGGTCTGGGAAACCCCAAATGCCTGCAGTCACCTCAGGGCCAAGGTGCTAAAACATGGACCATGCTTGGAACATGTGGACCTCCCCTCACCCTCCATCCCCACAGAGTGGCAAAGGCTGGCCAGGAAGGAGGTCACCAGGTGTTGGCAGGTCCCCCACCCCAACTGAGTGGACACAGCCCCTCCCTGCCCTGGCAGCAGCTATGCTGGGACAGATGTGCAAACCCAGAGCCCTGCTCAGGCCTGGGTCCCCAAAGCACTCACTTTTATGGGGTGACAGGGAGCCAGCAAGGAGGTGGGAGGAGACATTGTGGAGTGTGGAGAGGTCCTCTGTGTCCCTGAGGATGTGCTGGGCTCTTTCTGGCTGCATCATCTGCAGGATCATGTCGGGGGTCAAGCCCCTGAGATCCACCTGGGTGGGAGACACAGGCAGCCAGGTCAGACCCCAGAGCACCACTGACACACATCAAAGGGGGGATGACAACAGGGGTCCCAGAAGTGAGGGGGAACAACCATCCTGCCCTCCCAGCCCCAGGATCAGGGGAGGCCCAGCTGCCCAGGGCACCCCCAGGGAGAGGAGAAGGCAGAGCTGTGGTTTGGGGGTGACACGGTGCAGGGAAGGGAGCAGAGCTGGGGTTGGGGTCCATGTGGGGCAGGAAAGGATGGAGGATGCTCCAGTGGCCCCTCCAGTGGGACATCACTGGTTAGGGACTCACCTCCAGGAGATCCTGTTCCTGCTGGCTGCCCCCATGGAGGAGGAGGAGGAGGAGGAAGAGGAGGAAGGAGGCTGTGAGCACAGCCATGAGGGAGCGCCTCAGGGAGCATCGCATAGCACTGGGCCGGCACTGCTGAGGGCTGCAGAGGAAGGGGTGTGTCAGGGATCAGCCTGGGGAAAACCACCTGGATGCACCCCTGGGACTGACCCCTCTGCCCAGACAATCCAGGGGCAGCCATGGGGCATCAGGGGACACTTGTGCACTGTCCCCTTTGAGCAGGTGGGACAGGATCCCCCAGTTTGGCCAGAAGAGCATCAGCCAGGTACAAAAAAATCCACTCCCTGCCCCAAAACACCCCAACTACCCTGGGACAACCCCACAGCACCCCCAGAGACGGAGGCAGGAGAAATGCAGGGCCATGTGCCTTGAGGAGGGCTTTTGGGTCACGGGGACACCCCTGGAGCAGTCACCAACACCTCAGGGCTTGGCACCAAGCCCTGGGAAACACAACACTCAAGTCTCAAAAGAGCCTGGGCTGCTCTGCCAGCACTGCGAGGATGAAGCAGCTCCTCCAGCCCCTCCTGGTTCCAACCTGTCCCCACCATGTCCCCTGGTGGGTAGGACAAGAAAGGTGTCCCTGAGGTGACAGTGTCACCTTCAAGAAAAGTCGTACCACCCTTGAGATATTTTACCTTGTAGCAGAGGCATGGCAGGAGGCTGAAAGGCTCCTGTGTTTGCCTGGGTTTTTTCCATTATGAGCATGACTGGGGCTGTCCTGGAGCAGGAGAGGCTGGAGACTCACTGAGTGCCCATCCCAGCGGGGCAGACACACTCAGCCCCATTCAAACTGCTCTCAGCGCCTTGGTCTGTCTTAGTCACAGCATCTATGAGTGCAAACGTGGAGAAGAAACCCTCCTAAACCTTCCCAAAACAAGGCTGGGAACTTCTCCAGACACTCCAGAAGTCCTCCAGGACTTCTCCCTAAATACCTCCCTGCACCCACTGCCCTTGTGCAGCTGATGCTCCCAGCCCATCCACTGGCCCCACTGTAAGAGCCCTCAGTGTCCCAGAGGAGTCCTCTGGGGGTTGGCAGCACCTCAGCTGGCTGGTGCTGAGCAGGTGCCCCCAGCACCGCAGGCAACCCGTCCTTGTGGCACTGCCCGTCCTTGCGGCACTGCCCTTGCCCAGGAACATGCCTGTTCCTCGGAGACAAACCCTTGGAACCAGGAAGTGACTCCCCCAGGAAGCAGCACAACCTGTCCTAGCCAGGGAGAGCAGAGCAGTCGCCTCCCCTGAGCAGGAAGCCCATTGTGGGTGAGGTTTTTCAGGCAGTTGGGAGGATAACAATCTCCTGGAGCTGCCTCAAATCTCAGTCCAGGTCCCAGCAGGGTGAAGCCCTTCCTCCCCTCACAGCTCTGGGACATGGGGAGCTCACCAGTTTATGGGGGAGCAGCATTAGGAACCCATCCAAGCCACAGGGATATCACACCCTGAAGCCACCCTGGAGGTGAACTCCCCAACCTGGGATCTGCAGCACCGAGGCCACGGGGTGAGTTGGGCAGGGCAAGGTTTGGCAGCTTGCCATGGGACGGGTGTTTGGTTGCTCTGGGTAGCCAAAGGTTTTTCTGGCTGCTGGGGAGTGTTTGGCTGCCAACAACCCATCCTGGATGGAAGACAACGTGCTGCTCAGCACCTCCAGCTCCCACAGGGAGCAGCCTCACCCCAGGGAAGCCCCTCCAGTGAGGCAGGTTTATCAGAGAAGGGAACAACGCTGCCCCAAAATTAGCACCCTAACTGGGCTTTGGATTTTTGCCTCCATGGAGAAATAAAGCAGCCCAGCTAGATGGGAACGATCAGGATCCTCAGCATTGTGGGCACTCACCAGGGTGCAGCACCCTCTCAGTTCTGGCTTGGGTTGACACCTCGGAACATACTTGTCCCCATTTTGGCCCCCAACACCTCATGCACCTTCCCCACAGCTCAGCACCCCACTGGTGGTGTCCCCAAAAGCCATCCTGCTGTGGGGACACTGGCCAGAAGGAGCTGGCTGCTGACAGTCACTCTCTTGGAGCCAAACTCCTGGGTTTGCTGGGAGACTCCGGCCCAGTGGAGCAGCCACGTCTCAGTCCAGCAGCGCAGGGGAGGGACTGGCAGCACACACAGCCCAGTCCCACGAGGAAGGGCCGGATGCTCCCCACAGGCAGGAGGCTCCAACTGCTTCTGCTGGCACTGGAGAGAGCAGGGCTGGCTGCACAGGGAGGAGGGAACAGCCAGGGCTCCCCCTCCCACTGCCAGCAGTGCTCTTCCACGCTGGGGGAAACTGAGGCACAGACAAAGGATAAAGGATACAGGATAAAGACTGTGTCACTCAGCAGGATGAGCGCCAGGTCTCTGCAGCACAGGTCTGTGTCCTTCCCACCTCCCTGTGAGGGTCCCCAGGATGGAGAGGGACAGAGGGTAGCCCAGCACCAGAAATGGTCTGGGGGACACTGCAAATTGTGGCAGCACAATGTCCCTCATGGGAAATCATGGCCCTTCAGGGCTGTGTGGGACGGGGGCTCCTGGACCCCCAGGGAGACAGCCCGGGTTCCAGTCCCACCACCTGTGGGTGTCTCTGCTCCAAGGGTTGTCCCACAGGGAGGAAGGAGGGAAAATGCTGTGTCTCAGTTAAACACAACTCCAGGAGCCAAAGCTTTTGGTCAGCACAGGTGTCCCAACACCCCACAGCCACAGAGGGGTCCCTGCAGGCAGCTTGGGAAGGGGACACTTGGCTCCAATCTGGCTCCCACTGCTGACAGCACAGGAACCCCCAGCCCACCACCCCATTCTCATCCCCCTGGACCCCCAGGCACCCCTTCCCATGACACCAGAGCTGCTCCTGCCCAGCACTGCTTCAGATGTGCCCACCGAGGCAGCAGAGACTTACGGAGGCGCAGCAGAGACTTACGGAGGCGCAGCAGAGACTTACGGAGGGGCAGCAGTCTGGCAGGGTGGGTGCAGCCTCGCCGGCTCCAGGCGCTCGGCCCTGGCAACTCCCCCGGGCTGGCCAGGCTGAGGATTCTCACTCGGCAAAGCCCCACCCCGAGCCTTCGCCTGCCTCCCGCAGAGGAGGAGCGTTGGCCCGGCAGGCTGTGCCCCAGGAGAACCGGCCAGGCCGGGGAGGGGACTCCGGGGGGTACAGCCAAGGGCATCCCGCCATGGCTCCGGCTGTATCCCACCCACCCCATCTCCACTGGCAGCTCCAGCCCCCAAGCCAGCATCAACCCCCTCCAAGGGCTCTTGCCAAGCCTCAGCATCCCAAACTGTGGCTCAAACCTGCCACTTCAGTGGCACTGAGGTGAAAACACACCACATCAAGCCAGGAGCTGGGACAGGGACTTAAGCTCTGCAGGGGAGGTTTAGGCTGGGTATCAGAAATTCTTCACAGAGAGAGTAATCAGGCATTGAAATAGCTACCCAGAGAGGTGGTGGGCTCTCCTTCTCTGGAGGTTTTTAAGATGAGACTGGATGTGGCACTCAGTGCCATGATCTAGTAATCATAGTGGGGTTGCATCAAGGGTTGGACTTCATGATCTCAAGAGGTCTCTTCCAACCCAGCTGATTCCATGACATGGAGCTGGCACAGCTCTTTGCCTGTTTATTTTCCAGCTATTGGGCTGAGATGGCAAAAATCTCTGGGGCTGCTGAGCCAGACCTGCACCCCCTGGTACCCCAGGCCAGGGCAGAGCTGGCTGCCTGGATCCCACCTGGCATGCACCCCCCTGAGGCACTGCTGCTTCCCTGCACACCTCAGCTCCTCCCTGGAGCTTGAGCATCATAGCTGGCCTGGGAATGAAGCCCCTTCTAAGCCCCATGAGCCAACGTGGCCCACGCGGGGCCCTTCCATGGCCCAGTTTGTTCCCTCCTCCTCCACCCTCCAAGCTTTGTCTCCCACTGCTTCCCTCCTCTGGATCCACAGCAGGAAGGTGGCTCTGGAGAACCCAGGATGAGTCTCCCAACAGCATCACTTGCTCCCAGCTCAGAACCAGAGCAGCTCCTTCCAACATGGCCACTCACCCACAGCATCCAAACAGAGAGGAAAACCCTCCTCTTCCCCTCCACCCCACCCACTCCACCTATTCCTACAGAAACCTGGATCCCACGTCCCTTCTCTCCGTGCTGGCCTGGACCTCTCCTACCTTCAGGAAGGCCCCACGTCTCTTCCAAGGCTCCGTCTTCTATCAATGCCCCGTGAATTCCAGCCCAGGCTGCTCACTGTGGGAGAACATGGAAACTGTCCTGGGGCTTGTGTGCGAGGACAAAGGTGGCCACAGAGAGATCCTGCGGGGCAGGAAGCAGGTGATGGCTCTGGGAAGGGGAGGAAGTGATGCCTGCAGGCTCCCAGATCCGCTCTTCCCAAGCGGTTTGGGTTTTAAATCCTTACTCTCCCATCATGGGATGCCAGTGGCTCTGTCCCCAAGGAGGGGCTCAGTGGGGACACCCCACCTGCACTGGAGCAGGGGCAGTCCAGGCCAGCACAGTATTCCCACCCAGGCAGGGGCTGGAAGATGCCAGGAGGGCCAAGGGAGCCGGGATAGTGTAACCCAGCAGAGATTTGATGTCCAGTGGCACAGGACAGGAAGGGTTGTGGGACTCGGTGGCTCTGGGAAGTGTCACAATGGCAGCAGCTGCAGGAGGGAGAGGGTTTTTCTCACCATACGTGTCCCATGACCCCCATCCCTTCCCAGGAAATAACAGGGCTGGTTCTTCCTGCCCTCACAGGAAGGAAGGGGAGGGTGGTGGGGTTGTGGGGCCCAGCACAGCCCTGGTGTCCCCAGAATGGCCCAGCACTGCCAAGGGGCTACAGCAGAGCCACCAAACCCCACTTTGGTCCCCACATGCCACCGAAGGTGCAGTGCTAGGGCAGGATTTGACCCTCTCTAGGCACATCCAGCCTGCCTGGAGCAGGAAAGGAATCCACAACCAGGACACAGCCCCCAGGCAGTGCAGTCCTGGGTTCTCCTGCCCTCCAACAGGTCCCACAGGCCCAACCTGAGCCAGCCCATCCAGTCACTCCCTTGTGCCTTGGAGCAGATCCCAAATGGTGTTTGGGTGCTGGAAAAGGGCCTTTCCATCTGTCCGTTTCTGTGAGGGCCATGGCACAGCCCCAGTGCCCGGGTACAACTGGGGCCCAGCAGCCAGAGCCACTCTCAAACCTCCCTCTGGCCCAAAACATGCTCTGCTTGCCAAAATATTTGGCCTGGGGGAACAGGAAGTTGCTGAAACGAGGCAAAAAGGCACATTTTTTTTTTCGCTGGAGAATGACAGAGAAGCCCCAAGTGCAAAGGCTGTTCTGAGAGGGGCACACACCCAGCTCAGGGGACTGGGGGGGACCAGTTCCCCCACTTTGGGCTGGAGGTGAGCACTGGGGTGGGACAGGCACAAGGACACCCACGGCAGGGCCCAGCCACCTCCCCCAAGCGCCCAGCCTTCACCTTACCTGGCTCAGCTCCTGTTGGACACCGGATCCCTGACAAGGAGGGGAGCAGGGTGAGGCCAGGGTGGTGGCCAAGCCTCTGTCCTCCCCTGGGAAAACAGAGAGCCAGCCCGGATTTGTTTACAGCCCTTCCATTATTCAGGAGCCCAAGCAGCACAAAGGGGAGGGAAAACAGAGCCTCACACAGCAGGAAGAGCATCAGGGCTCCAACCACCACCAGGGCTCCATGTCCACACCAACAGGGACCCCTCTGAGCCATGTCCTGCACAAAAGGGTGACTGTGACACCAGCCACAGCCTCTCCTGTCTGTGCACAGCCTCACTCCATCCTGTCCCTGGAGAACACCAGAGAGATTTTTGGCAAGCAGGCTCTGAGGGAGGCTGGGTCTGGGGCACAGGGGTGGGAAGAAACCCTCCTGCTCAGGGTTGAGATCTGGCCAGGGTCACTCACATCACCCAGCAAACCTCAGCCCAGGGGCAGGTTCCACTGCTGCGGGTCAGGCAGGAAGGGGAACACTCACTGCCTGCAGCTCTAGACGTAGGCAAGCAGAGCCCAACCCATCCCTGCCACCTTCAGGGCATCCCTGCCACCTCCAGGGCATCCCTGCTCCCTGCACAGCACTTCTGCCACCTGCACAGCATCTCTGCCACCTCCAGGGCATCCCTGCCACCTGCACAGCACCCCTGCCACCTGCACAGCATCTCTGCCACCTGCACGGCACCCCTGCCACCTGCACGGCACCCCTGCCACCTCCAGGGCATCCCTGCCCCCTGCACAGCACTTCTGCCACATGCACAACATCCCTGCCACCTCCAGGGCATCCCTGCCACCTATACAACATCCCTGCCACCTGCACGGCACCCCTGCCACCTGCACGGCACCCCTGCCACCTGCAGGGCATCCCTGCCACCTACACAACATCCCTGCCACCTCCAGGGCATCCCTGCCACCTGCACAGCATCTCTGCCACCTCCAGGGCATCCCTGCCACCTACACAACATCCCTGTCACCTCCAGGGCATCCCTGTCACCTACACAACATCCCTGCCACCTCCACAGCATCCCTGCCACCTCCACAGCATCCCCACATGGATCAGGACACCTGCTGACTGGCACAGCTCCAGCACCAGAGTCACTGGAAAACACTGCAAATTTCTTCCACATTTTATCCATTTTAGCCTATAAAAAGAGAGAGGCATCTCTGGTGAGGGGCATCTGTCTGTATTTAAATATCTGTATTTGAATCCAGCAAGTTTATCAGCAGCAGGGAACATCCCATCCACCTGCTTTCTGGGCCACCCACTCTGGCTGCACCACCTGGGATCAGTCCAAGGCATTGCTCTGAGGTGGGTGCTGCTGAGTGCCCCACAACACTGGGCAAATGCTGGCCATGCCACCCTCCTGATTAGAACATACTCCTGCTTTCCCAGGAACATCCAGGAACACCCAGCCCCAGGATCTGGTCTGTATTTCTCTACAGAAACAAGGCCCAGGCTGCTGTTCCCATCCTTTCTCAGCCAGAGCAGCTCTCCAAGGTGAGGACAGAGCTTTACACAGCCTGCTTCATCCTGCCCTGACCTGGGAACCAAACACCTCCGCTCTCACTCTCCAGAGCCCTGCAGAAGCAGCACCCACCAGGCACACAGGGCTGGCATCATCAGAGAACACGGGCTCTGAGTGAGCAGCTGCGTCCCTCCAAAATAGGGCACTGAGCAGCCTGACCAAGTTTCACTCTCTGCCCTCCTCCCCCTGAGTACTTGTCCCAGGGCTCAGTGGTATTTAACCCCATGGCAAAAGGAAGATTGTTGTCCCTCACTGCCCTGGAGCAGCTTCCTCCTGCACAGGGATGGAGCACTGCACTTCCACACACAGCTCCAGCACCAACCTGCTGTCCTGCCCCTCTTGCAGGACACAGACCAGGCTCTGCTCTGCCGTTGGCAGCCTCAGGGTCAGTGACAGCCTATTTTTCTCACCCTGTGTCTCTACTTCCACCAACCCAGTTCCAAAACTTACCTGCTGGCATCACCAGGTGTTCAGCAGCAGTGAGAAGGGGAACTGGGAGGCAGGAGCTGTCCCAAATGTGTGTGTCTGAAGTCATCACCAAGAGCCTGTACTGCAGATCCAGGTCTGGGGCAGATGTCTTCAGTGGTGATTTACAGAGCTGCAGAAACTCCTCACAGGCAGCTACACCAGGGTCATGGGGGATCACAGAATATTCTGAGTTGGAAGGGATGCACAAGGATCGAGTCCAAACCGAGATGGCAGAACTCCCTCTCCTTCCAGGTGCTTCACTAAACATTATGTATGGAAAAATGTTGTTACTCCTGCTCAGGACAAGATCTGATGGGCACTGGGACTGAGGAGCTGAGCACTGATAGGCAGCAAAACTCAGTCCATTGCTGCTCAGCTCCCTTCCAGTCACTCCACCTCATCTGCACCTGCACTGCAGCACCTCCTCTGCCTGCACCACTCCTGCACCAGGCCTCGTCTCCAGCCACATCAAATCTCCAGCCAGATCCATCCTGGACACACTGTTCTCCTGACAGGCCCAGCCTCTGTGCCCCTCTCCCTTCTCAGGCAGCCCAGAGGCACAGAAAGTTTCAGGGTCGCTTCTTCCTCACAGAAATTAATTTGTTTAGTCAAAATCTAGACCAGCGATTGCTTGTGGGCTTTCAACAGGAAAGATTTCCACACTGCTCACTGCTCTTAGAAACAGCACAGAGTCAAGTCCTTCATCACTGCTTTGGTTATTTCAGTTTTTGCCCTCCAGTTCCTCTCCCTCCCTGTTTATCTTCTCAGAAAAGCACCTTGTGGTTTTAAAAGTTTAGCTCTTCTTTTTCTTTTCAAAGCAAACCATCAGCATGAGAACTTGTAGTACCTTTACATTCAAGGCAGACTGTTGCCTTACGACTTCTCTTTGAAATAATTCCTTTTTTTGATCATTTATGCCTTTTTCTTTCCTTAAGCTTGGATCTGTTGGGCTGGGAATTATGGTCCATCACTTCTGCTTTGCTCACTGAAATTATCACACTGTGTGTGAACACGAAGGGTTTTGTTTGTAAATTGTTTCTGGAAAGCAAACTGCAAAGTTCTTGGAAAGCAAAACTTCCTGCTTCTTCCCGATCAACAGAACACAGGACCACTTTGATTAGCACCAAAAGGATTTTATATGAACAGCTCCAGGGAGCTCCTTTCAAATCATAAAATGTCAACTTTACATAAAAGTGTGTTTACAAATAGTTTCTGCTTTACACTCAGCTCGGCCCATCACTGACCAGAAGTTATATACATACAAACTACCTCAGCAGCTTCAACCACTTGCAAGGAGACTGCAGAATTTATTTAAGAAATAAAAATAGGATTTCCTGGGTCCTAAGAAATTCTCTTCAGCCCACCAGATTCAGCTACCTGCCGGCCCCTGCAGCCTCAGGAGGGCACTAAGCTTTGGGGGAGAAGGGGTACTGTGGGTGCCACCAATCCAGGAGCCTGACGCTGTGCACGGGGTCCAGCACCACCTGCACCCCCTGCTCCAGGCGCGGCTTCTTCCCGTTGCGAACGGGCGCGTCCTGGAACACCAGGCGCACGCGGTGGTGCCGCATGTCGGTGCTCACGTTGATGGTGAACTGCAAGAGAGGAGAGTGGGAGGGGCTCAGAAAAGCAGCACTGGAGCTCTCAACACAACACTTGTGGATTTGTTTAGAACTCCTTCTGGACTGTACAAGTTCTGAAGTATTTCAGAATCTGCAGCACTGGTTTGCTCTGTCTGGCAATCCAAAATAATGCTGTTCTAAGGGTTGTGAAACCTTGGCACAGCTGCCCAGGGCACTGGTGAAGTCACCATCCTGCAAGTGTGCAGAAGGCCTGTGGATGTGGCACTCGGGGATGTGGTTTAGGGGTGACCACAGCAGTGCTGGAGGATGGTTGAACTTCATGGGTCTTAAAAGGTCTTGTCTTTTCCAATCAAAACAATTTTATCAGTCTGTGATTCTAAGTGACTCTGGAGGTAAGTGGCTGTCAGGGGAGGTCTGGAAGTCCCTGCCCCACTCCTCAGTAAAGCCAGACTGAGCCCCTCCTGGGCACAGGCCACTTCTGAAGCCCTGGCTCACAAGCACAGCCTGTTTGTTCCCCGGGGCACTGCCCAGCCCTCCTGCTCTGCTGCTGTCTGGAGCCCACTGTGGGGGCTTTGCCCCAAAGCTGCCCTTCCTCCCAGTCAGGGACCAAACACACATTCAAAGAGTCTGCTCATATGGGATCTTCCCCTCAGAATGTACTGCCAGTAAGGAGGTTATTTTTTGAGGAGGGCAGAGCTCCACTTCTCCTGCCCCTTCCCTCTCAAACTGCTGCAGTTCTGGTAACCAACCTGCCCTCACACACTGCACAACCACAGCTCCCTACACATTCTCTACATCCTCTATATTTACTGTCCAAAATAGGGAAGAGCCAATGGAAATGGAGAAGTTAAACTGAGCTCCTCAGCATTTTCTGTCCATTAAACACAAGATTCCTGGAACTGGTTTGCTGACAGAGCACTGGGATTTACACAGCCCCAAAGAGGCACCAGCTGGGATTCTTGGGGTCGTCCTGTGCAAGGCCAGGATCCTTGTGGGTCCCTTCCAAGCCAGGAGAGTCCATCATTTTAGGTGCCTTCTCCTTACAGAATCCTCACCTGCAAGGCCTGCCCAGCAGCTTTGCCCCACTCACCAAGGTAAACGTCATGCCCATGACGATTGGCACGAAGATGAAGTTGAAGGTGGTGATCTGCAGCAGGCAGCAATCCTGATCTGGGTTTGTGTGCACTTCCTCGTACTGGATGGGGGGCTGCAGACCTTTGCAACACTTGCTCTTAAATCTGGGGGACTTGAAAGAAAGAGAGGTTGGTTTAGCCAAGCAGGTTCTCACCACCTCCCCACGTGTCTGGGCAAAGTGTTCCATAAGCAACACAGAGCCATCACTCAGGACAGGCAGCACCAATTCCTTAAAGGGGAAAGCTGCAGGATTCCCAAGGCTGCCTGGAATTACTGGCTTTTCCCAAGACCTGTTACTGGAGGTTTTTCCTGGCTTTCTTCATTTCTCTGAGAGATCTTTGCCATGGTAAAACAAGAAGTTTCAGATTTTGGTCAACATTTTGACCACTTCAGTCAAACAGGTGGGTTTTGGTAGTAAGTTTTAGCAATGACATCTCAAAGATGAGGTTATTTGAGGTAACAAATGATCCACATCTTCTAGCAGAGAAAGGATATCAAAGGAGGCAATAAAAATGTGGGATTCTAAATGTCCTGATAACACAGACTGAAAACTGAGTGTAGTTTCAGAATGTGCTTTGGTTTACCGTGGGAATCAGGCTTTCTCCTTATCATAAAAAGTCTACACCTCCCCTTCTACCACCCTGAAAAATAATTTCTGCTTCAAACAAAAGTCACGGCCAATCTGGTTCTTCTTTCATACCTGCTTTTTGAACTTGAAGTTGAATTCCCACATTGCTTCTTGTCTGTTCCCTACAATCTTTTTGCACCAGAAAAGCAGACACTGAGGTGGAAAAAAGAAACACAGAATTATGAAACCCTTAGAGGCACCACTTTAAATAAGTTTTAGCAGAGCATAAAGGCTTTCAATTACAAACAGAATTACACAGGAGCAATTAGGAGCCATTTATTCCAATTAATTATGTTCAAAGAACACTACCAGCAGTTTAGTCTCCCAGTTTCAAGTGGTCCAACTCCTCATGCAACTGGACAATACCACACACAGCCACTGATGTGCCAAAGAGAAAAATCCTGTTGTGCCATTTATGCCTTTCCCAAGGCAGGGATGAGTCGTGCAGATTCACCCATTTCCTCTACCAGGAACTGCCATTAAACTCCAAACAAGGTTAAAGAGAAGAACAGCTGAAAACAGAGTAAGGATCAAGAAAAGGATCCAGAGAGAAATGCAAAGACATCTAAACTATGGGGTGATGGATGAGGAAGTTCCTAAGCCCCTGTGGTGTCAAACCTTGACATCACCAGGCACTGCCTGTCATTGCTCAGAGTACAAACCACTGCCAGGACAGCACAGTCTGACCAACCTTCTACCCCTTTGTGTAAAGAAAAGGAGTAAAAAGCCTCAAACAGCCCCTGAGGTCACCAGCACTGCCTTCCCCCACACACGTAGTGCCAGAGCCCTCCAGTTTCACTGGTTATCCCTGTGTGAGCCACAGGCTCACCCCAGCATCCAGCACTCCCTCTAGAGCAGGAGTCCCAGCAGAACTGCTGCAGGAAACTGGGTGGGAGGGAAACTCCCTGCCTGGCAGTCAGCAGAAGCAACCGGCCCTCAACAGCCAAGGAAAGAACATGGCAAGTCAGTCCAGCCATCCCTCAGAGCATTTCTACAGGAGAGGTGCCAGCCCACCACAGCTGGTCTTACCTTCCATCAGTGTCAGCAGGAAAAGGAGGAACAATTGGCTGAGGAGAAGTCCCTGCGAATCACACACAGTCTCTCCTGCAGAGGGAATGCCTGGCTGGGCTGCAGGGTGCAGCACACATGTCATTTCACTCTAGGACAGAGTGACCCCAATGAAACAAAGCCAGAGCCAGCCTTCACCTCGATGGCTCCAAAATTGGAACCACAGGTGATACAAGACCCTCTGCTTCAACTCTGAGTCATGTCCATAAACAAGAGTCCTTAAAGGACCTTTATCTCCACAAGAGGTGACCAACAAAGCCATGTGGAGTCAAGCTCAGAAACACTGTGAGGAAGCAGCCCTCAATTTTTTTTCCAATAAAAACATTCTCCAGATCTTTTCTGAACTCAGGTGGGCAGCGGGTGCTGCTGAGTTTAACACCACCACCACTCGTGGTTCACCTGCAGAGACAGCCTGGCCCAGCAGCTCGTTTGGTCATGGCAAGTAGTGAAGCACAAAACGGTCAGTACCTCCTAAGGGGCAGAGGATGTCCTCGGGTCAGCCGTCCTGCCCTTCAGACGCGCCGTGCTCCGCCAAAAATTAGGGGGTGTCTTTAAAGGGCAAACACCTCTGCTGACACCATAACGGCTCCAGTGTCCCACACAAGCTAGGTTAGGGAAAGAAAAAAGGAAATTAAAGAGGAAAAGCTGCAATGGACAACACCAGGCTCTGGGCTCTCCTCTTGCTACATGCAGTTTAGGGAGGTGTTGCCATTAGTTTGAACGACCCGTAAAGGTACAACCAAAGCCCATGGAAGCCAGAAGGAGGGAAGGCAGTGCCAGAGCCTCCTTCAAACCCTCTGTGCCAAGGAATTTCTGTGCACAGCCACACAGGTGGAGCTCAGAGTCCTGCAATGCCATGGTACAGCAAGACTAGACTCAGGATGGCTCTTTCACGCTCCAAGGTTTTAGGTCAAACTGCTCTGACAAAGCCTCTCATTGCCATTTAATTTCCTTTTTTAAAAGCTGAACAACAAGAAGCTGCACTTAACAGATGTTCCTCAAACCATTAGTAGGAGAAGCACTAGCAGTGGGCACCAAAGCCGTTATGATGTCAAGGTGAATCCTTCCCAAATGCCCTGCCAGCATTGTCCTGGGGTTTCCAGCTCTTACTGCCACTGCAGACCTGAGCAGTGGTAGGAGGTGGGCTCAGGACTAAAGTTAACTTGGAACTTCCTCAAAATGTTTTGGTTTTTTAATCTTTTAAGAGCACTGATCCTCGAAGTGGGGATTGAGGAAGAGGATGAAGAGCTCTGGATGCAGAGCTAAGACCACACACAGATCCGTGTGTGCTTTTCCCTGTGCTGCAGCACCACCTGCCTGCGTGCTGCTGGATGCTCCCTAAGCCTGGGACAGCCTTTCCAGTCCCACCCAGGGAGAGGAAGGGAGGAAGGAAGAAAGGGGAGACGTCACCTATGGATAGATGAGATTGTTCTATTTTGAATGGAAAAGGAAGTTCAACTCCTGAACCAAATCCACTTCAGCTCCAAAAACCTCATTCACCAGGTTTTTGACCTTGGATTTGGAGGGTGGAGAATTCACATTGTTGCTGAAGCTGCTCACAGAGTATCAGCCAGTTGCAAGTAAGAAACCAAACGAGCCACAGAGACATTTCAGAGTTAATGGTCAACAGCAACTAAACAGGAATGGTGCAAGTGCTCCAAGCTGGGTCAGCACAGGGAAATACCTGCCCACACCAGAGAAAAGGCTTTCAGCCCAACACAAGCACAGGCCCAGGTCCAAAGCAGTCACTGGCTCTGCACATTTGCCATGCTCACCACCCTGGCACTACCCTCCCTCACCCAGACACCCAACCACGGATGACCAGCATGACATGACTCCTGGCTACCAGTGTCACTCCGGAGCTCTCCACATGCCTCTTACAGAGAAAAGATGTACTCTGACAGACAGTGTCAGAATAAAGCAGAAGATATAAAAGCTGATCTGTGGAGCCTCCTTTCAGAAGAGGGGAGAGCTGCAAACATGCCAGGCAGTTCTCACAGCCAGTGAAGCGAGTGCCCTTTTGCTGGTTACAGAGGTGTTGTGGCAGGACTTGAGCAGAAGTTATTCCAAAGAGTAACTCTACAGACATAAACAACCAGCACACTTACAAATCCCTGCTCCAAGTTAATAACCAAGCTTTGCTGGTGACCATCTAAACATCCTCTAGAAAGAAAAAAATCCAAAGCAAACAGAAACAGCAACACCTCAGGTATGTCCCACTTCCTCAGCGACCCCACTTACTCTGGAGTTTTTTAAAGTGCTGGGAGTAGTGTCTGGAATAGCTGGATTCCTGGAGAGGCGGGAGGCGAAGGGCTCGTACATGTGGTAGAGCGAGCGGATGACGCAGGCGCGGAGGCAGTGCAGCTTCTCCATGGACTCGGGGCGCAGGCGCAGCGGCAGGTACGCGTCCAGGCTGTAGTGTCTGAGGGCCAAGCACAAACCCAGCCTGAGCTGCGGGGCACAGCACCAGGCACAGAGCCAGGCCAGGGCAAAAGGGGACAGCTGACTGAGCAGAGGAGCTCTGGGCAACACCCTGAGAGCTGTGAGGGTGTTGTGCTGCTCTGTGTGGCACCATGTGACCTGCACCGGACAGGTTTCCAGCACATGCACCTCTCCTGGAATAGTGGGGCAGTTTGGGGCACCACAATATAAGAAATAAAACCATTAGAAGAGTGTCCAAGGGAGGGCAATGAAGATGGTTCAGGGCCTGGAGGGGCAGCGTCGGAGGGCACTGAGGGCACTTGGTGTGTTCAGCTGCAGAAGAGGAGACTGAGGGGAGACCTCATTGCAGGTACAACTTGCTTGGTAGGGGCAGAGGAGGGTCAGGCACTGAGCTCTGCTCTGTGGGGACCAGGGACAGCACCCAGGGAATGGCCTGGAGTTGTGTCAGGGCATGGTTGGGTTGGGTATCAGGAAAAGGTTCTTCCCCCAGAGGGTGGTGGGGACTGAACAGGCTCCCCAGGGCAGTGGGCACAGCCCCAAGGCTGCCAGAGCTCCAGGAGTGATGGATGATGCTCTGGGGCACAGGGTGTGACTCCTGGGGCTGGGGCTGGGCAGGGTTGAGGGTGGGACTCCATGATCCTTGGGGTTCCTTCCAGCTCAGCATGTTCTGTGGTATCATGCTGCAATTTCCCAATTAATTCCCTGCAGACAATTTGCCCGGAGGGACCAGACAGGGATTGAGCTGCTGAGCTGGGCACTGCCTGAGCAGCCTGAACCCTGCGCTCCAGGACCACTCTTTGATCAGATCCCAAAGGAGCCCTTGCTGGGGACTGTCCCACTAAAAATCAGGGGTAGGGATGACCATGGATGCTCTCTGCCCTGTGCCCTTGCTGCTTGTGCCTCCTGGGCAACAGTCAGAGCAATGTAAAGAAAATGTTTTGTCCTGAAGGAAAAACCCAGTGACATGCCCTGGGACAGGAGGATTTATTTCCGGTTCTGACCACCTCTGTCCTTTTTCTCTGGCTTTAACTTACTTCTACCACTGTACAGCTTCCAAATGCCTTGGTTCCTTTCAGGTCTCCCTAACTACAGGAAGGTGGCCATGACCAGAGCTCAAGGCAGGACAAGTTGACTACCAGTGATGACACTGCCATTCAGGAAGGGGACAGCTCTGACCCTGCCCTAAGTACCTGCAGCGCTTCACACACACATACACAGTCACACACAGACACACACACACACAC
>JAJPCS010000491.1:97242-120945 GCA_021164005.1 Willisornis vidua nigrigula | reverse complement strand
CACACAGACACAGACACAGACACACACTCACACACACACACACACACACAGACACACAGACACACACAAGTGCTGGGCCATGGAGAGAAGAAAAGCTCTGAGATCTTACAGGGAACATACAGGAACACACCACACAGATCCATTTCCAGACCCAAGAAAGATGTAACATTAGAATCAAGGATTGGTTTGGATTGGAAGGAACCTTAAAGTTGCTCATTCCGCCCCCTGCCATGGGCAGGGACACCTCCCACTGTCCCAGGTTGCTCCAAGCCCTGTCCAACCTGGCCTTGGACACTTCCAGGGATGGGGCAGCCACAGCTTCTCTGGGCAACCTGTGCCAGGGTCTCACCACTCTCTGAGTAAGGAATATTTTCCTAACATCTAATGTAACCCTGCCCTCTGTCAGTTTAAAACCCCTTCCCTTTGTCCTGTCACTATCTACCCATATAAAAAGTCCCTCTCCCTTCTTTTTACAAGCCCCCTTAAGGGACCGGAAGGCCACGGGGAGCCTTGTTTAGCCTGGAGAAGGCTCAGGGGAGACCTTGCCACTCTCTACAACTTCCTGATAGGAGGTTGTAGCAAGGTGGGGATTGGTCTCTTCTCCCAGACAGTAGAACAAGAGGGGCTTAAGCTCTGCCAGGGGAGGTTTAGGTTGGATATAGAAAGAAAATCTTTACAGAGAGAGTGGTCGGGCATTGGCATGGGCTGCCCAGAGAGGGGGTGGATTCTCCATTCCTGGAGGTGTTTAAGATGAGACTGGATGTGGCACTGAGTGCCCTGGGCTGGTGATCACAGTGGGGTTGGATCGAGGGTTGGACTTGATGATCTCGGGAGGTCTCTTCCAATCCAGTTCATTCTTTGATTCTCTTCTCCAGGCTGAACAACCCCAGCTCTCAGTTTGTAGGAGAGGGATATTCAATAATCCCTTGCCAAACAAGGCCCACAACACCCCATCAATACACAAACACAGGGCCCTGGCCTGTAGGGAATTATTCCCTTATTTCCAGCTCTGCTGAGAGCTGCTCATTGCTGAAGGCTCCTACAAACAGTTTAAAAACTCTCTCAAGTCTCACCTTCTGTAGAGCCTGGTCCAAAAGGCAGCAGTGCAAGTCACAGTCCAGGCTTTCTTGCAAATCAGAGAAAACCTGACAATGTCTTCAGGGCGAATGTAGGAAGCCAGGAGCAGCCAGATGTCGATGGGATACTCCTCTCCACCTCCCCCTTCGGCACTTTCTAAATGCAAGGGAGGTGTGTTAGAGGAGTGAAGAACATCTGTACCAAGTCACACCTCAACATGTTTCACTCCTGGTAGCACAGGGAAGCAGCTGAATGATGGACAGTCAGCCCAACAAACCCAAGGAAGAACAAGGTCAGCATCACTGCTGCTGTTTCCACACCCACAACACCCCTTTGCTGGACACCGGCCATTATTATCCCTGTATTGGCTGCATGATGGCTTAAGTGGCACATTCAGAGTCATTCAGGCTGAAAGGGTCCTCTGGGGGGTTCTAATCCAACAGCCCAGCTCAAAGCAGGCACAATTAGATCATTCTGTTTGGGATCTTGTCCCATCAAGTTCTGACTGTGTCCAAGGATGGACTCCCAAAGCCTTTCTGGCCCCTCTTTCAATGCCTGACCCTTTCACAGCTAAAATACCACACTGAAGTGGAGAAGTAAAAACAGAGTGGGAAATAAAGAGGCAACTTTATACAAAGGAGGGATGAATTCCTGCATTTTTAATCAAAGCTGCTCATTCAACAGATCACCAAAGCTGCTTTACACTGAAGTCCCTGAGCATTAAGACACTGGTGAGTTTATCAATTCTTTGTCCCAGTGGTCACAATATTTTTCTGGGAGCTCTGTCAGGGGAGAAAAACAATTCCCTCCTGCAACTGGCAATCAGCTGCTTGCCTTAAATCTCTAATTTCATTAAAGCTTCTTGGATGGGAAACTTGATTGCAATTCAGTCTGTTCTTCCCCTCAGAGGTGTCAGAACTGCTCATCCAGAACTGAGGGTTCAGACACTCCTTTCACACCTCTGGTGTTTTTAGGTTTACACCTAAAAACATGTTTTTCTACAAACACTGCTCCAGCTTTCAGAGAAAAAATACTTCTAAAGAATATAAATAGCTAAACAATACTGAGCATTAGGGATGTTAAGGAAAGAGAAAGAAAACACAACTTGTAGGGAGTGCTAACAAGAAAAGCTGCTATGAGGCCTGTGGCAGAGAGAAGGTGTTTGCCAGATCTAAGCCTGAGACAGCAGGTTAGTAACAAAGGGCAGGTCTTTATCCTCATGTGATAATTGCCAGAGAAAGCTCTAGACTGATCACTTCCCCACAGCACTTCAGATTTATGGCAGGCACACCCACAACAGGCTGCAAAATCCACCCTGCTGGGTCAGCTCTGCCTCAAGGAGTCACCAGACTCCTCACTCTGAACTCAAAAGCATCACTGGTCTAGCACCATTCTTTACTTCCTAAACATGTAGCAGAAATAAGACAAGGCTGTAGTAGAACAGAATAGTCTTTCCACACCCAAACTCCACCCACTCAGGTATTATTTTGCCAGGAATCTGAAGGATCTCTTAATAAAAGAGGTTAAACTCCCAGAGGAGTGCTGTGCACCTGCAGTCTGTGGTTAATGTTGATGTGTTATAGAAATCAGCATAAAGCTCAAGAAAATTAGTTAAAATTTGTTTCTCATCCTGAAAGCAACCTGTTAGTAGAAACTTCTGCAGGGTTCCACAGTGCAGGAGAGCAGTTTGCTGCTTACACTGCATTGCAAATGGAATTCTAGACCTGCACAAAGACTAAATGCTGAGGGATCCATCTCCCTGGAATTAACCTGCTGTGATGCCAACAGGATCAAATGCACTTCCTTGCTGGAACAAGAGCCCTCTGAACTCATTTGTAACAAAACACAGCCTTGAAAACAGAGCGTGTATTTTGCCAACACTGTATCCTGGACAGCAGCAGGTCACCCCCAAAGCAAACCTGCTTTCACCAACACAAGCTCAGTGAAGCAACATGTCCAGTGGCAAAGTTTTGCAACTCTGGAAGAGCAGTGTTTGTTTTCCAAGGCTTGGAGAGATATTTACTTAAAAGCAAGGAGCTCTCAGGCTTTGATTTCACACCCCAGGCTCTGCCTTTGTGCAAATACAACCCCTCTGACCAGCTGAGGGAGCTGGGGGTGTTCAGCCTGGAGAAGAGGAGGCTCAGAGGTGACCTCAGCACTGTCTGGAACTGCCTGAAGGGAAGTTCTGGCCAGGTGGGGGTTGGTCTCTTCTCCCAGGCACTCAGCAATAGGACAAGAGGGCACGATGGGCTCAAGCTCTGCCAGGGGAAATTGAAGTTGGAGATCAGAAAAAATCCTTTCCAGAGAGAGTGCTCAGGGATTGGAATGGGCTGCCCAGAGAGGGGGTGGATTCCCCATCCCTGCAGGTTTTTAACCTGAGCTTGGCCGTGGCACTGAGTGCCATGATCTGGTAAAGGGACTGGAGTTGGACCAAGGGTTGGACTTGATGATCTTGGAGGTCTTTCCCAACCCAATTCTATGGATGTGGCACTGAGTGAGAATCCACCGTGTCTTGATCCAACCCCACTGTGATCACCAGCCCAGGGCACTCTGTGCCCCATCACAGTGAGGTTGGATCAAGGATTGGACTTGCTGATCTCGGAGGTCTTTTCCAACCCAACCCATTCTGTGATTATTAAGTGCCAGGAGGCTTCCAAGAGACCGACCCCTCAGCATTTCTTTGTGCACACGCAGGTTACAGAATGCCCCGGGAGCAGCCCCCAAATCCCAAGCACTGCCAGGAGGAGATGCAGCAGGAGCCCAGAGTGCCAGGAGAGCTGTGACCACACCTTTGTGCCTTTTGCTCTTCTTCTTCCTGGAGGCAGCCCGCCCATTGATGCTCTCCTTTGTGTCCATCTCATCGCTGCTGTCACAGGACTCTCCTGACACAGACAGAACTTCCTCAGCAGGAACACAGGAAGCTTCCAAACCACACAGGGATTTCACTGGAATGACAAACGGCACGGTAAGTACAACAGCAGAGAGGAAAAGGTGGTCCAAGTTCAGGAGATCCTTCAGTGGAACCACTGCCTTAAAGCTTCCTGGTGAGTGACACAAGCAAGTAAATCCTGCTCAAGGATTACCTTGTCAGGGACAATTAGCAGGGGTGAGTGAACTGGAAACATAATTATTTGCCTTCTTGTTTTAAAGAATGAACAATGAGGACGATTAGGAGCACATTATGTAGATCCTTCTGGTTTAGCTGTAGCTATGTACAATTCTGAACAAAACAACAGGCTCTTTCTGCAGGGGTAAGAACTGTCTCGAGTGGCCACAGTTCAGCCTGGAGCCAGCACCTACTCTGGAAATGTTTTATCAGCACAGAGAAGACACACTCCCTTCTCAGCAGGACAAACAGATCCTGTGGCTGATGACACACAGTCCATCAGTGAAATAACTCAGTGCCAAGCAGACAGGAGCTCCACTTACCCTGGAATGTAGTGAAAGGAAAGACTGGCCTAACGAGGGAAACAGCAAGTCGAGTCAGCTGGGATTTGTTTTGGGTTGAGGTTTTTTCCTGCCTTTGGAGGCATGGCCAGAATCCTTCCTTGTTCAGAAGGATTATTTTTAAAAGTTCATCAATAAACTGAGGACTCAAGAGGGCAGAAAAATCCACCTGAGTCAGTAATGACAGTGTTGGAAAAGAAAAGGTGTGGTCCTGTGTGGGGCACTGTCAGACACCAGCACTGCCACAGCAGCACAAACTCTGCAGAGAGTCTGTAAAATTCATTCAGGAGCCGAATTTCAGTCCAGCTTGCTGGGTGAAGAACAGCACTGCTACCAAGAGGCACCTGCCCATGCCAGAGGGGGCTGGCACTGCTCAAGCTTTTCTGCCTTAACACGAACCACAGCCCAGGAAGGTTTTCTACATCTCATCTGCAGTCACCAGAGCCACTGGAGAGCAAGACGTGCTACTTGAATCACAGGGGCAGAGTAGCAGAAAACAAAAACAACAACAGCAAAAAAAGAAACTGATCACATGTAAATTCAGGTGAGAGATATTCTCATTTCTAACCACTAAACAAGGTTTCAAAATGGTAATACAGCAGATGGAAAGAGTCTCAAGACAGAGCTTGACTGTACCCACAAACTAGAGACACCTTCAGTGCTTTGCTAAACCTGTTCTACCTCCTTTTGCACTGTTTGCTCTGTACACTGGATGCATCCCTGGTATCTGGATGCATTGATGGTATCTGGATGCACCCATGGCACATAAAAGAACCCATGGCCGTGGTTTCCCCCCAGAAACCTCCTGCCCTCTCCATATGACATTTTCTAGGCAAAAAGACAGAGAAATAGATGGCAACACGAATGAGTGATGACATCAAACACAGCCAAGCCAGGGAGGACAGAGTGACAGGGACTCAGAGAGGGCTTCAGGAGAAGAACCCACCACACTCTGCAAAGGAAAGACCAGCCTCTGAATCAAAACCACACAAGTCTATTCAACAGTGGGTCAGGCTGCACTGCAATCCTGCAGGGGCACCCTCTCCATCTCCCAGCTTCAATCCCCCCCATCCTGAGAGGCAGAATGGGTAGGAAAAAAGCCCAGGAAAACTCCCCCTGGCCCTCAGTCCCCTCCCTGTGGGAAGCTCCCTGGCTGGCAATCACACCCAGCTCCACAGTTACTCTGAGCCAAGATCCTCCAGGGCAGAGGCCAAAGGCTGCAGCCCCGGGGCAGAGGCTCCTGCCCCACTCGTGGCACCCCCCACTGCCACAGACACAGCTGGGCCAGATAAGGTGGCAGCAGGTCATGGCTGCAGCAGATAAGGCTGGAGCACAGCCCTGAGGAGGAGAGATCCCTAATTCAGAGGGGAAACCCACTGCAAAGACCTGAGAAAGGGGTGGGCAGGGAACTGCTGTGAGCTGGAACCATCAGGATGGTGTGGAGGTGAGCCAGGAACAGAGCAGGATTTTAGGGAAGGGACAAAGCAGGATATGCTGGATGCAGGGACTCGGGTGGGGCAGGGGGAAAGAAACAACAGCAGTGTCCCAGTGTGATGCAGAAGTGCAGTGCTTTGCTTCAAAAATAGAGAATACACAAGGGTCAGCAGGAGAGGGAATGGAAGAGGAAGACCCAGGCCTACACCAAAGGAGGCAACAAAAGAGGGATGTTTCCAATCTTAAGAGCTTGAGAAGCAGCAGCTCAAAAGGATATTCAGCAGCATCACTGATCCTGACAGGAAATCATGCAAAGAGCAGATTTTCTTTACATGTAACATTTCAGCAACAACCCAAGAGTTTCCCCATATGAACAGTTCAGTCATCACAGTCAACACAACAACATCCCCCTGTGTGACCAGCTCCTTTTAAGAGTCAAGGCCTAAACTTTAACATTTCTCAACCAAATGGGGTGTGTTGGTTCAGAAAGCTCCCAGCTGAGGAGGAAGTAGATAACAAAATAATGCAATACCTTCCCAGGAAACCCCTTGTTTACAAAGTTCCTCAAGAAACAGCAACACTCTCCCAAGACCTCCCTGCAGCACACGTTTGCCAGAACTGTCACAACCTCACTGCCCCTGCAAAGACTTTTACCTGCTGATAAAGTTGTCTATCTTTTATATGAGGTAATAAAACAACAAAGAGTTTTATTCTGTTATTTTCTGCTTCAAGCAGGAGATGACACCCAAGGCCTTTTATTTCAGGCACCAGCAAAGACTCAGCAATTCCTACTGGACTTGCAGCAGCCTTGCTGCAACCTCCTGTCTGAGCCCTCACCACCTGATTCTGCAGCTGCACAGGCTCATTTTCAACACTGAATGACACACATTCTCTCAGGTTAGGGAAGGGGAGTTTCCCACCCCATGCAGAGGTGGAGGCAGCCTGGGGCAGGCAGGCCCCCGGGGCAGACTCACCTTCCTGCTGCACTGCGTTGGCCACAGCCTTCTTCACCCTTCCAGACTTCACCACAGCTGGGTCCGAGTTGGCATAATCTGCCACCGTCACTGCAGAGGGTGGCACAGGGCGGGCAGGGGCATTAGGGATTACAGGGCAGGGGACAGAAGGGCTGAGAGCCACGATGCCTGAAAGGGACAGACCCCAGAGCAGCAGAGGCTCCAGCAGGAGATGCACAAGCAGGAAAATGAGTCCCAGGAGAGAGGTGCAGGCCAGGGCTCCCCGGAAAGTCTCTACCCCAGCCCAACAGTCTACCAGGCCCAGGGGAGCCACCTCATGCCCAGCCCAGTCCAGGTGCCCCTCTCCCACCACCAAACCCCAGAACCCCACTAACACCCAGCCTAACCGGAGCCTGGCTGATCCCCCAAGTCCCAGGCTCTTTGTACCCAGGCAGAGCTCTCATTCCCACCCACCAGGCCAGATCCCACTCTGCCACCAGACACACTCTCCCCACATCCCAAGTGGGCTGAGCTCACCTCCCAGGTGGGGCTGGACTGTCCTGCCCCTCAGACCCCTCAGGCAGGCCAAGTCCAGGCCCCTCAACCTCCTCCTCTTTCAGGCCCCAAACACAGGCCCAGGCTTAAGCCCAGGCCCAAGACCAAGCCCCGCAACCACCTCCTCTCTCTGGCCCTAACGCAGGCCCAGGCTCTGCTCTGCAGACACCACAGGCCGAGGTAGGACAGAGTCGGGCCCGGCTTCCCTCATGTCCCGCTCCCCTCAGTACCCGCTCCAGGCTCAGACCCTCTCCCTTCACGCCCTCTCCCCTCACACTCCCCTCTCCCCTCTCCCCTCACACCCTCTCCCCTCACACCCTTTCCCCTCTCCCCTCACCCCTCCCCCCCTCTCCCCTCTCCCCTCACACTCTCTCCCCTCACACCCTTTCCCCTCTCCCCTCACACCCTTTTCCCCTCTCCCCTCACACACATCTCTCCTCACACCCTTTCCCCTCTCCCCTCACATCCTCTCCCCTCACACCCTTTCCCCTCTCCCCTCACAACTCTCTCCCCTTTCCCCTCTCCCCTCTCCCCTCACACCCTTTCCCCTCTCCCCTCAAACCCTCTCATCCTCTCCCCTCCCTCTCCCCTGTCCCTCCCGCCCCGCTCCCGGCCCCGCTCCGGGCCGTCTCTCACCGCGCTCGGAGCACACATCGTCGGCGCGGAACTTGAGGCGCTTGCGGGCGGCCCTGCGGGGCATGGCGGCGGTGCCGGGGTTGGTGCCGGGGTTGGTGGCGGTGGCGGCGGGGCGGCCGCGCGGGGCCATGTCCGGCCGGGCCCCGCGGGGACAGCGGGGACAGCGGGGACAGCGCCCGCCCCACGACAGCGCGTCACGGCCGCGACAGCGCCGCGACACCGCGCGCGGGTGACGTCACCGCGAACGGGGGGAGGGACGCGGCCACCCCCAGTCTGATCAGTAACGGGGGTGGGTGAAGGAACTGCCCCTCCCAGTGACGGGGGATCCCCCTCTCCCAGTTCTCCCAGTAACGGGGGGACCTCAGGGGGTGCTCCCCAGTAAGGGGGATGGGTGAAGGAGCTGCCCCTCTCAGTTCTCCCATTAACGGGGTATCCCCCCCACCCCCCAGTTCTCCCAGAAACGGGGGGACCTCAGGGGGTCCCTCCCAGTAACGGGGGGAATCTCAGGAGGTCTCTCCCAGTAAGGGGAGTGGGTGAAGGAACTGCCCCTCCCAGTAACGGGGGATCCCCCCGCTCCTAGTTCTCCCAGTAACGGGGCAACCTCAGGGGTCCCTCCCAGTTCTCCCATTAACGGGGTATCCTCCCCCACCCCCAAGTTCTCCCAGAAACGGGAGGACCTCAGGGGGTCCCTCTCAGTAACGGGAGGAACCTCAGGGGTCCCTCCCCATAAGGAGGGTGGGTGAAGGAACTGCCCCTCCCAGTAACGGGGAGACCTCAGGAGGTGCCCCCCCAGTAACGGGGATGGGTGAAGGAAATGCCCTTCCCAGTAACGGGGAGACCTCAGGAGGTGCCCCCCACCCCCGTCCCCCCAGTAACGGGGATGGGTGAAGGAACTGCCCCGTCCCCGTTCTCCCGGTAACGGGGGAACCTCAGGGGGTCCCTCCCAGTAACGGGAGTGGGTGAAGGAACTGCCCCTCCCAGTAATGGGGGATCCCCCCCTCCCAGTTCTCCCAGTTAACGAGGGGACCTCAGGGGGTCCCTCCCACTAAGGGGAGTGGGTGAAGGAACTGCCCCCTCCCAGTTCTCCCAGTAATGAGGGGACCTCAGGGGGTCTCCCCCAGTAAGGAGGGTGGGTGAAGGAACTGCCGCTCCCAGTTCTCCCAGTTAACAAGGGGACCTCAGGAGGTCCCTCCCACTAAGGGGAGTGGGTGAAGGAACTGCCCCCTCCCAGTAACGGGGGTGGGTGAAGGAACTACCCCCTCCTAGTTCTTCCAGGAACGAGAGGACCTAAGGGGGTGCCCCCCAGTAACGTGAGTGGGTGAAGGAATTGCCCCCTCCCAGTTCTCCCAGTAACAGGGGGACCTCAGAGGGTCCCTCCCAGTAACGGGTGGGTGAAGGAACTGCTGCTCCCAGTTCTCCCAGTTAACAGGGGGACGTCAGGGGGTCCCTTCCTAAGGGGAGTGGGTGAAGGAACTGCCCCTCCCAGTTCTCCCAGTCACGGGGGGGGGGGGGGGGGACCTCAGGGGGTCCCCCCTCCCAGTCTTCCCAGTATTGGGGGAACCCCAAAGAACATTTTATCAGCAGGGAACACATTTGATTGAGAAAACTGACCATGCCAGGCAGGAAAGGCCATTCCTTGCCAGCAATGCTGTTCCTGGTCCATCTGTTCCCAAAGCAGTGGATACAGTGAAGGGAATGGCAGTGGGTAAACGGGATCCTGGTGCTCATGGCTCCATCCACCTCCTTGGGAATGTTCTGCTTGGACCATGCTATTCATCACTGTTATTTCAAAACTGTATCACAAGTACTAGTTTTAAAAAGTAAAGGTTGTCCTGACTTGGAAAACCCCATGGAAAACAGATGAAGTTTTATTGGGATACAACAAGAGCAACGTGAAGCCAGAAAGAGTTTGCTGGGCTGGTGCAAACTGAGATGGCTGTAAGTGGATTAATAATGGATTTTCCTGGGGGAGTTTGTGATCCCTTGGGTGACTGTGCAGAGAAGAATGACACAAAGCGTTACTGGGCAGCTGTATCCATAGCCAGTAGTCCATAGATGTATTCAGAGAAATTCCATCAGGAAAACCTCTCTGGGGACCATGGTTGGAGCTCCCTGGCATTGGTCCTCCCTCCTCCCATGCTCTCATACCACCAAAGGACTGTGTGAAATATTTCATATGTTGTGTGATATTAAGGATAACTCAGTTCAGCAGCTAAAGGTCCTGTCTCTTCTCCATCCCAGCTTCTTTTCCAAGCAGGATATTTCACTTTGGAAACAGGAGAATGAGCCCTTTGAGCCATCATAAGATATTCTGATGACACACGATGACTTTGGGGTGACCCAGATGGATGTTTTCAGTCTCTTTTAGTTTTTCCTCCTTTTGTTGTAAGTTTATCAGCTACTTCATGAAGCTGCAAGTCTCCAAATCCTCTTTCTCTCCCAAATGCTGAAAAAAACCTGGTTCCCTGAAGCCCTTGGCAGATTCCAGTGTCCCCTTCTCTACTTCTGGTCCCCTGCTGTGGCACTGTCCCCCTGCCAGGGCTTGTCCTGGTTCCCCAGGAGTTCTCCCAGTATCCTCCAGCTGGTGACTAGTTAATAGTTAATGGAACTAGAAAGATTTTATTTACCTGCTGTGCCCATGTTCAAAGAGCTGGGGGAGGGTTGTGCTTTCAGGGCCCCCAAATTAATTGTTCACTAATGATGTCCCTGGGCTGGGCAGGGTGATGCTCCAGTTGCAGTTTCTGGGCACCATCTGTCCCAAATCCTATGTAGGCTGTCCCCAAGGGTGGCAAAGGGTGATGGTCCAGCCTTGCACATCCTGAATTTAGGAGGGGTGACATATGACCCCCCACAGGGTGAGGACGGGCCCATGGCACAGTCTGGGGCTCCACTGCCAGGCCCCATCCCTGCTCCCCATGCTGGGGGGGTCTCCACAGCTGGGGGCAACAGGGCACCCAGGACCTGGGACATCCCACAGCCCAGGTCTGCTCCTGCCTCCCTCTCTCTGGGATAGAAAAGACCCTTGGGGAAATTCTGTTCCCATGGGGATTTCTAAAGCCCAAGGAGCATCATAGAAACACGCAATCGATTGGGTTGGAAAAGACCCCCGAGATCACCAAGTCCAACCCTTGGTCCAACTCCAGTCCCTTTACCAGATCATGGCACTCAGTGCCACGGCCAAGCTCACTTTAAAAACCTCCAGGGGTGGGGAATCCACCCCCTCTCTGGGCAGCCCATTCCAATGCCTGAGCACTCTCTCTGGAAAAAATTTTTTTCTGATATCCAACTTAAATTTCCCTGCCCATCCCAGGAGGGAACCTGTCCCCCAGGAGAGATTTCTGCTCCCACAGGGGGACTCCTGACCCCTCGCAGAGTTTTCTGTTCCACAAGGAGGGTTCCATCCCTTCCCAGGGGATCCTTCCCCCCAGGAAAGTTTCCTCGGGGGAAATTTCTGCCCCTCTTTAGAGTTCTCTGTCCCTCCAAGGGGATTCCTTCCCTTCCCAGGGGGATTCCTGCCCCCCAAGGATGCTCCTGCCCCCCAAGGATGTTCCTGACCCCAAACCCCACCGTGCCCCCCACCCCACCTGCGGGGCGTGGCCAGGGGAGGGCGTGTCCCCTGGGCGTGTCCAGGCGGGGACGGTGACGCAGTGGGCGGGGCAGGGCGGGCCGGCGGTGGCGGTGGCGGCGGAGGCTTCCAGCGACTTCGGCGGGCGGTGAGTGCGGGCGGGGCCGCGCTGCCCGCGGGGGATGCTCGGACCGCGGGGCCCCGCGCTGGGCCCGGGCGGGGGATGCTCAGCCCACCTCCCCACCCCTGTGCTGCGGCTGCTCCCGCAGGATTCGATCCTTTTAGTCTCCCCACCCCGAGGATGCTCCGCTCCCCCCGCGAGGGGATGCTGAGCCCTGCGCAGTGAGGCTGGACTCAGGGAGCTCTGCTCTTATTGCCTCCCCCCGTGGGTGCTCTGCTCCCCCCGAGAGGATGCTCTGCTCCCCCCGAGATGATGCTCTGCCCCTCCCGAGGGGATGCTGATCGCGCCACAGTGGGGCTGCACTCGGCGGTCTCAACCCTTTTAGCCTCCCTGTGAGGGTGCTCTCCTCCCCCCAGTGGTGTCGGACTCGGGGGGTTCTGCCCTTTTAGCAGCCCCCAGGGGTGCTGTGCTCCCCCCCACGACGGGATGCTCAGCCCTGCCGTGCCCGGGGGGACGCTCTGCCCACCCCCGGCGGGCCTGGCGGCCTCCTGGGGGGGAGTGTTTGTTTCCCACCCCGTCCCTCCTTGGAGGGGGTGGTTGAGTCGGGGTGTGCTGAACTCCCCCGTTTCCCCGGGGTTGAATCTGAGCTGGGGATTGTCATCCTCACCCTCCAGCCGGGGAGGGAGTGATCTGCTGTGCCCTGACGTTGCCCCCAGGCTGGTCGTCTGAGCCAAGGGGGATAACGTGCCCCCTTCTCTGCTGGCCCCAGAGCAGGGGGCAGAGCCAGGCAGACGTGCTGCCCCATCCCCACTGGGCACATCCCCCCCCCCCCGAGGCTGCATGGGTGGGGGAAGGCAATGATTCCTGTAACCCAGGAGTGGGGAGGGGCTTTCTGGATTTTCAGCTGCTCTCTGCCCCTGGCAGCCCCCAACATGCTCCCAAATTGTCCCTTTGCACCCTCCCTCCCAGCTGCCACCTCATGCTGAGGGGAGGGCAGGGAAGCTGCTGAGCCTAGTGCTACTCTGCCCTTCTCCTGCTCCTCTGATTTCCCAGTGCCATGTCCCTCCTCCCTCAGTGCTGTTCCAGCCCTCGAGCTCTGGGCTGTGTCAGCCCCTCTCAGCATCTGCCTGGCACTGACCTCTGGGCTGGACCAGCTCGTGGAGGTGCTGCCACACAGATGGAGCTCAGCACCTGCCAAGCTTGGTCCAGCTCAGAACTGGGCAAATGCTCCCTGGGCATTGGCCACTGTGCCCAGGACTGGAGCAGCACAGGGAGGTCCTGCCAGCCTGGCCAGGTCCAGCTGTGCTCACATCCTCTGTCAGCTGGGCCAGCTCATCACAGCCATGCCAAGCTGCCTCCAGACACCACGGGTTTCTCCTGAATAACCAGCCTTGAAGGGCTTGTTTATCCCCTAAATTGCATCATTATGACAGCAATTGGCTTCGGGAGCTGGGCTTTGTCGGAGCTGTGCAAACCCTGCTGGGGACGCTCTGGTTTGGGCCAAGGCAGGCTTGGCAAAGTGTTCCTTTAAGCTCATTTGCCACCATCTGCTGGATGCTGGAATGAGGTTCTCATGGTGGGTCTGATACCACCAAGGCACTCTGTGAGTGTGAGCTGGTCCAGAGGGGAGCTGTGAGCTGCAGTTTGGGACCTGGGGGAACGTCCCTGTGTGGTTGGGGAGTTTCTCGATTGTGCTGCTGCCTGAGCTTTAGAGCAGGTGGAAAGTTGGTGTCTTTGTGTCTCTGATGGCCTGGGAGTCTCAGGTCCTTGTGTTCTGAGGGACACCATGACCTGCTGCTCCCTGCATATGCTGGTTGAGAAACAGGACTGATCTCTGGGGACTTCCCTGGAGATTTGTCAGGGAGCCGCTGGCACAGCTCGTGCTGCTGCCTCCCTGGCACCCAGCAGTGCCCAGGTGCACAGATGCCCTCACAGCCTGGGAGCTTTGCTCCTCCTGCATCTCTTTCCCAGGAGAAAGCCCAGAGTTTGTCTGGGACAAGTGTCACCACCTGGAGAGTGGGGGGAGCCTCCAAACTGGCAGGTTCCTGAGGCACCAGTGCTGGCACTGATGGAGAGATCCAGCTTTTTGGAGTGCCCAGCACAGCTGGGGCTTGGCAGACGTGGCATGAAGCATCTCAACCCTCTCTGCAGCTTTCTGGCTTTGTGGTGAGTGGGTCTTGCTCTACACCAGTCCAGCTGTGCCTTGGCAGCCACCAGCAGCTGGAGTGCAGGTGCTGAGGGACTGAACCTGCCGCAGATTTGGGTTCCTGCCTATCTCAGTTGTCTCAGGGAACACCAGGAATCAAAACCACCCTGAAACCCACGCCATCTGTACCTTCTGAGGGGTTTGTTTTCAAGCTTTGCCCTTTCAGGCAGCACCCACCGAGGTGCAGGAGGTGAGGATGGTGCTGTGAGGCTGAGTGTGAGTTGATGAGGTACTGGTGTGCTGAGGGGGGATGTGGTGGCTGTGAGTTGCTGCTGGGAAAGAACCTGACACCATGCTGGAGGTGGGAGTTCACACTGAAGCTGGGGGAGGCTGAACCCAAACTGGTCCCAACTGGAAATACATCTGGAGGGCTCCCTCTGGGGACAGGGAGTGACTTTGGCAGGGATGTCCATCCTCTGCCTGGGCTCTGCCATTTCAGGTTTTCCAGCAAAGCAGAAAGATACTGGATTCTTTCTCTAACCTTGAAACCTTAATTTATAATTAATTTCCTCCTAAAGAATGCTTTGGTGAGCCAGAGGTTTCTCAGATGGCTCCCAAAAGTGACCTGGGAGGTCTCTGGAATATTAACTGGTAGAGAAGGATGTTGGATCCATTGCCCAGCTTTCCTCCCAGAGAGACAAACCCCCATCTGGAAAGCACTTTCCAGATGCTTTCTGTGCAATTCCAAGCCCCAGGTGTGGGGTGAGGGACCTGACTGAGGCTGAGGGCTCTGCCATGGGCTCTGCAGGTGGGGCCAAGCCCTGGCCAGGCTCCTGAGGGTTGTGGTTGGGAATTTTCAGCTCTTAAAGGCCTCCTGTGTGAGCAGACGATGCCGAGAGGCTGGAGATGGGTGCAAGTGTGGGTGTGTTCACACAGGCTGGCATTTGGGAGGGAGGGAGGGAGGGAAGGAGGAAAAATATCACATGGAACAACTGCAATGGTGGGGGACAGGTCTGTGTTGGGCCCATCTGGAGCAGAAGTCGTGGAAAATCATTCAAGGCTCTTTACTAAGAAGTAAGTTGTGCTGGTGGTGTAATTGGGGGTTTGCTTCTGCTTGGGCTGTGGTCAAGCAGGTTAAAACCTGGTGGGCACGTGGTAAAACCTGGTGGGCATGTGGTAAAACCCTCTGGTTCGTTTGCAGGGTGAGGGTGTTCTGAGGAATCCAGCTGAAAGTTCAGCCTGGAGAAGGGAACGGTGTGTGGAGTCCTCACAGCCCCTTCCAGTGTGTCAAGGGGCCTCCAGAGAGGTTGGAGAGGAACTGGAGAGACAGGACAAGGGGGAATGTGTTCACACTGAAAGAGGAGAGATTTAGATTAGATGTTAGAAATTCTTTTCTGAGAGGGTGGGCAGGCCCTGGCACAGATTGCCCAGAGAAGCTGTGGCTGCCCCATCCCTGGAAGTGTCCAAGGCCAGGATGGAGCAACCTGGGCTGGTGGAAAGTATCCCTGTCCATGGTAGGAGGTGGAAGGGGATGAATTTTTTGGTCCCTTCCAACCCAGACTGGGGTTCTGTGAGTGAAGCAGCTGCTCATCTCTGTCCCTTCTGTGCCAAGCAAAGCCTGGAGCAGCCCTGCTGCCCCTCAGCCTTCGGGCACCGATGGCAGGGCATCAATTCCCATCCCACAGGAGGATCTGGGTGCCAAACCCTCCCCAAACTCCACTGTCCAGGAGGCGACTGCCCCTTCCGTGCCTCTCCCCTCGGGTGTTCAGAGCACCTCGTGGGTCGCTGCCCCTCCAGCTCTGCAATCCTGCAGGACTCACAGAGCTGGAATGGAGCTGAAATGCAGATTTTTTTTTTCCCAGCTCCCGGTTTTCAGTTCCTGCCTCACTTGTCTTCGCAGGCACAAGGAGGTGCCTCTAATTGCATCCAAAAAAGAAAAAAAACAGGGATAAAAAAGGAAAAGGAGGAAAACAAGTGGCGTCTGAGAGCGCAGCTTCCCCGTCCTGTTGGAAAGGAGAGGGAATTTTGCTCTCCCCTGCAGCTCCTCGGTGGTCCCGACGGCAGTGCCGTGCCAGGGAATGCCAGGGAGTGCCAGGGAGTGCCAGGGAATGCCAGGGCACGGCTCCTGGGAGGGGAGGTGCGATGCTGACGGGGCGGCCGAGCACTTTAAATAGCGGGCGCAGTGCCGGGATGTGCGGCAGGGAGGGAAGGAGGCTCTTCCTGCCTGGAATCGCCTGCCAGCCTTCCGGAGGGCACAGCGTCCCTGGCCAGGGCAGGATGGCACAGCAGGGGCAGGGACCCCCTCTTGAAATCGCTGCCCAGCCACCTGGGGCATGGGTTTAAAGCTCGCTTCCACCCTTTCCTGGCAGAAATGAATTTTCATTGTAATTCCCGGTGGGATTCCATGCCTGGCTGGTGTCGTGCCTGGTGTGGGGGATGTGCTGGCACAGCAGGAATGTGCTGCAGGCCTAGGGTGCCCAGAGGGGTCCAGGAACGAGCTTTAAACCCATGCCCCAGGTGGCTGGGCAGCGATTTCAAGAGGGGGTCCCTGCCCCTGCTGTGCCACCCTGCCCTGGCCGGGGATGCTGTGCCCTCCAGAAGGCTGGCAGGCGATTCCAGGGGCTGGGCTGTGCAGTGGGGGCTGGAGTGGAGGGAAAGGGGCTGTGCAGCCCCATTGCCCACCCAGCTCTCACCTTTGCAGAGCCTCTTTAGTGCAGTGAATCCTCACATGGAGCCTCTCCTGCCAAAGCCTGGCCCCTCCTGGCTGCCCAAACTGGGAAGGTGTTTATGGCCTTGCTGTGACATTAGCACAGGTGTCATAAACCTGATCTCAGGCTCTTAATCAGGACTTAAATAGGCTTGGTGGTGGTGCCTACACTGCTCCCTGTGCCAGGCAGTGAGGGGAAGGATGGGCTTGTACAAAGTCCATAATCCAGTTAATCTGGCCTGTAATTCAGTGTCTGGCAGCTCTACTGACTCGAGCTTGGCTTCTTTCAAGCATCCCCCCCAAACTGTTCTGCAGGAAAGAAGTCAAAAAATGGCCAGAGGTTATTTTTGGCCGTGTGTGATTTATTCACAGGCTGATCAGCCAGGAGAGGAAGTTATTCTGGTCCCAAACTGTCCCACATAGCACACAAGCACCTTGTGTGAGTGTGATTTCTCGGGGTGAGGTTGCAGGAGGATGCTCTCCTTTGGGAATGGAGCTCTCAGGAAGCACCTGGGTGGCTTTGGGGGCCTGTGAGCCCACCTGGGGACCTCAGGTGAGGCCAAAGCCAGGGGACACTGTGCCCTGCTGTCCCTGGGGACAGGCCTGAGCCTTGTGTCCCTCTGGTGGAAAGCTCTGTGCCTCGAAATTCCTGCTCATCCCAGTTTGGTTGTGGTCTCCCTGGGTGCCACCAGGATTTGAGGAGTGCAGGGAGATGTTTGAAGGCTCCTTTGGGCACAGCATCGTTTGGAGGTGGTTTCCCTGTGGGGTGAGGTGGCTTTGGTGCTGCTGAAAGTCTCCTCCTTGAGTTTGCTTTCCCTGGCATGTTATGGAACTGACCTCCTACTCCTGGGAAGGGGTGGTGGGAATGAAGTGTGAGGGTGGCACCACCACATCCTGCTCTTCTCCTGTGTCTGCACAGGAGATTGTTTCTCTGGGGCATCCTGGTGTTGCCAAGCTGGTTCCTGGCCATGGGTAGTGGGGTCTGCCAGGGTGGGCATCACTGGGACGTGCTGCTGCTGCTGCCTTTGCCATCCTGCTGTGCTGGTGACGTGCTTCCCACCCTGGCTGAGGGTGGAGTTGCTGTTGGCTGTGTCCCCATGCAGAGGTGTCAGCTCCAGCAGAGATCCTGTCCCTGTGCCATCCCCATGGTTCCTGTGGGACTGGGGGCATCATCAGTGGCAATGTCTGACCATGGATGTGCTGCAGGATGGGCCAAGGGAACTTGATGCAGCCTGGAGACAGGAAGGGGTGTGCCTGCCAGGAATTTGGGCTAGGAGAGGCTGGGGAGGGTTCCCAGAGGTTTTGTGGGGGCAGAGGAGCAGCAGACACAAGTGGAAGGGTTGATCACATCAAATTTCCCAACTTTGATCTGGCTGTGCTAGAGAGTGGATGGGTGAAATCCTGGAGATTCCCATCTGCTGACCATGCTCCTCTCCAGCATCCCAGCACCTGGAGACAGGTGAGCTTTGCTGAGACACAGGATATGGAGCAGGGTCTCTGAGGTCCCTGCCAGCATCCCTTGGAGAGTCTCCTCTCCCTGAACCTTCCACGGGCTTGGGCTCTCCACTCTCCATGTGCACAATAAATTGGATTAATTCGTTTTAACCCGTCAGGTGTTTAACTGGAATCAGAAGGCTCCTCTCCCCTGCTCTGAGCTGTCTCTGCTTTGACCCCAGATCCAGAAAGGTTTTGCTTTGCTGCTGTTACCTGTGTGACATCCAAATGTGCCATCCAGATGGCAGCTTGTGTTTGGTGGGGAGAGAAGATTCCCTCTCCCTCTCCCCAGCATGAGAACCTGGATGATAATCACTCCCCTGCTGCCAACACATTGGGGCTGCCATATTCAAAAAAGAGCATTTTTTCCTCACTTTCATCATCTGCTTCTAGTTAGTTTAGTTACCAGCCTTTCACAGTGGCCATTTTTGGAGTTGGCAGCCAGAGCATCCCTGCAAACAGAATGACTTTCACTCTGCCTGTCCTTGGTGTTTACAGGAAGGAATTTGGCCTCTCAACGTGGAGCCCCAGCACTGCTGGTCACTGCCCGGCTCTCTGTGGCCCTTTCAAACCACACTCCGTGGCAATAAATCTCGTTGGCACTGCCCTGCAGCAAAAGGCATCAGCCTGCACTTGGAGATCTCTCCCACACGTCCTCCTGCTGCCTAAAAATACCAGTGCTTTCCTTCTCCAATGCCTTGACTATTGCACAGCCCCCAGGTTTTAGGGAAGTGTTGCTGCAGGATGCCCTGTGAGCTCCAGAGGGGGAATTCTGCTCTCCAGGTTAGCTCAGCAGTTTTGAGCAGCTCTGGGGTAAATGGACATCATTAACTTTTACACTCTGGGCTGTGCTGTGTGTCAGCATTCAGGGGTGCAGTAGGGAAACCTCATTCCTTGATGGAGGATCAAGCAAAACACCCCTCCAAAATTCATTCTTCCATGAAGAGTTGGACCCTCAGCGGCCACCTAAGAAAGTGCCCTCGTTGCTGGTGACCTTCCCACAGAGCATGCAAAGGCTCTTCCAAAATCCCTGCCAGCCCATCACTGGAGCCTCCCAAGCCCCTGAGCTGTCCCTGTGGTGAGAGGAGCAGAAAACAGCAGCATCACCGACGAGGATGCTCCTGATTCCAAGTAGCTTTGTGGTTTAGGAGCTGTGAAGCCATCCCTGTTAACCCCCTGTGTGTGTCCTAGGGGTCTGTTCCATCCTCTTTGTCAAGATAAAATCTACATTTCCACCTCTGGCTTTGAGCTGTGGGATACAGGGAAGGGGAGTGACTGCTTTGGTTTAACAGATGAGTCTCTGCTCAGTGACAGTCCCAGTTCCCACAGGGCACTGGACAGACTGGTGTGTGGCTCAGCAGCCAGCAGGCTCTTTTCTCCAGCAGATTGCAGCCTCTTGACCTCACTGCCTTGTGGCAGAGCAGGGAGGGCTCATCACTTGGACTGTGAATGAAGCCAAGGGCTGATGTCACGTGCTGTGACCTTGGGGTGAAGTGACAAACTGGCTTTGTGGCACTGCCAGGGGATTTGGGAGCTGCCTGGGTGTGGGGGATGAGCCAACTGGAGTTCAGCAGAACTACAAAACACAATGCTCTGAAAGGATGTGCTTCTTTAGGAGACTTTGGATTGAAGGTATTTGGATTTTGCTCTCTCCACCTCCACGTGATGAATCCATTTATTGCTGGGGACGTTCATTTTGGGGCTGTAAGTGCAGCAGGGGGTGGGCACAGGCTCAGGGCACACCCAGTTATGGGGCTGGCTGGTACCTGGGAGGGCTCTCACTCCTGGGCACAAGTGCTGATAATGTCCCCAGTCTTTTAAACACAATAATGGCTATTTTGGAGGCTGGAAAGGTGAGGAAACCAATGCCATGGTTTTGATTTCCACTGCAACTCACAGGAGATCCAATCACTGGAGGTGCCAGGGAGGTGCTGCCACAGCCCTGAGATGGGACAAGTGTAGTGACCCATCAGGAGAAGCCACCCTGGTCTGTCACACCGAGAGGTGGCAGGTCCTCCATCACTTAGTTCCTCGACTTTCTGCTTCCAAGGACTCTGCTCCACATGGGCTCTGCCTCAAACTGCCAAAAAGCTGCTGTGGGGAGGGAAGCAGAAGGATCTTCCCATGCTGCTGCCTTCACACCCTGAGCTTTTTGCCCCTTCATGGCAGGTGTGTCCACCAGGACAGTAACCACGGCTCAGCTCCTGTGTGGTCCCTCAGGAGCTGGACATTGGCCTGTTCTCCAAAAAGCAGGACAATTTGCAGGATTTATCCTGAAATCATGGAATCCAAGACTTGCAGAGTCATTAAGATTAGAAAAGACCTTCAACATCATCAAGTCCAACTTTGACCTAATACCACCACTAAACCATCAGCAGCAGCTGCTTGTGAGCACCCAGTTTGACCAGTCTCTGGGGCAGCTGGGACCTTTGTGGCCTCTCTGGCTTGGATTGAGACCAATCCACTCTGAGGCAGCTGCTGAGAGCACTTGGTGGGACCCAAAACTTGTGTAAATCTGTGAGGACTCCCAGGCCCAGGACGGGTGCTGGTGACACCAGTAACCAGGGCAGGCTGGTGGGGCAGAGCTGGGCCAGACTGGTGGGAGGAGGATGCTGAAGGGGTGGTGGCTACTGTGACAGCTTTATCATCTCTGCATCTTCCTCTGGAGATGATGATCTGGGTTGGAAAGGGTCCAACCTCAGTGCAGCCACAGCTCCCTCTCCCTGCCACCCTCGACCCTGCTGTGCCAGGAGACACCTGAGGTTTGGCTCTTGCTTCTCCTCCTGTCCCAAAAAGTGACTGTTGTTGTCAGGGTCAGAGCTGCTCTGGCCCTGTGTATGTTCCTGTGGAGCCAGAGCAGGCTCTGCACACATGTGTCCTCATCCTCATCCTCATCCTCATCCTCATCCTCATCCTCATCCAGGGTGTGCTCGTGGGGGCTGTGCCAGGGTGTCGGAGAGGCTCATGGAGGGCTGGGGAAGGGGTGGGGACCTGCCAAGAGGGGAGGCTGTGCAGGGAATCTGTTCCTGCCTGGAGGACTTAGGAGGTGCCAGGGACAGGGATTGCTGGGGACAACCTGCCCCGAGGGCAGGAATGGGGCTGTCCCACTGCTGGGGGGGCAGGAACGGGGCTGTGGGCTGTGCCAGTGCTGGGGGCAGGAACAGGGACTGGGGGTGCACGAAGGGCTCTGTGCCCGCGCTGGGAACGCGAGAGCAGCGTGACCCGAGCCTGCCCCGGTTGGGATGGAGCTCCCTCCGCTCCGCGGTCCCGCAATGCTGCGTGACGGTGGCACTGTCGCGACATTGCTCTGCCGCCAGCGCTGAGGCCGTGCGAGCTGCGGGGGCTCCGGCTCAGCCCCTCCCAGCTCGGGGTGGTCCCCGGGGGGCTCAGGGCTGTGGATGTCCCCCCCGCAGGGTGATGCCATTGCTGGGGTTGCCTTTCCACTCAGGCTGTGTCTGCTGTGGCATCCATGTTGCTGTCCCGAGGCAGGACCCTGCGGCTGGCACAGTGCCCAGGGGTGGCAGGAGAGCAGGATGAGGCCTTGGGAAGGATGCTTTAAAATGTGGGATGATTTAACTGCATCTCTTCTCGCTGGGCTGGACTGAGCTGGGGGAGGTTGTCCTGGGGCTGCTGTCACCTGCAGTGCTGCTGTCACCTGCAGTGCTGTCACCCTCCTGCCAGCATAGCTCTCAACACCCTGAATTTCACCCCAGAGCACCTCCAGGAGCCAGCCCACCCCTGTGGTCACCAGGGTGGCCTTCAGGGGAGAGCAAAGCCCTTCTCAGGTTCTTGCTCCCCATCCTGCTTGTTCTCCTTCTGTTCAGCCTCCCCCATCAGATCCCTGTTCTCATCAGTCATTATTTCTCTCTAGGTGAAGGCTTTTTAATAACATCTGACATTTCAGCCATTTTTGAGTCATTTCCTTTCTTCTACTCCAATTTTCTGGCTCCTCTTCATAACTAGGAAGCCTTTCTTTGTCCTTGGCCAGAGGGGAGGTGTCTGTTGTTGCCTCTTGTCATATTCCAGGAGGTTTGATCGGGTTAATGAAAATCCTTCTCTCTTTCTCTCGTGTGTCACTTCCACTCCCATCTTCTTCAACCTGGTTTCTGAAGGAAATTAAACCAAAGGCCTTCTTTCATCATGGCCTTTTCTCCACCCCCCTCTTGAGTGTGTTGGTGTCTGATGGGCTGGAGAGCTCAGAATGCTCAGGGGCTTGTGGGGAGGACAGAGCCAGGTGATGCCCCCCAGGGCCACAGTGCCAGGGGGTCGTGGCGAGATGGGGTGTGGATCCCACCAGGAACACAAGGGGGCACAGGGTGGGATCCCCCAACCCCTGAGCTGGGATGGCACCATCTGACTGTGCTTTCCTTGAGTTCAGGGAGGGATCCAGAGGAGAGTCGCTGTAGCCTCGTAGGTGGGGGTTAGTCTGGGCTTTGGGAGGCTGTTTTTGTGCCTGGCTGTGCTCGAGGGCTTTTCCTGCAGCAGCAGGAGCTGCAGCTGGTTTAAGCTGAGCTGTTGGAGTGTGAACTGCAGTGACAGGAGCCAGAGGAGATTTTCCACTGCCACAGCAGGGAGAGGCAGTAGAGCTTTGCCAGTGGCTGCTGCAGCTCTGGTTCCCTGGAGCTGCTGCTGGGGGAGGTCCTGGTGTTCCTGTGGAGTTCAAATGCATCAGTGGGAAAGGTCCAAAGGGCTTCTCGGGGTGTCCTTGGAGCTCATTGCCCTTTGCAGAAAGGGGTGGGGCACCTCCTGAGCGTGTCCCCTCCTGACCCAGCTGAGCCCGAGGGCAGCATCGTGCCAGGCTGGGGAGGAGGGTTTGCTGCATTCCTGCAGTGTGGAGCTGCTGTGCCCAGCTCTGGCAGTGAGGAATCAGCCTGTCTGCCTGGCAGTTCAGCCTTTCTGCAGGTGACTTATTGCTGCTGGCACCAGGTTGTGTTGGAGAGCTGCACTCTGATGGTTTTCCCCTTGGTGGGCCGTGTCCTCCACTTTGATTTACCTCTGGGGTTTATTTTGGGCAGCCTGTTGTCCTGTTCTCTCTTCCGTCGCTGCCCAGTCCCACTCCCCACTGGGAGCCTGTCCCACCTCCCCTGTGGTCCTTCCCAGTGTGGGGGCCTTTCTGGGTGAGCACAAGGACACCTGTGGTCCTGCACTGAGCAGAGCCCTCACCAGCTCACAGGCTCCCTTCCCCAGGGCCATCCCTAAACATGGAATCCTGTTAGAGGAGGATGCACAGAGGCGGCTCCATGTCCCAGCTCATCCTGCATCCCTCTCCCTTTGCTTGTCCTCTCCACCTCCTCATGGGCTGGGTTTGTGGTGGTGAGACAAAGGTGTGCTGATTTAAAGGTGAACTGGCAGGAGAAATGAACCCAACACAAAGAGATTATAAGTCAGAGTTACAATTGAATAACAGTATTACAATCAATGCAATGGCACAAAGAGAAATTGGGTTTAACCCCCAAACCCAGCAGTGTAACCCACCCCCAGGGCACAAACACAGTGGGGTTTGGTGGCCCCTGTGCTGAGCCCCACGTGGTTCCCCCGAGTCCAAAGGAAAAGGAAGGGACAAACCTG
>JAJPCS010000491.1:86386-97232 GCA_021164005.1 Willisornis vidua nigrigula | reverse complement strand
GCCATTGGGAACAGTTCTGGGAAATGGCACAGAGGGTGGAGAATCCACAGCGTTGGTCACACCCACACAGGGATAAACTGGTCCTACCTTGCTGAACTGGGACAGTGGGACAAGCTGGACATAATTCCCTTGGGGGCAAAGGACACACTGGTGCAGGTGTGGGGAGCTCAGGAGGCCTCCAGAGCTGGATGGGAGAGGAGGAACCTCTGCCCCTTTTCCCAGATCTCCACCACACAAATCCCGGCAGCGACAACTCTCCCTCAGTGACTCCATCTCACCCTTTGGCACAGGAATCTAATTCTTTCCTGCTAAAAACTGGCACCTCCTTTCATGCCAGAATGCCTCATTTCCCTTACTCTCCCTGGGTGTTCTGGCCACGGGCTGCCCCTGGCATCAACCAGGTGCCATCTGTGCGGTTCCCTGCCAGCTCAAGGGCCATGTTAGGGAATGTGGGAGCACCATCCCCACATGGATCCCATGGAAAATGGGATCTTTGTCCTTCTCAGGGGGCCTGGAGGTCCCTGGAGGCCACAGAGTATCCTGGGAGTAAATGTGGGGACTTGGGAGAAAAGCTGTGCCTGGAGTTTGGTTTTCTGCTGGAAAAGCAGCTTTTTTTTCCCGTGGATCACTCGGGATGGGGAAGGCAGGAGGGTCCACCCTCAACAGGGCTGCTCAGGCTGAGAAACCTGGGACGTGTGTGGGTCTGTGCCAGGGCACAGAGAGGAAGTATGAGAGGGGCTGGAGAGGGTGATCCAAGGAGCTCCTGGCACAGGTGGAGCTCAGCTGGGAGTCTCCAGGGCTCACATGTGGACTCTGTGGCAGGAGCAGCTCCTCTCCTGAAGTCTCAGAGCAGAAAAGCCTTGGGAGGTGGAATCCCATCCCGTGACCCACACAAGCATGTGACAAAGGCTTCTCCAAGACTTGTTGCAGGTGAACATTCCCATTTCTACCTTAAAGCAGCAATTCCTATTGCTGATTCAGGGCATTTTAGCATCTCCTTTGTCTTGTGTGCAGCAATAACTTCCCTTTTCTAATTGCCACGTCTCCCACTGAGGACAGAATGGGAAGTGGCTCCTTGGCTGATGAATGTTCCTGCTGTGCCATCCATAAGTCACCAAACTGCTCAGTGGGTCAGGACAGATGTGGTGGGATCAATGTCTCAACATGTCTTGGCTGCTCCAAAGTGGTGTCTGACATCAGGGATGGTGGGAAGGCCTTGAGCTGGGACACGACTCTGTCTGCAGGAACAGGGATCAGGATGGGCCTGCTGGGAATGTCAGGATGTGACACCTGCAGCTTGTCCCTATGGTCACTTCTAATGCAGCATCACAGGGAAGGGCTGGAGGAAAAAGTCCTGCAAGGAAAAACCAGCAGCAGAAGGGATCACCCTCCTTCTGCCCCCTGGATGTGGCTGGGAAGGGCTCAGTGTGGGTGCTGGACCCTGTTTTGGCCTGGGTTGGTGGAGGGGAGAGCTAGCAGCCAGGGGTGCTGCTGTTGGCACTGCCACCCTGGCTGGGCTGCTCTCCAGGGCCAGCCTGGGCAGCTGATGAGGGTTTTCCAGAAGCAGAAAAGATCAAACTGCCATTTTTTGGGGCTGATCATCCCTGTTGCCTCCAAGGTGTGCCCTGAACCCTCTCTGCCAGCTGCCTGCCAGGGGGATGATCCTGCTGTGGAGGGTTTTTGCTTTCTCCTGCTGAAGCTGCTCAGAGAAACCCCTGTCTCTGCCCTCGGAGTGGGGGTGAGTTCTGGGTGTGCTTCTCTCCCTCCCTGGGAAGGGAAGGCCCTGGGAGGAGCATCCCACGGTCAATTTGACTCCCAGCAGGTTTGTGCCCAGCAAACCATCAGCTCAAGGGCAAAATCTCCCCCCTCTGCTCTCCAACAGCTGCTCCACATCTGGGAACCAGCCCCTCCGAGTGGGCAGGGTCTGACTGCTGTTTTCCATCCCCCAAAAGAGGGGAAAAGCATCGTTTTGGGGTGGAGGGGGAGGGATGGAGAAGCAAACACGTTTTCCCTGGCAAGGAAAGCTGCTCCTGGTGAGTCTGTGCCTGGCAGCCCCAAGGGACTAAAAATAGCCTGCCAAGGACTGGAGCTGCAGGGCCTGTTTCTCAGCTCCCCAGCTGTCTCCTCACACCTCTCCCATCACTCAGGGCCCTCCAAACCCAGGCAGAAGCACTGGGGGGGTGGGGGTGTCCCAGAGACAGGTTGGGGGGCTCAGGTTGTGGGCGAGCTCAGCACCCAAGGGCTGCTCGGGGGGTGCCCTGCTGAGCTCCCACTACAGCCTGAGGGGGTGTTTGGGCTGTCACCCACACTGATGTCCCGCAGGTCTGTAAAAGTGGCTGGTGGGACCTGCAGCTCTGCCTGAGAACCACTGAGTGAGGGGACAGCACCATGGGTGTCACCCACCAGCTGGGAAGGGGCACCTGGGAATGGGGGATGAGCTGTGGCTTTTGGGGAATGGAGGCAATGCCAAGGTTTGAGGTGGCACAGAAAGCGGGGCGACTGGTTTGGAGGGCAGGAGCTGCCTGTGCCCCCCCTGTGTGTGTGGGTGTTGCTGTGTCCATGCCACTGCGTGCCCATCCTTAGTGCTCAACACACACAGTTCCCACCCCAAGGAGAAGGCAGCAGGTGCCAAGCCCAGCCTGGGCCTCCTCCCTCACAAATCCCAAACTCCTCCAGACTGGCAGAGACCTTCAGGAGCATCGAGGCCAACCACCAACCCAGCTCCACCACAGTCACCCTTAAACCATGTCCCCAAGTGCCACATCTTGAACCTTTCCAGACACAGTGACTCCACCACCTCCCTGGGAGCTCACTCTAATGCCTGACCACTCCTTCAGGGAATTACTAATTTAAACCTCTCCTAATCCAACCTAAGATCATTTTCTCTCATCCTTTCACTTGAGAGTGGTAGAATTTCAACTTCTCTTTTGCATAAAGTCTAACTAACAGAAAGCCAGAACACATTGAGCAATAAATGGAATATCTTCTGGAATTTTTCAGCCTCATTTGATGAACAAGGAAGAGCTGCAAACAATTGAAGAATAAAACCTTTGCAGCTGCCCTGGCACCAGGCGAGGGCCTTCCTGGTGTCTGGGCTGCTCCTGGGACTTGTGGGTTTGCAGTAGAAGCTGCAGTGGTTGGATCCAGAAATAATCACTTCTGAATCCATAGGGTAGGAGAGTTCCCCAGTGGCTGTTGGAGGAATGAATCCATGGTGGGATGCTTGAGGCAGCTCAGTGTCTGATGTGGGTGTGGGTGTGGGTGTGGATGTGGGTGTGGAATTGGATGTGGGTGTGGGTGTGGAATTGGGTGTGGGTGTGGGTGGGAATGTGGGTGTGGATGTGGGTGTGGGTGTGAGTGTGGGTGTGGAATTGGGTGTGGGTGTGGGTGTGGAATTGGGTGTGGATGTGGGTGTGGGTGTGGGTGTGGAATTGGGTGTGGGTGTGGGTAGGAATGTGGGTGTGGATGTGGGTGTGGGTGTGGGTGTGGAATTGGGTGTGGGTGTGGGTGTGGAATTGGGTGTGGGTGTGGGTGGGAATGTGGAATTCGATGTGGATGTGGAGCTTTGGGTCCCAGTTTTGTGCTGTTTCCCACCTTTGCTGAGCATCCTCAGGAGGGCAGAGCACAGAGGCTTTGGGGGACCAGTGGGATGTGATGAATCCGCCATGGATCGGTGCCGTGCAAGGTCCCCATGATCCCTTTATCACCCTCTCCTGGCTGAGCTGTCTAGCCTGAGGTGTCCACTCTGAGCTGTCCAGGCTGAGCTGTCCAGCCTGAGGTGTCCAGGCTGAGCTGTCCACTCTAAGGTGTCCACTCTGAGGTGTCCGGGCTGAGCTGTCCAGCCTGAGGTGTCCAGGCTGAGGTGTCCAGTCTGAGGGGTCCAGGCTGAGGTGTCCACTCTGAGGTGTCCACTCTGAGGTGTCCAGCCTGAGGTGTCCAGGCTGAGGTGTCCACTCTGAGGGGTCCAGGCTGAGCTGTCCAGCCTGAGGTGTCCAGGCTGAGCTGTCCACTCTGAGGTGTCCATGCTGAGGTATCCAGGCTGAGGTGTCCAGGCTGAGGTGTCCATGCTGAGGTGTCCAGGCTGAGCTGTCCAGCCTGAGGTGTCCAGGCTGAGGTGTCCACTCTGAGGTATCCAGGCTGAGCTGTCCAGGCTGAGGTGTCCAGGCCGTGTTTGTCACCTTTCCCAAGCTCAGCAGCTGTGACAGGACATCACTGTGTGCAGGAGCAGTGAAGCAAAGTAGCAAAGACCCCCAAACCATCCATGCAGGAGCTTATCTGTCAGGGAGGCAAAAAGAAAATGAGTTCTTGAAGGTAAATCTGTGCCACCTCCTCCTGTGCCATGAGGGTCCAGCCCCTTGGGTTCCCTCCATGGGGTGTGGGGACCCACCCCAGCCCCACTGGGACTGGCATCTGCCAAGTCTTCTCATGGTAAAGGAGTCTCTGCTTTGCAGCTGGGATGAATTTCCTCCAGATTCGTGTCTTGGTCATTCCCTGTGGCATTTCCCCTCCCTGAGGGCTTGAAGGGCTCTTCCCTCTCTGTGCCTTAATATCTCTTAATTCACTGCTAATTCACTCCCTTCCCTGCCAGCAGCTGGGGTGGGATGTGCCCACGTGGCTCACCTTGCCAGTCCTGCTGTGCTTGGGCACTGCCTGCTCTGCCCTACCCGGATGTTCCTTCTTCACACTCATCCCACAAGCAGGGAAATGGTGCATGAAAGTCACCTCAGTTGGGCTTTGCACCCAAATTCGAGTGGCTCAGCCCTGGGGAAAGGCTTTTCTATGTCCCTGGGGTATGTGCCCTTCAGGAGAGCTGGCACTGTGGCCATGAGTGTGTTTGGGGGTTTCTCACTGCTAAAATTGGAGCAGGAGAACTGCAAAGCAGATTATTATTTATGGGGCTGAGGGTCGTGTCCAGCTCCACCCCAGGAGAGCAGGGGCTGGACTGGCCCCCCTCTCTGTGCCTTTCCCCCACCAGCCCCGTTGTGTGGGACATCCTGGGTGCACCATTCTCCTGGTCATCCATGTCCCAGCAGCCTGGAGGGAGCAGGAACAACCCTTAGAGCTTCAGGGCAGTGTTTCCTGCCCACACGCAACAGGTTGGATCCCACTGGAGGATCAAACCTGTGGAGGAGAGAAGGACAACCCCCTGCAGGACAATCCCACCTCCTGGACCTGCTGTCAGTGTAACACACCGAGGGGCTGCTGCTTTGGCCAGAGTTTCTCTATTTTTGGAGGGTTTCTTTGGGTCAAACTTCCCACCAGCTGATGAGGCAATGTCAGCCCAAGGGCAGAGCTGCAGTTCCCTCGGGCTGGGTGTGCTCAAAGGCACCTCCTCATGCCCACGGCCTTTGATGGGGACAGTCCCTGCTGGGCCAGGAGCTCCTGAACACACGAGCTTTAATCCCAGTCCAAAGAGTCAGATCTGATGCAGGCCAGGTCTGTGTGCAGGGCCTTTATGTCCATGTGTTGGTTTGAAAGGGAAGTGAAAGAAGGATATTCATAGAATCATCAGATGGTTTAGGTTGGTGGGACCTTAAATCCCATCCCATCCCACCCCCTGCCATGGACAGGACACCTCCCACAGCCCAGGGGGCTCCAGCCTGGCCTTGGGCACTGCCAGGCCTGGGGCATCCACAAATTCTCTGGGAATTCCATGCCAGCCCCTCCCAACCCTCCCAGGGAAGAATTCCTTCCTAATTAACCTGAACTGGAGGTTGTTGCCCACTTACCCTTCAGGAACAATGATCTCCAGGTTGAATATTCCCTTCTCATATGGTGTGTCTGCCCCTCCTAAGATTTCTTTAGGAGCAAAAGGGAAACAGAAACATTCTCAAAAATCATTTGAATTTTGTCCAGCAGCCTCCAAGTGTCTCCCCCAGTTCCAGAACTGCTCAGATCACACAACCAGAGAATGGTCAGGGGTGGGAGGGACCTCAGATCCCACCCATCCCACCCCATCCCTGGGCAGGGACACCTCCCCCAGCCCAGGGGGCTCCAAGTTTAACCAGCCTGGCCTTGGACACTCCCAGGGATGGGGCAGCCTCAGATGCATCCACAGCCTCAGAATATTCAGACCTGTCCTCAAGTGTTGTATCTGTTGCAAAGTTTTAAATCTCAAGGGGCACTTCCACATAAGCAGCATTGGACCAGCAAATCCTCACTCGGGACTTGCCACGTCTGGTTTGGTGGGCAGGTCCCCAAGGGGGCTGGAGTGGCACTGGCACCCTGGCCCTCACTGCTGGGGACCCCCATCCAGCTGTAGAGGGATGAAGCTCACCCAGAGCAGGAGAAATGCCCACCTGGCACCTTGTCTGCCATGGGTTAGGGCTGCAGAAGTGGAGGTGGGCTGTGGGTCTCACCATCACCCCACAGGTCCAGCTGTGCTCTAATCCAGCCTAAATCCAGGCTGGTGCCCAGATTGGTGGCTCTGCCTCACCCCTCCAGCCTCTCACCCCTGGCACTGCTAGGGAATGGTGCTTGTGCGGGAATTGCTGCTGCCTGCATCCCCTGGGCAGAGGTTTGGCCAAGGGAGGGTGTGCTGGAGCTCAGTTGGCACTGAACAGCTGGTCCCAGCCCATCTGTCCTGTTGGTGCCACAGGCAGTGGAGGGGTGGGCACGGGGCAACATTAATCCAATCATCCAACTCATTTGTAGCTGTGACTCCATGCTAGGCTTGGACCAAACTCAGGTTTAAGCCTGATTTTCTGTCAGTGTAAATCCTCTGAGGCTGGAGATCACCTGGGCCATGGGGTCCCTTGGCATCATTCTGTGGAGGGCATGGCATCCTGGCCTGGGATATGTGGATGCCAAAGGTGATCACAGAATTTTGGGTGCTGGGGATGCTGCTCCCTGCAGCTTGGTGCCATCCTGGGTGCAGGGTGGTACAACCCAGCACAGCCCATTCCTGTGGGGACTGAGCCCACCCACTGTGGTCCTGAGGGGTTTGATGGGGGGCAAAAGGGGTCTGGGCAGGTGCCCTGCGCATTTTGGGGTCAGCAGGAGATCTAATCAGCAGGAGGGATCTAATCTCTGGTCCCCTCTCCCGTAGGTCACTGCTGGGTGTTTGAAGAGCTGTAATGCCCAACAGAGTCCCAATCCCACGTGGGCAGTGACCATCTCACCCAGCTTTGGGGGGAACAGCCATTCAGGAGAACTCCCCATCGTCACCAGCCATGCTCGGGCAGCCCAAATACCCCTTGGACCCTCCCTGTGCCGCTGCCAGCCTGGGCTGCCCATTGGGACAAGTCCTCAAGGGTCACTTTACCCTGCTCTGAGCACTCCCTGATGCTGCAACCCCTCCCAAAGTCACCGCGGAGGTGCCACACGGCCCTGGCAGTGACAGCAGCCGAGCGGGGGGACCCGAGACCGCGCAGACCTCATCGGTGCCAAGGACATCCCTCCATCCCCACCAGAGCGATGCCAACCTCTGCTTAGCCCCCAGCAAGACGGCATGGGGCATCCCTCCACCCTCAGCACCCCGCTGCCCCCTCCTGCCCTGGCTCCCTCGGCCCGCGGGAGCCCGTGGTGATGTGAGCAGGGCCGTGCCCTCGGCAGCGCCCACCCAGCCAGGCACCGGCAGGACCCTCCCGCGCCATGATGTGCGAGGTGATGCCCACCATCAGCGAGGGGGACCCGCTGGGGCCCCCGCAGGGCTCGGAGGCGGACGCGGACTTCGAGCAGCTGATGGTGAACATGTTGGACGAGCGGGACAAGCTGCTGGACACGCTGCGGGAGACGCGCGAGACGCTGGCGGTGACCCAGAGCCGCCTGCAGGAGACGCTCCGGGAGCGCGACCAGCTCCAGAGGCAGCTCAACTCGGCACTGCCGCAGGTGAGGGGCTGGCACTGCCAGGGCAGGCAGGAGCCTTCACGGAGACCTCGGGGTGTTGGGGATGTGCCCCTGGGCAGCGTGACCTGGTTTGGCCGCATTGGTGTCACCTTGTGGGACAGGAAAAGCTGGAGCGGGTCCAGGGAAGAGCAACGAGGCTGGAGAAGGGACTGGAGCACAAGTGCTGTGGGGAGAGGCTGAGGGAGCTGGGGGTGTTCAGCCTGGAGAAGAGGAGGCTCAGAGGTCACCTCACAGAATCACAGAATCAGTTGGGTTGGAAGAGACCTCTGAGATCGTCAAGTCCAACCCTCGATCCAACCCCACTGTGATCACCAGCCCAGGGCACTCAGTGCCATGTCCAGTCTCATCTTAAAAACCTCCAGGAATGGTGAATCCACCCCCTCTCTGGGCAGCCCATTCCAATGCCTGAGCACTCTCTCTATAAAAAATTTCTTTCTATATCCAACCTAAACCTCCCTGGCAGAGCTTAAGCTGTGCCCTCTTGTCCTACTGTTGGTTGCCTGAGAGAAGAGACCAATCATCACTCCCTAAAACTCCCTGACAGGAGGTTGTACCCAGGTGGGGCTTGGTCTCTTCTCCCAGGCAGTAGAACAGGAGGACATGGGCTTAAGCTCTGCCAGGGGATGTTTAGGTTGGATAGTAGATAGAAATTCTTCACAGAGAGAGTGCTCAGGCACTGGAATGGGCTGCCCAGAGAGGGGGTGGATTCACCATCCCTGGAGGTGTTTAAGGTGAGACTGGACATGGCACTGAGTGCCCTGGGCTGGTGATCACAGTGGGGCTGGATCGAGGGTTGGACTTGATGATCTCGGGGGTCTCTTCTGACCCAGTTCATTCTATGATTCTCCCAAGATACAACCAGCATAGACATCCCTTTTCCTTTGTCCCCCTCACTGGGAGTCCACGTGGGGAGGTGTGGGAGGGCAATCCCTGCTGTGCACACGGGAGTGGATCTGGAGAAGGGACAAAACCCTCCCAAGGACACCCCCACAGGTGCAGAGCCTGCACTAGCCCGTGGGGACAGTCCCTTGAGGACAGCACCTGGGGAGCAGATGGCACATTCCTGCAGTGGATCTGGCTTGGATTCCAGCCAACTCCTTGGGGTGTCAGGAGGTCCTGAGGTGGCACTTACAGTCCCCAGATGGGCACCTTAACCCCTCACCTTCCCCACTGCTGGAGGGCAGCCCCATTCCTGCCTCTCTCCACGACAGGAGGGCTCTGTCCTGCAGCTCTATCACCCACTGGGGTGATGGGACTTCTTTGCCTCAAGCTTGGCCCTGAGAAGGGACACTGGAGGCAGAGCTGGGCACAGGGTTGGCATTGGGGATTGCAGAGAGCAGTGGGCAGGGAGGCTGCCAGAGGGCTGTGCTTAGCAGATAGCCCAGGGCATGGGGGGTCAGGGCAGTGGGCAGGGAGGCTGCCAGAGGGCTGTGCTTAGCAGACAGCCCAGGGCATGGCAGGTCAGGGCTTGCCTTGGCTCCACTGGAGCTCCTCATGTTGCTCTGCCCATGGTTCCTCACCTACAGGACCCTCTCCAGGTGCTCCAGAGGCCTGGACTTGAGCTCAGCCTCCACAAATATTCTCAGGCCAGGAGAGGATGAGGTGGATCAGCCTCACAGGGACCTGAGCTGCTCATTGTCCCTGCAGGGTCTTGTGGGATCAGGGCACAGTGTCCCAGGGCCCAGATTTGGGGGAACAGGGATTTTGGAGGCCTTTTGCACCCCTTCATGGTGGGTATGGTGTGGAGGGCAGCCCAGCAGCCAGGGGAAGCAGGAGGCTCCAGATGTTTGTCCTGTGCCAGTGCTGAGCCCTCAGACCCTCCTTGCCTGGGTGCTGAGGTTTGGGGCACCCTGGGGAGGTGGGAAATGGCTAATGGGTCAAAACTGGTGGCACGGGTGGACACAGAGCTCGGGCTGGTGGCTGCCCAGCTGTCTGCATCCCTCCTCCTCTCTGGGTGTGGGAAACCAGCTCAGGAGGAAGGCAAACCATATCTCCATGCCCAGAGCTGGGCTGGTCCTGGCTCTGCCCGGACTGCTGAGGGCAAAACACCGGGCAGTGCCTGGGCATGAGTTGCTCCTGATCCTCAGAGATGTGCTGGGACATTGCCAAGTGTTGGCTGCACCCAGAGTCACCACCACCATGTGCTGGGGGGGGGGCTTGGTGCCCTCTGCTCCCCGCCCCTGTGCCAGCATTCCAGAGGGAGCAAGCCAGGTCACCCTGGCGCTCCGTGCCCGCCCCGCCGGGATTAAGGGAGCGCAGGGATTTATCCCTGGCAGCGGAGCCTCGGCACGGGCGGAGTGCACTCAGAGCAAACTGGGTCAGGGCACGCAAACTGGGTGCCCTGCTGGGTGCCCAGCTCTGCCGGGATGTGACCAGCGGGGTGTCATCTCATGAGGAATTCTCGCTGCCTCCTGCTGCCCTGCCCGACCCTGCTTGGGCAGGGCACTGCCTGCTGTGTCCCCCGACCCCGGGAGATGAGGGCTTGGCATGAAAACGGGGAGCAAATCCAAAGGTTCTCACCTGCCCAATGGGATTAATCCCACCATGTACATGTACCAGGTAAGGGGGAGGCGGCGGGTCCCTTCCTCGGGCACTGTGTGTGGCATCCTGCAGGTCTGTGCCATCCTCTTCCTCCGTGTCTGTGAGCCCTTTTGCCCGGGAGCTCCCTGCGATGTGTTGGGATGGGATCCAAGCTGGATTGCTGGGAGAAACCCTTTCATCAGGGTGGGGCCTCCCACAGGGTTGACATCCCCGAAGAGCCTTCTCACAGGGGATGCACTGCCCGGGAGGTGGCATGGAGGGAGACTGGCACTGTGGCACTGCATCCCTTCAGGGCACGGGGGCACCTGGATGCTGCTGTGCCTGCATGGGATTCGAAGGGACAGGCAGGGAATGTGTGTGGGGCGCAGAATCACGTGTGGGGCAGGCAGGGGATGTGCCAGTCCGTGAGGCAGGCAGGGGATGTGCCTTTCTGTGGGGCAGGCAGGGGATGTGTTTT
>JAJPCS010000491.1:62112-75439 GCA_021164005.1 Willisornis vidua nigrigula | reverse complement strand
CTGCTGAACTAGAACACTATCCCTGTGCCAGGTGTCCATCCCACAGGGATCCCACTCTGGCCATTCCCAGGAAGCCTCAGGGCCGTTTTCTAAACGGTCTCTTTTTTTCTCCTGTTTTTGTTCCCTTTTCTTTTCTTTGGGTTTTTTTTTTTTAAGAACACATTGTTACAAGAGCTGGAAAATACCCAAAAGCAGATAGAGGAACACCAGCACGACAAGGTAAATGTGGCTGCAGGGAGACTGTCCCAGGGGCTGCTCTTCCCCCTCCTAACCCAGGATAGGGGCAGTGGCTTCTCCGAAAATTCCCTGGTTTTGGAGGAGCTGCCATCCTGGAATGCCTGGCAGGCCACGAACTAGCCCACACAGCATGGAAGCTGCCACCCACCTCCCTGGAGATCCCTGGGTCGGTTCCCAACAGGAATGTTTGGTCTTGTTTCCATATTCCTGTCACTCATCCATTCCCGACCCTCTGAGGGCAGGGGTGACTTTTCCCACATCCAGAGGAGGGATCAGGGAGCCACATCCCCAAATTTGGGGCAGATCTGCTCCATGCTCAGCATGCAGAGGCCCTGGAGGTCTTCCCAGCCCCCTGCTCTCAGATAGAGCATCTATGTGGGGTCTGCATGAAACCTGTTGGAGCTGGAAAGCTGGAGGGTTGCAGCTTTTGGAATCAATGGGAGTTTTTGGGAAGTCTCCTGCATGGCTGGGAGGGATCTGGGGCTGTTCTTCTCCTTGGCCAAGGCCTTGATATCCCAGATGTTCCAAGGGTGATGCTGCTGGGGTATTGCCCACCCTGGCTCAGGCTGTTTGCCCACCTACCCCTCCCCTCCCTCCTTCCCTGCCTGCAGCCTCCCCTCTCCAATTCCCACTGCAGGCACAACTTCCCCCTGGGAATGGGGCTGGCAGGAGGAGGGACAGGGCCAGCAACAAACTTGGCTGGTGGGTCCCTCACCGTGGTCCTTCGCCAAAGGAACATGCAAGGGCCGTGTGGAGCCAAACCAGAGCACCCAACTGGGACCAGTTCTCCTCCATCCCCCAAACCAGCATGGCTTGAGCACTCACGTGTCCGTCTGTCCGTCCCGTGCTCCCTCCCCTCACTCCCTGTGCCTGCATGAGCTGTTTCTGCACTGATGTCTCCTGGGCTGGTGGTTTCTGAAGGGGATACAAACCCAGGGGTGGCTGAGGGTGTTGGTTGCCCCAAGCCTGGCAGCTCCTCAGGGCAAAGCCAAGCCCTGCCTGTCTTGTGTCGCCCCAACAGCGACGTTTGTCCGACGAGATCGACAAGCTCAGGCTGGAGGTCGATCAGCTCAAGACCAGAAGTGGGACCTTTGTGGAGAGTGTTCACTCCAGGTAAGAGCCAGGGCCCACCCCCTGCGTCATGCACCCCCCCAGCTCTGGGGACATTTGGCTGGATGGACTCGAAAGTGCTGTGGGCAGTTCTGGTGGCACTCAGTGCAGGGAGGTCCCTCATGGCAGAGCTGTGCTGTCCCTCCATAGCTCTGTCCTGGGGTGGGACACAGGCACAGCATTTGCCCTTCTAAGGGTGAAAAACAACTTGCCTTTCCCACACAAAGGGGCTCAGGGGTGAATTTTCTAAGCAAGCTGCATGTCCACAGAAGGCCTTTCCCCCTGTGGTGGGCAGGATATGGGCTGGTGGAGAACGAGGAGTCATTTTTGAGGTGTTTTAGGTAAAGGAGAATGAACCTCCCAGTTTTCCCCCTCCTTTCTACAATGGTCCTCCAACAGCCTTTCATTTAAGGTCAGCTGGGAGGTGGGGACATCCCAGCCCAGAGCTCCAGGAGCAGAGGGGGGTCCATTGGGTCTCAGCCTCGAGCTCTGCTGCAGAAAAACAGGGAGGTGGAAAAGGAGGTGACACCAAGACATGGAGCCCACTGTGGTGCTGCAGCCACCTGGGAGGTCCCAACCTTTCCTGAGCTCTCCTCCTCCTCTCTGGAGCACCTTCAAGACACGCAGGGATCAACAGAGCAACAACCAGATGGTTAAAATCCCCCTCTCAGAAAAGAGGAGCCACCATAACCAGCCTGAGATCTGCCAGCAGAAGGTTTGGAGACCCCATATCTGTGGTGGAGAGAAGAACAGGAGACAGTGAGGAAGAGCCTGGGTAGCTGAGCACTGGAGGAAGGTCTGGAGCATGAATGGGACCTCTTTGCTCCTGCAGAACAGGATGGACAATTCCATGGGGGTTTTAATACTTCTTGGAGGAAAGATAGGCATAAATCTGAACAATCCCCCAGCTGAAATGTCCAGGCTGCTTTTCTCTGGTCTTGGCTGGGGAGCAGCTTCTCAGCAGTTTCAGTGGCCCTGGACCTTGGGCTGCAAAGCCCAGCCTGACACCAGTCATAGAACCATAGAATCACAGAATGAACTGGGTTGGAAGAGATCTCTGAGATCATCAAGTCCAACCCTTGATCCAACCCCACTTTGATTATCAGATCACGGCACTGAGTGCAAGTCAAGCAGCTCCTGGTGGTGACTTTGTGTGGGCACAGAAAGGGAGCCCAGACCTGCATCTGCACTACAAACCAGGCCCACCATGGGGGACCAACAGTGCCTCAGACACCTCCTCTGTCACCTGGAATTGCTCTGAAGTTCAGCAAACCTGCTGTCTCCCCTGGCAGTGTGTGCAGGGAGTGACCAGCCCGTGCCCCTGGGTGGGTATTCTGGGCAAGGAGGACTAACCAGGCAATGTGGAGACATGGAAGGAGCACTGGGAGTGGCACAAAGTGTCCTCCTGTCCAGCAGCAGCCACTGCCTAGCACAGGACCTGCTCCCCAGCACAGAGGAGGAGGAGGAGGATGATGAAGAAGGCCCAGCTGGTTGCTGCTGGGACATCCAAAAAAATCTTCACATCCTCACACCTGGAAGATGCTCCCATTGGGATTGTATTTGTAGAATTATGGAATCATTAAGGTTGGAAAAGACCTCCAAAATCAAGTCCAACTTTTGTCCAAATACCATTCCCACTAAATCGTATCACAAAGTGCCACCTCCACTCATTTGTTGAGCACTTTCATGGATAGTGACTCCATCACTGCCCTGTGCCAGGGCTTGACCACTCTTTCAGTGAAGAAAATTCCCACCTGAACCTCCTCCTGTTGCAACTTGAGGCCATTTCATTCCCTTGGAGAAGAGCCCAGCCCCCAGCAGGGTGTTTTTGTCATGAAAATGTTGGAACAGACATGAAAAGGAGAAAAGGTCCCTGACTGGCACGTGGAGATGGAGAAGACAACCACAAGTTGTGCTGTACATGTTGGGAGGTTCAAGCTGGAGGGAACTGTTCAGCCCGTGGTTTCACAGGGGGGTTTTGGGGCTGGGGGAAGCAGAGCAGGGGGAGGGAACTGCAGGGTAGGACCCAGGGCTGAAGTTTCTGCAGGCTGGGGGGAAACTGAAGTCTCAGGTGCCTCAGAAGGGCAGCTCCATCTCTCCTCTGTGTGACCAGGGACAGGACCCAGGGAATGGCTGGAGCTGTGCCAGGGCAGGGCTAGGATGGATTCAGGAAAAGATTTCCCCCCCTCCCCCCAGAGGGTGGTGGGCACTGAACAGGCTCCCCAGGGCAGTGGGCACAGCCCCAAGGCTGACAGAGCTCCAGGACTGTTTGCACAACAATCTCAGGGACAGGGTGGGATTGTTGGGGTGTCTGTGCAGGGCCAAGGGTAGGCTTGATGATCTCTGTGGGTCCCTTCTAGCTGAGAACATTTTATGATTCCATGAGTCCATGAGCACATCTCCAGGGCCAGTGTGAGCACAGTGGGACACTTTCCCAGAGCCTCTTTTTGAGCCCTGCTGGGATGGCCATCCTGGCGCAGCCTCATCCTGCTCTGTCCTGACCAACCTGGGCTGCAACAGGAGACGTCTCTGCCCAGAGCAGTGCCCACCACAGGGCTCTCTGTCCCCAGGTCCCACATGGGCAGTGCCACAGACCTGCGGTTCCCGCTGGGTGCCGTGGTACACGCGCCCACTGAGCCCTTTGGAGCGGCCCCGGCACTGCCCCGGGCACAGAAGGGCAGATTTGCTGCCCGGAGAGAGGAGCCAGCCAAGGTAACCCACTGTGGGCACGGGGCTGGGGCTGGGGATGCTTCTGCCTGGCATCCTGGCCTCGTGGGTGCCCTGATTTGGGGATGTGGGACAATTTCTTTCACCTCGTGCATGGATGGGGTGGCACAAAATCAGTGAGTTTTACAGAGATCTCTGAGATCATCCAGTCCAACCTCTGACCCAACACCACCTTGTCACCCAGACCATGGCACTCAGTGCCACCTCCAGTCTCTTCTGGAGCACCTCCAGGGCTGGTGACTCCACCACCTCTCTGGGCAGCCCATTCCAATGCCCAGCCACTCCCTCTGTAAAGAATTTTTTCTGATGTCCAACCTAAACCTCCCCTGGTGCTGCTTAAAGCTGTGCCCTCTTGTCCTACTGCTGGTTGCCTGGGAGAAGAGACAACCCCTCCTGGCTACACCTCCTGGCTAGCCCTAACCCTGAGCCTCCTTTTCTCCAGGCTGAGCCTCGCCAGCTCCCTCAGCAGGTCCTCACAGGAATTGTCCTCCAGACCCTTCACCATCTTCATTGCCCTTCCCTGGACCTGCACCAGGGAAGCACCTCAATGTCCTTCCTAAATTGAGGGGCCCAGAACTGGGCACACACTCAAGGTGTGGCCTCAACAGTGCCCAGTCCAGGGTCAGAATCACCTCCCTGGTCCTGCCGGTCACTCTATTCCTGACCCAGGCCAGGATGCCACTGTCCTTCTTGGCCCACTGGGCACGTGGTGGGAAGGCTTTGCCCCTGAGGTCCCACTGAGGTGCAACCCCCATGTGGAGCTTTCCAGTGTGTCTTTGTGGGGATACCAGTGGCCCTTGTGCCCCCAGGACTGGGAGCAGGCCCAGGCTGGCAGTGTCCTGGCCACGGGGCCCCACGGCTTCGACAGTGACCCCGACATCTCGGACGTGGACGACGACGACCACGAGACGCTGTTCAGCTCCATGGACGTGCTGTCCCCTGGTGGGCACTCCGATGCCCAGACCTTGGCCATGATGCTCCAGGAGCAGCTGGATGCCATCAACGAGGAGATCAGGTAGTGACCATGGCCAAAACCCACCCCTGCCTTCTCCTGAAGTGGCTCCAGAGGGGCAGCGAGGGGCCAGGTGGTGGGAGGTGGTGCCCTGAAGTTGGGGCATCTTCTGCCAGGGAAGTGGTGCCAGGATGTGCAGCCACAGGGATTGGTCCTTCTTGCCCATGTCTCCTGATCCCTCAGCTGCACCAGGGCTGGATCACAGGGTCATGATTTTAAAGGGTCATGACTTTAAAAGGATCAATATTTTAAAGTATCTTTATTTTAAAGAATCATCATTTTAAAGGATCATTAAAGGGTCATGATTTTAAAGGGTCATGACTTAAAAGGATCATGATCTTAAAGGATCCTGATTTTAAATGATCATGACTTTAAAGGATCATGATTTTAAGAAAAGTTCTCCACGACCATTAAATCATGATGTATCTCAGCTCTGGTTCATGCCAGTCCTGGTGGCTCTTCCTGCCATTCCTGGAGTTCAGGGGCTTGAGGCACAGCCCCAGGATGTGTTCCCCCAAGGCAGGGGTGCCCTGTGGCTGGTAGGGCTGTCCTTTGGCTGGCAGGTGTGCCCTGTGACTGGCAGGGGTGTCTGTCCTGTGGCTGGCAGGGGTGTCTGTCCTGTGGCTGCAGAGGTGCCCTGGTGTGGGTTGACTCCCAAGGAGCGTTCCCCCAGGGCGGAGGTGCCCTGTGGCTGGCAGGGGTGTCTGTCCTGTGGCTGGCAGGGCTCTCCCGTCGCTGGCAGGGGTGTCCTGTGGCTGGCAGGGGTGTCTGTCCTGTGGCTGGCAGGGCTGTCCTGTGGCTGGCAGGGGTGTCCTGTGGCTGGCAGGGGTGTCTGTCCTGTGGCTGGCAGGGCTGTCCTGTGGGTGGCAGGGGTGTCCTGTGGGTGGCGGGGGTGTCCTGTCCCATGGCTGGCATGACTCCCCTCATCCCAGAGCCCTCTACTCCCGCAGGATGATCCAGGAGGAGAAGGAGTCCACGGAGCTGCGCGCGGAGGAGCTGGAGACGCGCGTGACGAGCGGCAGCATGGAGGCGCTCAACCTGCCCCCGCTGGGCAAGAGATCCTCCATCCCCACCTCGCTCACCGCCCTGTCCCTGGCCAGCTCGTCCCCCCCGCTCAGCGGCCGCTCCACGCCCAAGCTCAGCTCCCGCAGCGCCGCGCAGGACCTGGACCGCATGGGGGTCATGACGCTGGTGAGGAGGCCTGGGGGGCTGCCAGGGCAGGGGGGGCGGGGTGGGGTGGCAGTGATGCCCTGCGGTGGGGGGAGGTTAGGGTTAGGTTTAGGCTTGGGCTTAGGTTTAGGCTTAGATTTAGCCTTAGGGTTAGGTTTAGGCTTAGGCTTAGGTTTAGCCTTAGGGTTAGGGTTAGGTTTAGGCTTAGGGTTAGGTTTAGGCTTAGGCTTAGGTTTAGTTTTAGGATTAGGGTTAGGTTTAGGCTTAGGTTTAGCCTTAGGATTAGGGTTAGTTTTAGGCTTAGGCTTAGTTTTAGGCTTAGCCTTAGGTTTAGGCTTGGGTTTATGTTTAGGCTTAGGCTTAGCCTTAGCCTTAGGTTTAGACTTAGGTTTTCGGGTTAGGGAATGGGATGGGGCCAGTCAATTTCAGGTCAAGACTCTTAGCAGAGTTGAGTCTTCAGTCTCTGGTTTACAAGACCAGTGTTTTTATAAACCATTAGAGTATGTCAGAGGTTGAGTGTCTTGTTTTCCAGGGCTCCAATAATCGGGAATAGAACTAGGAGGGTAGGAACGTAAGGAAGCGAGGCTTGTTGGCCAGTCATTCTGAAGGGGTGCTCTACTGGGTGGCTGCCCATTCATGTGAGGATCCAGGGATTTGGTACCAGCATCCAGAATATAAGTTGGGAAAGGGATCAGAAAGTTACTCTTCGTTGTCTTGATTTGTGTAGGAAAGGAATTAGGAATAAGGTAAGGATGGACACTGTGAGGGCAAGGACTCCCCGTAGTGTTTTGGGGATAGGTCGTAGGATGGTGTGTGCAAATAGGGAGTATCATTCAGGCTTGATATGGGGAGGGGCTGCCAGTGGGTTTGCAGGTGTGAAATTATCTGGGTCACCTAAAAGGTTAGGTGAGAATATAGCAAGGGATATGAGAGGGAGGAACATGGCTGTGAAGCCTCGGATATCTTTTGAGGAGGAGTAGGGTGTGGGGTGTGAGGTGGGGGTGCCCATGTTTGCTGTGCCCAGCCTGGCACGCCTGGTGCCGGGGCTGCTCTGGGCTTTCTCCATTAACTGCCCCCCTTTCTGTGTCTCTCTCGCTTGCCCCCCTTGCAATCAGCCCAGCGACTTGAGGAAGCACCGCAGGAAACTGCTAGTGAGTGGCTCCCATCCCGTTGGGTTTGGTCCAAGCCCCTTTTTTCCACCCTGCTCCCGGCTTTGCCCATGCCGGGTCAGGCTGTGGCGGGCGCGGGATGGAGCTGGGGCACCCCAGGGATTCGGCACGAGGATCTCGGGGACCCCCAAAGGTGCCCAGGTGGCAGCCTGGGGGGTCTGGCAGGACGTGGGGAGGTTCAGAAAGCCACTGGGTCCTCAAACTGTCCCCTCTGGCGACAGGGTGTCTTTAGGACGTTGCCATCTGTGCTCCTCAGAGCCCTCTGCTGAGGGCCAGCAGCTTCTGTCCCCACACCCTGCCCTGGACCACGGGGTGCATCACCCACCTCCCCCTGCCCAGGATCTCAGCCACGCGGCCACATCCTCCTCCCCAGCCGCTTTTGGGCAGCTGCAACCATTGCCAGAGCTCTAACCCAGGAGCATGGCAAAGCCTTCGGGGCTCTGGTGGCTCTTTTGGCCACTCCTCCGTGGAGCAAGAGAGAGGCAGGACGCAGGGCACGGATGGAGGTGGGCTCTGGCTTGCCCACCCTCACGGCCCCTCCCCTTGTTCAGTCACCTGCAGCTCGGGATGAGAGTCGGGAGGACAAAACCACCATCAAGTGTGAGACGTCCCCACCGTCCTCCCCCAGGACCTTGAGGCTGGAGAAGCTGGGCCACCCCGCCCTGAGCCAGGAGGACAGCAAGGGGTACGTGGACATCCCTTGGCATCTCACTGCTGGCTCGGTTTGGGGGTGGGCATGGGCATGACCTACAGTCCTGGCTGTTGCTCTCCCTCCTCCACCCCAGCTCTCTGGAGGACCAGGCCAGCAACCCCAGCAGCAGCCAGGACTCCCTGCACAAGGGCTCCAAGAGGAAGGGCATCAAATCCTCCATCGGCCGCTTGTTTGGGAAGAAGGAGAAGGGGCGTTTGATCAGAGAAGGGGCCACAGGACAGGGTTTGTGAGCAACCCCCTCTCTGCATGCCAGCTGGGCATCCTGGGGCAGGCTCTGCACCCTCCTGGCTCTGGGGCACTCCAGAGTGGCAGGTGGAGAGGCAGGGTCTGTGAGCAAACCCCTCCCTGCATGCTGGGTGGGCATCCTGGGGCAGGGTCTGCACCCTCTTGGCCCTGGAGCACTCCTGGGTGGCAGGGTCTGTGAGCAACCCCATCTCTACATGCTGGGTGGGCATCCTGGGGCAGGGTCTGTACCCTGCTGGCCTTGGGGCACTCCTGGGTGGCAGGTGAAGGGGCAGGGACATCCCTGCTGGTTTGGGAATGCCAAGGCCACGCAGCCCCAGGGCAGGTGGAGCCTGATGCTTCCTCCCCTGTGGCCTGAGCGTGGTGCCACCCTCAGTGCCCTGCCAGAGCTGGGGTGTGGGTGGTGCCCTCCCAGATCTTCCTCCCCCGTGGGACCCTGTGGAGTTTACAGAGCCCTTTGACAGGAACTGTTTCTCCACTCCCAAATCCTTTCCTGCTTCCATGTTGAGCACTTTGATCGGGAGGGGTGGCAGGTGGCAATGCCCTTGGGCTTCCCAGGGGGGCAGGAGGGTTGGAAATCGGCAGTGTCACCCCTGTGCTGTGACAGTACTTCCCCAACACCCTGGCATGGGCACAGTGCCCACACCGGCCCTGGGGGATGTCACACAGCCCCTGGGGTGCCACACAGGGCTGAGGGTGCCCTCCTTGCCCCACAGTGGTGCTGACTGACGTGGAGGGTGGCATCCAGGACACCCTGGGACTTGGCAAGCTGGGTGCCCAGGCCGAGAAGGACCGGCGCCTGCGCAAGAAGTGAGTGAACTTCCTGCCCTGCCCCATCAGGGAGATGTTGGCTGGGAGGTCACGGCGTGGGAACTGCTGGGAGGTCTTCTCCTCTTTGCCTTCCCTTGAGCCCTGTGACCTCCTGCACTGCTTTGGCTCCAGCTGGTTCTTCCTGCCCATGGTTTGCTCCTTCCCCAGCCTCCCCCAAGAAATCACTGTCCCTTCTGCTTCTGTTCCCTCCAGGCACGAACTCCTGGAAGAGGCTCGGAGGAAAGGGTTGCCCTTTGCCCACTGGGATGGCCCCACCGTTGTGTCCTGGTTGGAGGTGAGGAGGAGCATTGTCCCCACGCTGTCACTGCTGGTCCCCAGTCCCACCAGGCCCACCAGGCTTGGTCCTGTCAATCCCAGGGGAGAAGACAAGATCCCCAAACCCCTCCCATAGGCTGTGGAGTTGTGGTTTGAATAGAACTTTGGGTTGGAGCACAAGCTGAGGGAGCTGGGGGGGCTCAGCTGGAGAAAAGGAGGCTCAGGTGGGACCTTCTCCCTCTCCAGGATTCCCTGCCAGGAGGGGCAGCCGGGGGGGTCGGGTTCTGCTCCAGGAACAGAGACAGGAGGGAACGGCCTCAGGATGGGCCAGGGCAGGGGCAGGGGGAACACCAGGACTTTTTTTCCATGGAAGGGGTGGTGAGGCCCTGGCACAGCTGCCCAGGACAGGGGTGGAGTCCCCATCCCTGGAAGTGTTCAAAAACCAGGTGGATGTGGCACTTGAGGACATGAGTAAGTGCTGGGGGAATGTTGGGACTTGATGGTCTTAGAGGGTTTTTCCAGCCTCAATTCCATGACTGTCTGGAGGGCTCTGCTGTGCCCACCACACACAGGGCAGCCCACAGCCCACCTGTGAGAGATGCCACCCAGAAAGTGCCTCATGAATGTGCCCCACCTTCAACCAAGGTGGCCTCGGCCCTGCCAGGGCATTGGGGTGTCTCAGCTGGGCAGTGGGTGGCTCAACTGGGCACTCAGAGTGGCTCAGTTGGGCACTCAGTGTGGCTCAGCTGGGCATTGGTTGGCTCAACCCATACTCACTGTCTTTGCCCTGCCCTGGCAGCTCTGGGTGGGGATGCCAGCCTGGTACGTGGCTGCGTGCCGTGCCAACGTGAAGAGTGGTGCCATCATGTCGGCGCTGTCAGACACGGAGATTCAGCGGGAGATTGGCATCAGCAACGCCCTGCACCGCCTCAAGCTGCGCCTGGCAATCCAGGAGATGGTGTCGCTCACCAGCCCCTCGGCACCGCCCACCTCACGCACGGTGAGTGCCCCCCATGTCCATCCACCCACCCACCTTGCGCACGGTGGGTGCCCCCCATGCCCACCCACCCACCTCGCGCACGGTGGGTGCCCCTCATGCCCACCCACCGACCCACCTCCCGCACGGTGGGTGCCCCCCATGCCCACCCACCCACCTCGCGCACGGTGGGTGCCCCTCATGCCCACCCACCGACCCACCTCCCGCACGGTGAGTGCCCCCCATCCCCACCCACCCACCTCCTGCACGGTGAGTGCTCCCCATGCCCACCCACCCACCTCCTGCATGGGGAGTGCCTCCTGCCCACCCACACCCCCCAGGGCACTCCTGGTTCCCTCCTTTCCCCTGGAACTACAATGGTCCATCCCAAATCCCGGCATGGGCGCAGAGGGTGGGATGTTCCCTCATGGACCAAGGGTGGGGACATGCAGGCAGGTACCCCCAAAACTATTGGATATTGGGAAAATTTCTTCATGGCAAGGATGGTGAGGCCCTGGCACAGCTGCCCAGGGCAGGGGTGGAGTCCCCATCCCTGGAAGTGTTCAGAGAATAAGTGGCTGTGGCACTTGAGGACACAGTTACTGGTGCCCATGGTGTTGGTGTTGGTGCTGGTTGGTGGTTGGACTTGGTGCTATTAAAGGTCTTCTCCAGCCTTACTGATCCCACAGTCCTGTGATGGTTGTGACCTAAGGCCAGAGCTCTGTGGTGGTTCCCTCTGACCACTCTGCTCTTTTCCCTGCAGTCCTCTGGAAATGTCTGGGTCACCCACGAGGAAATGGAGAACTTGGCAACCTCCACCAAGACGGTGAGGGCTGAGCAGCTCCGCGGTGTTTCCGAGCTCCGGGCAGGTCTCAGTGCCCCAAACCTCAGGAGGGGAAGGGATTTGTGCTCCATGTCCTTGTCAGCTCCTGGCCTGCCCTCTGCACCTGTTTGGAAACCATCTTTCAACCTTTAATATCCCCAAAATTTCTCAGACTGGCTTAAGGCCATGGGGTGTGTCTTCCTCTGGGGGTTTCTGGAGCAGCTTCTCTGTGGGTTGGGAGTTGAAGGCAGAAACCAAGAGACATCTCAGCACAGACATGAGGTCGAGTCCCTGCCTTGTTCTGCACCCACAGAAGCCACTCCATGCCCTCAGTACACCGAAGTATTGTCCCCACTGCCTGTCCCTGCTGCTGGCTCATGGCCTGGTGTCCTTCACAGGAACGTGGCTGTGTCCCCAAAAGTTCTGGTTCCTTCAGAGATGTAGCCACACTCCCCTCTCTGCAACCTGATGACCTCCTGTCCCAGAGCAGGGGCAGGTGTTTGGATTTGTGGGTGAATTATGTGTCCCAGGCCAGGTTAGACAGGGCTTGGAGCAACCTAGGCTGGTGGGAGGTGTCCCTGCCCATGGCAGGGGGTGAAACAAGATGAGCTTTGAGGTCCTTCCAACCCCAACCATTCTGTGCTTCTGTGAATTAACCACTTTATTGAACCTTTTCTCTGCTGTTTGATTAGCACAGACCTGGGATTGGCAGGTGCCTTTTGGGCAAGGAGAGCTCAGGGAGGTGACACTGTCCCTTGGCAGGTTTTGTGAAGGAAACCAGCCCAGGTTGACAGGGAAGGACATAACCACAAAATCCTGAGATCAGGTTGGCATTGTGACCCATGAACTGAAGCTTCAGGTCCTCTCTGCATCCATCTGACCTTGGGGGGGACACAAGAACTTCCCATAATCCCCAGGGAGGATGTAGAAGCCATCTCCAGCCCGAGGCTCATCCTGTATGCTCCTTACTTGGTTAGGGATGGGGTGTCAGCCGCCCCAGTGCCCCCTGTCCCCTCCTGGGCCTGGATGTGGCAGGGGCTGCCCCCATGCCAGGCACTGATTGACCTGTCCTTTCTGTTGACATGCTGCATGTGTCACCTGTAGGACACAGAGGAGGGCAGCTGGGCACAGGTGAGGTCCTGGTGCCACCCTCCCTGGCACGGTGCATGGGGTGGTGTGGGAGGGAGGGAGGGAGGGAGAGCTGCACATTCCCAGGGGATGAATTTGGGGCTTCCACTCCCTCAGTCCCTGCTGGAGCCTGAACCTGCACCCTGGGGCTGCTCCAGAGCCACCTCTGAGGTGCAGGGTGTCCTCCTGGGGCCTGGCAGGGTCCTCTCCTGTCCCAGACAATGACCCTCCCTGGCACCTGGTCTGGAGGACACAGACCCTGTGCTAAGAATCCCCTGGGAGCAGCTTTCCAGCTCAGACTTTTCCTTTTCCCCTGGATTTACCTCCAGTCCTCAAAGGCCATTTGCATGACCCAAAAAAGTGGGAGGAAAGAGTCCTGCTTGGATCCAGCTCTTCTGGTTTTGTCACTCTCAGATGTTTGGCTTTTATGCTTTTTGTTTAATTTTGGAACCCTGAACCAGTTTGCAGTGGAAGTGAATGGGAGTGTTTTCTGCCCCAAACTGATTTTTTTTTGTTTTGTTTTGAAGTAATAAAATAGAGATTCTTCAAACAGAGATTCTCAAATATCAGTTGGGAACGCACCAAACTCTGTTTTTCAGTTGGTTCAGCTTTCAACAAATGTGCTTTTCCCAGAACCAGCTGCTCATAAAGCTCAGCCATTCCTTGCTTTTTGGGCTCCTGCCTTGTCTCCTTGGGGGAACACCAGCAGGGCACAGACCATGGCCAGCAGGACAGTTCCCTTGGGGTTAGACTCGGGGTTAAACTTGGGGTTAAACTTGGGGTTAAACTTGGGGTTAAACTTGGGCTTAAACTTGGGGTTAAACCTGGGGTTAGACTCGGGGTTAAACTCAGGGTTAAACTCGGGGTTAAACCTGGGGTTAGACTCAGGGTTAAACTCGGGGTTAAACTTGGGGTTAAACTTGGGGTTAAACCT
>JAJPCS010000491.1:30903-49955 GCA_021164005.1 Willisornis vidua nigrigula | reverse complement strand
AGAGTCACCCCCATGGGGCATCACCCCATAGAGAGTCACCCCCATAGGTCATCACCCCCATAGGGCCTCACCCCCATAGGGCATCATGCCCATAAGGCAGCACCCCCATAGAGAGTTGCCCCCAGGACAATGTCCCCATAGAGTATCACTCCCCTACAGCATCACCCCCACAGAATGTCACCCCAAAATGGCATCACCCCCACAGGGCATGGCCCCATAGAGCATCACTCCCACAGAGCAATGTGTCCACAGAGCCATCACTCCCCCACAGTGTCACCCCCACAGGGCATTGTCCCCACAGAGTGTCACTCCCACATGGCACCACCTTCAGAGAATGGCACCCTGAAGTGGCATCACCCACATCAGGCATCACTCCCAGAGAGCCTCACCTAAATAGCATCACCCCACAGAGCATTGTCCCATAGAGCATTACCCCCACAAATGTCACCCCCATAGGGCATCACCCCCACAGGCCACTGTCACCCCACAGAGTGTCACCCCCATAGGGCATCACCCCCACAGACCACTGTCACCCCTACAGAGTGTCACCCCCATATGGTATAACCTCCACAGGGCATTGCCCCCATAGAGCATCACCCCCACTGGGCAGTACCCCCATTGGGCAGTACCCCCATAGAGCACCACTCCCATCCATGGGACATCACCCCCTTTGGGCATCATCCCCATAGAATATGACCTCCCATGCAGCATCACCCCATTGGGCAGCACCCCTATAGAGCATCACCCCCCTAGAGTGTCATCCCCATCCAGCACCATCCCATGGGGCATCACCCCATTGGGCATCATCCCCAATAGACCATGACCCCCATCCAGCATCACCCCATTGGGCATCATCCCCAATAGACCATCACACCCATCCAGCATCACCCCATTGGGCATCATCCCCAATAGACCATCATTCCCATCCACCATCACCCCATTGGGCAGCACCCACAGAGCAACACCCCCCTAGAGCATCATCCCCATCCAGCATCACCCCATGGGGCATCAGGCCATTGGGCAGTACCCCCATAGGTCACCACCCCCATCCAGCATCACCCCATTGGACACTACCGCCAGAGAGCAACACCTCCATAGATCCTCACCCCTACCCAGTATCACCCCAAGGGAAAGTACCCCCATAGATCATCAGCCCCATCCACCATCACCCTATTGGGCATCACCCCCATCCAGCATTACCCCATTGGGCATCACCCCCATATTTCACCACCAAGAACCACCATCACCTCAAGGGGCATCACCCCCATAGGTCACCACCCCCATCCAGCATCACCCCATTGGGCATCACCCCCATCCAGCATCACCCCATAGATCACCCCCCCATCCACCATCACCCCAAGGGGCATCACCCCCCGTCGTGCCCAGCCCACGCCGGTCCTGCGGGTGCCCCCGGCCACTCACCGCGGGCTGTGGCGCTGCGGGGCCGAACCGCAGCTCCCGCTGCTCGCGCTCCTGCTGGTTGAGGGAGCTGAGCAGGCTCTGAAGCCGCTCGATGTACTGGATGGCACTGCGCAGGATCTCCACCTTGGGCAGCCGTTGGTTGGGGTTCAGGAGGGTGCTGCGCTTGAGCGCCTCGAACGCCTCGTTCACCTTCTTGAGCCGCCGCTTCTCCCTCAGCGTGGCCGCGCGTCGCCGGTCCATGGACACCGTTTTCCTCTTGCACACCTTGCACGCCCAGGGCAGGCACTGCCCGGGGCAGTGCTCGCCCAGTGCCGAGTCCTTCTCCTCCAAAGCCACCCTGCCCTCGGGGCACAGGGGCACCTCGGCCCGCTCGGGGAATGCAGCTGGTTCGTAGCCCGGCAAGCGGGAGCCCAGGAAATTCTCGCCGTCGTAAAACCTCTGCTCCGGGAAGAAGTAAGGGTTGGTCTCGAAAAGCTCCATGGGCGCTCGGGGGGCTTCGGGACGTGCGTGTGGCTCGGGGGCTGCTGCTCCTGCTCCCCACGCCAACTGCTCGGTGCCATTTAAACCCCGGCGCTGGCATTAAATCACGGAGATAAATATAGAAAAACCCCAAGGAAACCTGAGCCCACCCTAAGCTGCTGCCTCGCATCAAAACTTGTCCATCTGATTTCATGTGCTCTCCCCACGGGGATTACAGTGCCCGGCGCTGGGGGGGCTGGCACGGCAAGGGGGCGGTTCGCCCACCCCCTGAACGAGGGCTTTGTGTGAGCCCAGGGTGCCACTGGAATGCCAGCGCCCCCCCCCCCCCCCCCCCCGGAATTCCTGCGGCATCTGGTCCCTTCAGTTACGGCGGGGCTGGGGGAGCCCTTCATGGCCAGGGCACCTTCATGCTGCCCCCTCAGCCCCCTGGCACCCCCGGTCTGTGTCTGTCCTGCCGTCAGACCCCACACTGGCACCGCATCTCCCACCTTTCCCACGTCCCGATCCCACTCTGCCCCACATTCCCCATGGCCCCATCCTGCCGGTGCCCTGATTCCACTTGTGCTGAGGCCACGGGGAAGAGCAGGAATCCAGCGCTGGGAGGGACATCCCAGTGCAGGGAGCACTCCCAGTCCTGCCCAGTTCTCGGGGACACCCTTGTTCCTACAGCACCTGCCCTGTGTCAGCTGCCGTGCCTGCTGCCTGTCCTGCAGGGATGAAGCAGGCAGGAGCAGGCAGGATGGTGCCAGGCCCAATCTTTCCTCCACCATGGCCTTCCTGAGGGTGCCTGGCCAAGTCCCTTATCGTATTTTTGTCACAAAATCCACAGTCGTGGCTTCTCCCATGACCCAGACTCAAAGGACACCTTCTCCCACATGTCTCCAGAAGATCCTGGCTGGGCTGGGCCTCCTCCAGCCCTGGCCCTGCCTCATCCCACCTGGTCTCCTGTATTTGGGGATGACAAAAGCCCCAGTGCCATCCTGGCACACCTTTTTCCCGGAAAAGACACGTTGCTGCCACATTCCCGATGGGAAACTGAGGCATGAGCAGCAGCAGCAGTGGCATGGGTGGGATTTTAACCCATGCCCAGCCCTCCTCTGCTAATTCCAGCCACTTGACCACATCTCTCCAGCCTTGTCTTTAATTCAGAGGAGATTTTTTTTTCCCATCTGAAACCATCTCCCATCTCCTCCTATTCCTGCTCCAGGCCAGATTCCAGCCGAGGGATCGGTCAGTGGAAAGAATGTCAGCAAAGTGCAGGGCCAACCCTGCCGGGATTTTCCTTCTCCAAATCCCCCCTCCCTGGAGAGGCTGTGCCACAGCACATTCCCTGTGCCTGACACCAGCACCCTCGCTCACTTTGGGTCCATTCCTGGCCTTTTTGGAACCCACCAGGATACTCTTCTCTCTGGGTAGTAATTTCTTTGGGTCCAGGAGCTTTACAACATCTGATTTCAGCTCCCCCGAGGTCCCAGCCCTGGGGATTTGCTGTCCCCACGCTTTTAATATCTGTGAACCTCTGCACTAAGGAAAGCAGGATCCACATCCTCGAGGTTCACCTTTGGCAGAGCCCCTGGAGTCGTCTGGGTCAACCAAACCCCAAAACACTCAGGAAGGCAAGAAATCAGAGCTTCAGCTTGAGCCCTGCCTAAGGGAAAAGCATGAAACCAGTTGGAAAGAGGCAGGACTGATCCCTCAGAAGGAGCAGAGGAGCCCATGGTAGGTGTGAAGGTGTTAGGAGGGCCCAAGGCCTTCACATCAGCTTCTCATCCTCATGGGAAGAAGCTGAACTTGCTCATAAGGGCATTTTTTGGTGGCAGTTCTGGTGGGCATGGCCTTGGTGAGCCACTCAATCTGCAGGAGAGTCCCTGGGCAAGGGGAGCCTGCAGGACCACCCTGGTGCCACCACATAAATGGGCTTTTATAAACTGCAGGAGGTGTTTGGAGGCTGAGGGACATGGCAGTGACATAACAGGGCACGTGTTGGACTCGCACAAGGAAGAGGTTAAGCATTTAGCACTTCATAAACAGGGGCAGGCACGGGGTGTCACCGTGTCCCCAGCCAGGAGCAGCAGGTCCGGCCACCCCCCACGGGCCACCAAGGCCACTGTGTGTCCCCATGGCTTGGTGGGCAGAAGAGAGAGGAGGCAGCTCAGTGGGAAAGGGCACCCAGAGCCAGTGTGTGATGGGGACTGGGGAAAAGGGACCCCACTGGGGTGGCAGCCTCAGCACCTGCTCCACTTCCTTCTAGGGGTCTTATCCACGCTGCCCATGCTGCCCACGCTGCCCACGCAGCCACGGGAGCTGGGATAATGCTGTGCCTGCCCAGCTGCAGCTCCACTCCTCCACCAGCCCCTCTGTGCCAAGGCTGACCCCAGCCCTGGGCACGGCGGGCTCTGTGGGTCCAGCAGGCTCATCCCGGTGGGTACCAAATCGGGGATAACTGCGGGCGAGCTCCTGGGGGGGCTCCCACCACGGCTCTCCCCACCCTGGGCACCCCACAAAGACACCTGCGGGGAGAGGAGGAGTCCGTGCGCGGTGCCGCGGGTGCCCGGGGGGCTGCAGGCGGTGCCCGGGGGCGCTCGGAGCCGGCGGGGGATTAGGGCTGTGCTGCCGGCTGTCAGGTTAGCCCGTGATGGATGGCACCGGCTGGGAGGCAGCACAAAGGCCGCGCTGTGCGAGCGCCGGGCAGAACGTGCTGCCATCCGTCACGGGCTGCCCTTCCCCCGGCTCACCCCGCCGGGCACGGGCGGACACGAGGCCCCGGCTAAAAATACCCTCTCATTGAGAAAATCCCGGCCGGGAGGGTTTGTCCTTGCTCCGCCGGGGCAGATCCCCGGGCCGGGGCAGCTCCAGGAGCGGGGACACCGGGTGGCACACCCGGGATGCCCTTTCTTCCCTCGTGGTCTGGATTTGCTGAGTTTTGGGGATGCGCTGGGGGTGTTGTAGCCTGGTGAGCGTTTCCGGGAGGGCACAGAGCAGTAACCAGAGCGCTGTGCCTGTTCCGTGCCCGGAACACACTGGTGGCACGTCCCTGCCTAGCAGCGCAGTCCCTGACCCAGAGGAGGGATGGTGGGCATGGATCTGGTCCTCTGCTCCACAGAAAGGGTGGGAAGAGCTGGTTTTAGGGGCTGGTGAAATCTGGGGTGCCCAAAGCAACATCTGCATCCCCCAGGTGTGGGCACCATCCTTAACGGGGAGGAAGGCTGGGGCTGGCCAGGACCCAGCTGGGATCATCCCACCGGGATTTCAGTTCCACCAAAGTGACACTTCCAGCCGGACCCCCCCCCCCCCCCCCGGGCATCCCCCTGTATCCCGTGCCCCCTCTCGCTATCCAGGCTCCCCGACACCCCTTCCTGCCGCCGTGACAAGTCGTAACATATTCGGGAGCAGCTGCAGGCGGCAGGGAGATGCCTGGCCCCGTCTCCGAGGAATGCGGAGCGGAGCCCTCCTCCGACGCGCGGGATTTCCGACGTGCCTGCCCACGGAGATTTGGGACGGCGACAGCTGCTGGCCCGGGCTGGGGCCACGGCACAGCCTCCCCGCTCAGCCCCAGCCTGGCACTGCCACGTCTCATCCTGTCGGGAATTCGGGTTGGTGTGGGGTGCAGCCCGTGGGGAGACGTGGGATGCCAGGGAGGATGATGTCCTGCCACGGGAAATGATGTCCTGCCACAGGGAATGATGTCCTGTCACGGGAAATGATGTCTTGCCACGGGGAACAATGTCCTGCCACGAGGAATGATGTCCTGCCATGGGGGACAATGACCCACCACCCAGTCCAGTGACCATACTGGGTGCCCTGACCCGCCAGTTGCCAGGATCCCAGTCTCAGGACCAAACCAAATGTCTCAACTGACTCCCAGTCCATTGACCATACTGGGTGGCTCTGACCCACCATCCTGTCCCAGCCCAGTGACCACACTGGTGCCCTTACCCACCACCCTGACCCACCACCCCATCCCAGTCCAGTGACCACACTGGATGCCTTGACCTACCACCCTGCCCCAGTCCAGTGACCATATTGGGTGCCCTGACCCACCACCCAGTCCAATGACCACACTGGGTGCCCTGACCCACCACCCAGTCCGGTGACCACACTGGGTGCCCTGATCTCCCTGCTTTCCCCCACTGACTGGGAGATGCTCTGCCCCACTGCCAGCACCAAGCCCCCCGTGTTTGTGCCCCACCATGGCCTCCCTCTCTCCATGCCCCCATGGCCTGGGCACGACCTTTCCCTGTCCAGCCCTGAACTGCACCTGGAGGGGGAGCTCACCCAGCAGGACCCCCAGAATCCCACAGTGGGCTTCCCTTCTGGAATGCCCCCATGCCAGGGGTATCTCTGCCTACTCCACCACCCCCTGCCTGGTGGCACTGGCCAGGCTGTTCTCACATGTGCCACAGGGGCCTGGGGTTGCCAACAAGGGGCTGTTTTCCCTGGAGTGGGAGAGTCTGTCTGGGGGACAGGTGGGTGTTTGGAGGAAGCCCCATGAATGTGAGGGATTCAGCAGCGACATGTGGTGGCTATTTGACCCCCAAGAGGGACAGCTGTCCTGGCAGGGGGGTGGCACAGGGCCCGGGGATGGGACCTGGGGACAGCAGTGTCCCTGGGCAGGGATGCCTGGGATGACACAGGGAGGGGGCTGGGAGGAAGCTGGTGCCTGCCAGCCAGGTCTCCTGGGTGGGTGCCCATCATCTTGTCCCCATGGTGGGCATCTCCCCAGGGTTGTCCCCATGGTGGGCAATGTTCCATCTCCACCGTGGTCTGACCTGGGACCACCCCAAGTGACAGCAACTTTTGGCACAAGAAGTGGTGACCCCGCCATGGAGGGGTGACTCAGAGAACCGAGCAGGGAGGTTTGTGGCGATTTTGTGGCTTCAGGATGGAATTCCCAAGAGGAGAAGGGACAGCAGTCCCTCCCCGGGGCATCCCGGAAAAACAGGACCCCAGGGAGGGGCTCCAGCCCTTCCGGAGGGGCCTCACCCTGCACATTCCCCTGGCAGAGGTGGAGCCTCAGGGCTCGGTGCCCCCCAGGATGGTTTCCCCCTCCCCGGGGTGTCTCAGCAATGCCCCAACTCCCACTCGCGTGCCCAGCTGTCCCTCCCAGCACGTGCTGTCGGGATCGGCCAAGCTGCTGGAGGATAATCGCGACCCGGGGCCAGGCAGGAACAGCTCGACCCCAGGGGGTTCCCCGGGTCAACCCGGAGGGAGTTTCCTGAGTCCAACAAACTCCTGGAGCTGGACCAGAGCCTGGGGAGGGGACAGCCAGGAGAAGGAGGAAGGGCTGGGAGAAGGGAAGGCTGGAGCGGTTTGGTGTAGGGAGCAGAAACCAGGGGGATGTTTTTGGGACCTCCATTGCAGGGGATCAAACTCCTTCCAGCCCATCTCAGCGACTGAGGAAATGTAATCTCTGCCTGCCTGGCAGGGAAAATGTCTGGAAAGAGCAGTTCTTGGAGCCAGGAGGTTGTGAGCAAGGATAAACCTTGGCCGGGTCACCTGAGGGTCCCACAGGACTGGGGAGGGTCGAGGTGTCCTGGTCTGTGCAGGAGGGAGGGCAGGAGTAAAACAGGAGGAATAGAGGAGGGATGCACAGGGATACACAGGGATGCACAGGGATACAGGAGGGATGCAGGAGGGATGCAAGAGGGACACAGGAGGGACACAGGAGGGATGCAGGAGGGATGTAGGAGGGACACAGGAGGGACACAGGAGGGACGCAGGAGGGACGCAGGAGGGACACAGGAGAGACGCAGGAGGAACGCAGGAGGGACACAGGAGGGATGAACAGGGATGCAGGAGGGATGCAAGAGGGATGCAGGAGGGATGGGCAGGGATGCAGGAGGGATGGACAGGGATGCTGGAGGGATGCAGGAGGGATGCAGCAACCCTCCGTCGCCGCAGCAGGACGGGAGAGGGCACCAGCAGCCCGGTTATCCACAGTCGAACCCGGATTTAGGGATGCCAACGCCGAGTCAGAGCCCCAAATCCCCTCAGATCCCCTTGAACCACTTTTTTTTTTGGGGGGGGGGAGGGGCGGGGCGGGCTGTGACCCCCCCACACCCCCCCCTTGGAGGATGTGGGGTGCGGCCCCAGCCCTTCTTGGGGGGCTGAGAAGGGGGACCAGGACCTGGAAAGCCGCGGGGTGTCCCCTTTGTATCCATTTCTCCACCAGGGATGAGTCCAGCAATTTATTTCCGAGCTCCCCAGGGGAGAACATCTCGCTGTTTGTTTTTTCCCGCGGCGTGATGAGCCCAGCAGGTGCTTTTCCTGCCCGACGGCCGAAAATAGCTCCCAGGGCTTGGCTTCCTGCGGTTCCTGCCCCTGTCCCAGTTCCCTCCTTCATCTTCTGGGCCAAAACATCCCAGCACGGGGAGGGGAGGCTCCGGGGAAGTGGGGGGATTTCCTGGAAATGCTTTTCTTTGCGTTTTCTTGCTCATCTGGAGTTGAAATTGTCCCGGAGAAGGAATTTTTTGACCTCAGCTCTTAGAGCCACACTTGCCCTCGAATTTGTTTTGTGGAGCAGCTCAGCTTTTCACTCCATTGGGAGGGACAGGAATGTGATTTCAGGCGTCTCCCCCTATTTCTTCTGCAGGAGAAATACATTATTATTAATAATATTTCTATTAATTCGGTTTCTCCTCTGTCCCTCCCAGGGTGCTCTTGAGCAGTGTCTCTGTCCCATCTGGTCCCTTTGGTCACATGGATTGAATTGCTTTTGGGGAGTGAAATGTCTGGGAGAGGGGAAAGCTGAGCCCCTCCTCTCCTGGAATTCACGTTGGTCTGTGCCTTTCCAGGATTATTTTTTTAGGGAGGTGAAACTGGGAGCCCCCGGGGCTGGGCAGGTCCCTTGTTCTCAGGAAGGGCCCCTGATGTGCATCTGGGGCTGTTCCTGGATTTTTCTTTCCTGGGTTCTGGCTCCCTTTTAATCCCAGGGGATCCGTGGAGGTGCCACCTCAGAGCCCCCTGTGGTATATTGGGAAGTTATTTTGGTTTCACCCTCTTTCATCCCCACGGGAAAACACAAGGGATGGGCACAGGGCGAGGAGGCTCCTTCTCTGCTCCATCACCACGTGCCCACCCTGGATGGAGCAGATGGGCAGGGATGGCAATCGCTGCTTCAGCCAGGGCTGTTCATGGCAAAGGGCTGATCCTGGGTGTGGGGAGAGGAAATCTGGGACCTTCAGAGCCTCTGGCAGAGGTCTCTGCCCTTCAACCCCATCGTTTCCCAGCCTTTCCCAGCCAGGCATTGCCCCCATTGCCCCTCGCCCCTCCTCAGCTCCCCCAGATCCAGGGGAGCATCTGGGGGGTCCCAACACCCCAAAACCTGCAGACCCCCAGCTGAAAACCCCCACTGACAGAATCACTGATAGAATCACAGAATGGATTGGGTTGGAAAAGTCCTCTGAGATCATCAAGTCCAACCCTTGGTCCAACTCCAGTCCCTTTACCAGATCATGGCACTCAGTGCCACGGCCAAGCTCACTTTAAAAACCTCCAGGGATGGGGAATCCACCCCCTCTCTGGGCAGCCCATTCCAATCCCTGAGCACTCTCTCTGCAAAGAAGTTTTTCTGCTCTCCAACTTCAGTTTCCCCTGGCAGAGCTTGAGCCCATCGTGCCCCCTTGTCCTATTGCTGAGTGTCTGGGAGAAGAGACCAACCCCCACCTGGCCAGAACTTCCCTTCAGGCAGTTCCAGACAGTGCTGAGGTCACCACTGAGCCTCCTCTTCTCCAGGCTGAACACCCCCAGCTCCCTCAGCCTCTCCCCACAGCACTTGTGCTCCAGTCCCTTCTCCAGCCTCGTTGCTCTTCTCTGGCCCCGCTCCAGCCCCTCAATCTCTTTCCTCAACTGAGGGGCCCAGAACTGAACACAACACTCAAGGTGTGGCCTCCCCAAGGCAGCGTCCAGGGGAAGGGTCACTGCCCTGGGCCTGCTGGCCACGCTATTCCTGATCCAGGATGGGTCCCCACTTCTCCATTCCCTCTCACCTCAGGCCCGGTGGGCATCGAGTCACCCCCGCGGGCACAAATTCCCCCCCCGAGCCCCAAACTGGGTCTCAACCCCAAATCCCCAACCCCACGCAAGGGGGCAGAGGGTGCAGAGGTAGCGGGAGGTGCCGTGTCTGGCCGAGCTCCTGGCGCGGGACTCGCGGCCCCGCGGCCCGAGGAAGGGGCCAGCTGTGGGAATGTCGCCGTGAGCGATGTCACATGTCCCTCTGCAGCGTCACCGTCCCCGAGGGGCCGCTCCCCGGGGATCGGGGCTGCGAGGCTGGTTTTGCCGCCACTCAGGCGGTTCTGGGGGTGTTTGTGCCGCCCCACGGCCACGGGGGAAGGATTCCAGCTGGGAGGCAAGAGGCGCAGGGACGTGGAGGATCCTTTCTAAGGAATTTTCCGTGTTTTCAATAGGGATCTGTAGGTTTAGTCGCGTGGGAAGCGTTGGAACAGCTTTTCCTGCAGTACAGAGGACCTGCCCCGTGAATTGCCGTCCTGATTTCATTTCTGGGTATAAAAAAATTCGGCTTAGATTGGTTGAAAGGCGATGATTGGGGCGGCAGCAGGAGCGAGGTGGGGGAAGAGCTTTCCCCGTGGCGGGTGGGATGTGTTTGAGTCTGTGAGTGTCTGAGTGGGGAAAAAAAAAGACTCTCTGAGCGCATCGGGAGCTGTGACGACAGCTGGAAGCTGAAAACAGGGAATTTAAAACCAGAAATATGAAACATATTTCTAAGGGGAGAAATCCAGGCTCGGGGAGCAGCAGGGTGGGTTCTCTTTATGCCCTTCCTGAGGGGGGACCTCCCCCTCCTCCCCGCGGGGGCACCGATCCAGCCCAGCTCGGTCCTCCCTGGACCTTGTCCCTCTGTCCTTGTCACTCCTTCACCCCAAATCCTGATTTCCCACCACCTCTGTGGAGCACAGGGAGGGAAGGGCAGGTGCCCCCATGCCACCACTACCCCAGGTTTGGGACTGGTCCTGGTGCCCGCTTTTTCCCCAAAGATCCATCAGAAAACGATTTGACACCTCAGAGCTCCCCCAGGCGAAGCAGTTCCTCTCTCTTGCGTCTCGCGGCAAACCAGAACTCACAGATTCATATTTTTCCTTTTACAGTTTCCACCCTCCCTGCCTGTTTTTAATTTTTTCCCCTTTTCCTTCGCTGGGAAGTCGCTGTTTCCCTCCAGCCTTTGCCCCAGAAAGATCTGTCATCACTGCTGGGTGTTGTAGAGCTCTCACCCTCCGCGGGTGCCAGCGGGCACCATCCTGCCCTTCCACGGGTGATTTCAGCTGCAAAGACAGGCCAAACAGCGCCGCGTTTGTTTAAGGGGTGCGGGCAAAGGGGTTTGAGCGCCCTCCAAAGCGCTTTGCGGGGTCGGAGCGGTTTAACCCCCTCCTGACCCTCCGCCTGACTCGGTATCGCCCCCGCGGCTCCTCCGAGGTTAAAATAACGCCTGTGGTATTTTGGGAAGCAGTGAAGGGGGAAGGGGCCCGGGCTGGGTGTGGGGGCACCCTCTGCGGCCCCAGGAATGGGGCCAGACCTCTGCCCTACCCGTCAGCGCTGCCAAGGACGGCGCTGGCACGGGAAGTGTTTGCTGTTCGTGCCGTGATGGCTCAGCGCTTTCTCCCCGGCGGGGAAGAACAGAAGCCCATTGGCATCGTGCTGTGCCAAGGCACCCGGCCCGGCTGCGGGGCAGCTTCTGCGGGCAATACCTGGCTGGCATCTGGCAGGGTTTGGCCACTGTGGGCACTGCGTGGGAACCTGCAGGGCCGTGGGTGTGGCATCTGTCGGGCACAGAGGGATGTCCTTGTGCCAGCACGTTGCTGAGCGACCACGGGCACCCTTGGCACAGAGGCAGTGCTGCCAACCTACCCTCGAGCCCGCCTGGGTGGCAGGGATGGGATGTGCTGGGTTGGAAGGGTGAGGGCAGTGCCCTTCCCTCATTCCCCCCTGGGATTTGCAGGTTTAAATCATCTCCCAGGTGTTTTTGCTCTGCTGTGTCATTGCTGTTGAGAACCTGCTGCCAAGCCCAGCTGGGGTGGCACCACTCTACAAGAGCTCAGTGCCCCTTGCTCCCCAAACAGCTTCCCAGGGCTGTGTGTCCCATTAAATGGAAGAGAAACTGGGCACAGGTCGTGGCATGAGGTGCCCAGGTGGCACGTGGCACAGGCAGAGGGGTGGCCCCAGGGCTGGTGATGGAATGGGCAGAGCTCCACAGCATCTCAGCAGTGCAGAGGCCTCCTTGGAAAAACTCTGGGATTATCCTTTGTTTGCTCCTTCTATTTTTGCCTTGTGCCATCTTGTGTGGACCCACCAGGCCGTGGCATTGGGGGGGTCACTTGTCCTAATTAATGTCAACAGAGACGTCAGCCCTGTGCTGTTGGCACCAGCCACTGTCCTAATTAACTTTCCTAATTAAGAGGCCCCTTTGCATGACCAGAAAGGATGGTCCCAATGATGGAAGAGGTGGAGAAACCCTCAGCTTCTTGCCCTGAGTGCTTGGGATGGCATCAGGGAGCTGCTCTTGGTGTAGATAAACTGAGGCAGGAGGTGGGAAAAGCTCCAACCTCAAAGAAAGGCCGGGAGGACGGGTGGGAATGAGAAATGAGCTCCCCACGCCCTGACTTGTCTCCCTGACACACCATTTCTCAGCTGCTGAGTAGCCCCGAGGGCACACTTTGGTGTTGCCAGCTGGGCAGGGTGGGCGGGCTCAGCCGGCCCTGGCACGCCAAACCCTCCGGAGCGTCCTGCTGGCACCGTGCCAGGCACCAACCATCCCCTCCTGACACAGCCACGGGCTGGCCTGTCCCCACCTCGTGCCTGTCCCCCCTCTTTGCCCTCCTTCATCCCATCTCTCCTCCCGCGCCAGGAATGGCAATGGGGATTTATTGTCATCCAACGATTCTTTGGGATCATCACAACCCATCGCAGCTCTCGGGCAGTTTTCCCCTTCCAAGAATTCTTCTCTCTCCTTCTCTTCCCCACCAAGAACCTGCAAGACCTGAATAACCTTCTCAGGGCTGGATGTTCAGCAGAAAATCTCTTCTCATGGCTGTTTGAGGGATCCCTGGCACTCTCTGGGCACATCCCCAGCCTGGTGCCCAGGAGGACGTGTGGACAATGCCACGTCCACCAGGAACAGGCTGTGCTCCATCACCAGCAGCATTTGGGCCACTCCGCCTTTGCAGCCTTGTCCTAATCCCTGGCACACTTTGCTTGGCATGGTGGGAGAGCTGGTACCACCCCTCTCTGTGCCAGGCTCCCACCTGGCAGCTCATTTTTGGCATAACACGGGGTTTTCTTTTAGGGGTGCTGCTAAAATTAAGCTTACAGGGGCACGAGTCCAGGCAGGGCGAGCAAACTGCAACTCCACAGAGGAAAAGGAGTGGTTTTAATCTCTGTTCGGGAGATTTGCATACAATTAGGCCGGGCCCTGCCTGCCTTTGCTTCCGCATTGCTCACCCGTGAGGAACCTGCCGATTTTCCTGCTCTGCTTTTCCAGAGGCTGACTGCGAGGACACTCACCCTGGTGGGCGAGGGGGCTCTCTGGGGGTGCCCTTGCCACCCTCAGAACCCCATGCTGAGCGTCCCCAGCCCTCCCGTTCCCTCTGGATTTCGGGATTGAGCCGGAGGGGGGCAGCGGCTCCCCGCGGAGCCGGAGGTGTGAGGAGATGCTGTGGGATGCAAACGCTCCCAGAAATAGCTCGCTGTTTACAGCAGCCCGCTGGCCTGCGCTTATTTTTCTCTCTGCAGAGCAAACAGATCGTTCAGACGCAGCCAGGCTCACCTCCCCCTGGCACTGGCACTGCCCGGTGCCCAGAGGTGGCACAAAACCACAGTGCCTGGGCAGCCCTGGGATGCTCGGAGCCCCCAGCCCTGTGCCCTTGGAGGAGGGCACGGAGCCCACGGGGCACCCGCTGGTGGAAAATCACGTCTGGTCGGTGATGGCCCCACCCCTGCAGGGGGTGAGGGAGCAGAGGGCGAGGGTCAGATCCAGCTGTTGGGACATCTGTCCCCAAAGCAGGGCAGAGCAGGAGGGGACAACTCCAGCCCCGAGTGTCACCAGAGGAAGGCGAAAGGAAAGGAAGAGGCGCAGACGGGGGTTGGCAGAGCCTCCTGTCCCCACACCTGAGCTCGGGGCTGGTCCTGCTCCTGTTCCTGCTGCGCTCGGAGGAACCAGTCCCGCTTCTGGGGAGGGAATCGTGCAGGCTGAGCCTTGTGGGTTCCCGGGGTTCCTGGAGGGCTTGGCTGGTTCAGATGGAGCCCCCAGACCCATCGTCTCTGCACTGCCCAGCCCGGGGTCGGGGATGGACTTTGAGGGTGATCATTTGCCCAAACTTCTCCCAGGACCTCAAAAGGCGCCTGGTTCGGCCCCACCACCAGTTTGGGGGCACCGTTCCTGCACCCCCCGCCCTGTCCAGACAGCCCCTACGCCAGCACACACAGACCCTGGCAAGGAGTGCAGCCCCCCAGCACCCAGGGGTGCCCTTCGGAGGGTGAAGGGGCTTCAGGGCTCGCCCCCGCCCACCCCAGCAGGCATTTGGGGTAAGGCATTGCCACCCAGCGCCCGGGCGAGCACCCAAGGCCGTTCTGGGCTCAGCTGGGGTCCCGACCCCGCTGCCCCGGGGGGGGTGATGGGTCGGGTCCTCGCCCACCCCGAGCACACGCTCTGCCTCCGCCCTCCCCTCCCCGCCCCGCTCCTCTGCTCACACCCGACCTCAAAAACCGGTTTTAGCGCTAAATCCGGGGCCTGGCCCGTGTCGGGAGCGCTGGGGCCGGGACAGACCGCGCTGCTGTCTCCGCTGTCCCCTCCTCCCGTCCTGCCGCCTCTCCCCTGTCCTGCCGCCTCCCCCCGGTCCTGACGCCTCCTCTCTCCCTCCCTCCCTCCTCCCCCGGTTCCTGCCGGTGCCGCCGAGCCCCGAATCGGGTCAGTCGCTCTTTAAGCGCTGGAAGGCGGCACCATGTGATGCTCGGGCTCCGGCGGGGAGCGGGCAGCGCCTGCGGGAGCCGAGAGGTGCCGGGCACCGGGCACCGAGCGCAGCCCCGGTGTCCGCAGCATCCCTCCGGCCGCCCCCCAGCATGAGCCCCGCCCCGCCCTGCGGGGGGACAGCGCTGCCTGTTTGGGGGTAAGGGCACCCCAAAAACAAGCCCTGGGATTGCAGGACAAGGTGAGAGGCGTCGGGGCCGGGGCTCGGGCGGCTCCGGGAGGCTGTGGGGACATCCAGCCGGAAGGGGTTGGGGGGTCCCACCGCTGCTCTGGCAGCCCCGAGGGGCTCCGGCAGATGGTCCCGGGGCGCTCCGAGGGGCGGGGGGGCCTCCGCAGCTCTCCCTGAGCTGGTCGGCGTGTCCCGCTGTCCCCGCAGTGCCGGGAGGGATCGCGCTGCGGGATGGAGGGGCTGCGGGATGGAGGTGGCTGAGGGATGGAAGTGGCTGCGGGATGGAAGTGGCTGCGGGGTGGAGGTGGCTGCGGGATGGAGGTTGTGCGGGATAGAGCTGGCTGAGGGATGGAAGTGGCTGCGGGATGGAAGTGGCTGCGGGATGGAGGTGGCTGCGGGATGGAGGTGGCTGCGGGATGAGCCCCAGCGGGGGTGTCGGACCCCCAGGGGACGGCACAGACGGGACAGGGTTTTTGCCCACCCTCCCGCACGGGCTCCATCCCGCTCGCAGTGCACTCGGCAGTGCCAGTCCCTCACAGCCTCCCTGTGCATGTGCAGGTGACCGAGGGACCCCAGCGGCAGCGGAGGGCACCGGGGGGCACCGGGGCACCATGGCCCACCCCATCTCAGCCTTCCAGGCTGCCTACATCTCCATCGAAGTGCTCATCGCCTTGGTGTCCGTGCCGGGGAACATCCTGGTCATCTGGGCTGTGAAGATGAACCAGGCGCTGCGAGATGCCACTTTCTGCTTCATCGTCTCGCTGGCGGTGGCCGACGTGGCCGTGGGGGCTCTGGTCATCCCCCTGGCCATCATCATCAACATCGGACCCCAGACGGAGTTTTACAGCTGCCTGATGGTGGCGTGTCCCGTCCTCATCCTCACAGAGAGCTCCATCCTGGCGCTCCTGGCCATCGCCGTGGATCGTTACCTGCGGGTGAAGATCCCTGTCAGGTGAGCAAAAGCGCCGGGACCGACTCGGTTTGGCTGCTGTGGGGGTTAAAAGGCAGCGAGGGTGTCTCCAGCTCTTGGAGAGGCACTGGGAGAAAGGTCTTCCTGAGCTCTGCCGTCCCAGACACATCTGGCTGCAGCTGCAATCGGGGCAGGCTGAGCTGGGGCGGCTCCGGAGCCTCCAGCAGTTCCTCTGGGGGTTCAGGGGGTGCTGAGTGTGCAGGCAGAGGTGACATTGTGGCAGGTGGCAGGCAGGGCGGGACAGTCCCCGCCAGGGTCCCTGTGGCCAGGACAAAGTGTGTCCCCACCCTCGGCAAAGCCCCGGCGTGGGCTCAGGGAGGGGAAAGGGGACGCAGCTTTGGCTTTGAGCCCAGGTTTTCCCTCGCCTGGAAGGATGTCCCACATGGCCCCTGGATGTCCTGCTGGCTCATGGACAAGTGGGACACAGCTCTGGATTTTTGAGGTACCAGAGGCACGTTTGGTGGGGCAACCTCACCCAGGAGAGACCCCTGCCTTGGAGTGCCCCTCAAATGACTCCTTTCCATTTCCCCCTTCTCATCACCTGTCTCTTCTGCCATTCCAAGCCCATGGAAAACGCTTTGGGGTGTGGATGGGGGGGACGCGCCGTGTTCGAACTCTGCTGCTCCAAGAGTTGGCATTTAACCCTCCGTGCCCTCTCAGGGCTGTGCCCCCCGGCCTTGGTGCCCCCCGAGCACAGGCTGTGAGTCCCAGTTCTGCCCCTCACCGTGGCTGGTCCCCCCGGCTGTGCTCAAGGACATTCCTGGGCTGCAGGGACACCTTTGCCAGGATCCCAGCGCTGAGAGCACCGCTGGAAAACAGCCCGGGGGCAGGAATTGCCTTTCCATGCAGGGCGACAGGGACACCTGCTGGGGATCTGACTGATCCAGAGCCCTCAGTGTCCCTGATCCATGGGATCGGGCCAGGAATTGTCTGCTTGGGGGTTTTCCTGCCCCCACAGCCAGTGGAGCCGCGTGGGGAAGGAGTGTAAGACGGAGTCGGGGGGGGGGGGGGGTAAACCCCCATTCCTGCCCGCCCCCCCCCTGCCACACACGATTTCACAGACTGTTCCCGACTTCCTCCCCGGGTGTGATTTTCCCATCCTGACAAATCGCTGTCTGTCAGCCCCGACGTGTCACCAAAGTCATTCCCACCCTGTCTCCGCTCCCGGTGTTTTGTTTTTTTTTGGGAAGGAATTGGGCGGAGTGTGGGAGTTCTGCGGAGTTGCAGCAGGACTGAGTATTCCACTCAATCCCAGTCCTGCTGCCTCTTTTGCGGAGATTCCTGCCCCGATCCCAAGAGTTTTCCTGGGAGTGGCATTGACTTCGAGCCTATCGTGCTGGGTGAAGTTTGGGTGGGTTTTTCTCCTGCAATATCCACCTGGAATTTTGTCAGCCCATTATGTGCCTGAGCACTCGGCAGCAGGAGAGTTTCCTCTGTCTTTAATATTGAAAAGCCTCATCAACTTAATGGTTGCACTGGAGTATCTTGGAGGTCTTTCCCAGCCTTAATGATTCAGGACCTGATGAATTCCCAGCATACACAGGGATTTTAGGGGATGTTTTGCCCTGTGAGAGGAAACAGCACTAAAAAATATTCCGTGAATCTGAAGTGTCTCGAGTTTCTCCTGACCCGTTGCTGGATGCTAAAAATGAGATTGAAAATATTTTTCCAGAGCTGTCAAGCCTGAATTGCAGCCTCGTGGTGTTGTTTGTGTGACACCAACCCCAGGAGGGGACAGAGGAGGTGCTGAGGGCCTGTGACACCTCAGCAGGACTGGTGTCCTTGGTGGCACACGTGTGGCCACTTGTGCCTGGTAGAGCTCAGGGAGGGCTGTGAATGTCCCCAGATGTCCCCAAGCAGTGATGGCATCTGGTCCTGGGCAGTGGTGCCATCCCAGGGGGGTTTGCAGGCAGGTGGGGAACGATGTGGGGCACCTCTGCCTCAGGCTTATCATTCCCGGCAGGGACATCCCCTCTGGCAGGTGGCAGGTCAGCATCAGGCACAGAGGGGGCACTGGGTGTGCTGGAGCCTGTCCCTGTGCCACTGGAATCCCTCAGATAAGCCTGGCATGGGGTGGGAGTTTTCCAGTGTGATCCACCCCAGGCTGAGGGGTCTTGTGGATGTTTGATTGTGGGGATCCCCCACATTTCCTGCCCTGCTCTCCTTTCTCAGGCAAGGAGAGGGAAATGAGTGTCATGGAATCCCAGAATGGTTTGGGATTAAAGCTCATCCCATCCCACCCCTGCCCTGGGCAGGGACCCCTCCCCCAGCCCAGGGGGCTCCAAATTTATCCAGCCTGGCCTTGGGCACTGCCAGGGCTGAGGCATCCTCTGGGAATTCCAGCCCAGCCCCTCCCCACCCTCCCAGGGAGGAATTCCTTCCCAATATCCCACCTGGCAGTGGGAAGCCATTTCCAGCAGGGAATTCTATAGAAGCAGCTGGCAGGGACCAGGATCAGCAGGAGAGAATGTCCCTGAATCCCCGCTCTGTCCTGATGCCAAACACTCCCCGATGCCATCCCCAGTCCGGGGGTGCACAGCAAGTCACCTCTTGCCTTTTGGGTGTCATGAGGGGCTGTGTGAGGGTTCCCACATCCCTGTCACATCTCCAGTTGCAGGGAGAAGCCAATGGGATGGTTGGTTGGGAAGGAGAAGTTAAGCCACCCCTGGACTTTTCCAGCTTGCCCATTGACTCAGACAGAGCTGGGACTGGCAGGGCAGCTGGGCAGGGATGGGGCAACACGGTGCAGCCCAGCCCAGCCCCAGGCTCCCAGTGGGCACCCAGCCCTGGGGGCACAACCTGCAGCTCTGATCCTTCTCCCAGTAAACCCATAGACCCACCCACTGCCAGGGAGATGAGCCCTGGGGTGACACCGGGAGCTTTGTGGCCCCGGGGCTGGGGGTTTACTGGCAAGGAGTGGTGCCCTGAGCCATTTGATGTGTCCAGGATGGCAGCGGGAGGTGCCAAAGCAGCATTTGGTGTTCCATCTCCAGCATCCTCCCCACTCCCGTGGCCACCTCGAGCATCCTCCCCACTCC
>JAJPCS010000491.1:13363-24243 GCA_021164005.1 Willisornis vidua nigrigula | reverse complement strand
GTGAGGAGGACAGATGTGCCACAAGGAGGACAGATGTGCCATGAGGACATGAGAGGTGGAGGAGGAGCCCCTGGCACTGTGTGCTCTGGGTTTTATCCCCTCTGGGGTTCTGTGTTACTCTGGGCCACGTGGGCCACGTGCCCCCCACATCTGTCCCCACCCCCCACATCTGTCCCCACACCCCCAAAAACTGTCCCCACCCCCCACATCTGTCCCCACACCCCCAAAAACTGTCCCCACTCCCCACATCTGTCCCCACCCCTCACAGCTGTGGAGGGTCAGGGATGGTCGGGCTGTGCCCCCTGTGTTGTGCCCCACGCCCTCTGCCATGGCTGTAGGATGGCACAGCCAACAGGGTTAGCTTTGGGTTAACCTGTGGGTTGGGCACCTTGGCAATGAGCCCTCGGGTCTCTCCTGGAGGAAGGACAGACCCCAAGGAGAGAGTCAAACCCACAGAAATGTTGCCAATTCTCTGCTCTCCACCTGTTCTGAGCTGTGCCCTGATGAGTGAGGGGGCTTTGCCCACCCTGTGCCAGGTGCCCACAGAGCAAGAGGGCTGAGCTGTGTCCTCTGCTCTGAGCTGGCCCCTGACTGGCAGAGGGACTCAGTGCCCACCCCATCCAGGCACGAGGGCAGAGGGACAAGGGTTGGGTGCTCTGGGAGCATCCCCATGCCAGGGTGCTGCCCAAAGCCCTGGGAGGGTGTTGGGGACCGGGGCGGCACCGTGGCTGCCCAGCAGCTTTGTCTCTCTGCCAGGGGCTCTCAGACAGCTCTGCAGGGCAGGGCAGGGGTGGCAGAACCTTCAGGAAAATCAGGAGGAGACCCTGGAAACCTCCAGAAGATGGAACCAGCTTGGAGGGAGGAGCTTGCAGGGGTTTGGCACTGTTGTTTCTCCTGTCACTGCCCCCCAAGCTGCTCAGAGAGGTGGCAGGGGGTGCCCCAGGTGCCAGGGTACCTCAGACCCCCCCAAGGCCCTGCTGTGGCTGACAAGGGGTGCACAGGCCACCATGGGAGCCTCTGATCTCCCTCTGCCCTCCCCGTGCCACTCTCCCTTTCCCTTCACTCGACCCAGAGTCCCAGCTCTGTGCCACCCCCCTGCCCTCCCCGTGCCCCCAGCTCTGTGCCACCCCTCTGCCCTTCCCGTGCCCCTAGCTCTGTGTCACCCCTCCGCCCTCCCTGTGCCCCCCTCCCCTTCCCCTTTATTCCACCCAGAGTCCCAGTTCTGTGCCACCCCCTGCCCTCCCCATGCCCCCAGCTCTGTGCCACCCCCCTGCCCTCCCTGTGCCCCCAGTTCTGTGCAACCCTCACTGCCCTCTCTGTGCCCCCAACTCTGTGCCACCCCCCTGCCCTCCCCGTGCCCCCAGCTCTCCCAGCCCTGCCCCTTTCCCAGGGTCTCGTGCCCTCTCTCCTGCCCACAAGGAATAAATCACCCGCCCAGCCCAGCCCCGGCTCCCAGAGGAAACGGCTGCCCACGTTGTGCCCTCCCTCCCAGGAGACCCGGCTGCCCCCAGGCTGGTGGGAACCTTTCCCAGGGCACAGGAGGGTCACCCAGGAACGCTGAGTGGTGGCTCTGCACCCTCTGGACCCTGAGGATTAACGTCCCCTCTTCCCCCCTGGGCCCCTCCGTGCCCCCACCCCGACACCCTGAGGTGGGGCTGGAGAAGGGGGGGTGGCTTTGGGTCCTCTGCTGGATTAAAAAGCCTCCAAATGCTCCATTTTCCATTTCCCACCATGGGCAAAGGAAACTTTTTCCCAGAGGGAGCTCCAGGCATCAGGATGGAGATGCCACCCACCTCCACATGGTGCCCAAGTTAATGCCAGCAGCACCCAGAGACCCAGCAAACAGGCAAAGAAACAGCCTTTGTTTAATGCCCTCTGGTGAAAAGCAACAACCCCAGGGCTGAGAATCTTCTTGGCCTCCAAGGAGAAGTTTTCTGAGGGCCGGGGGGAAAAAAATCCATGTGGGAGAGTGGACTTTCCACTTGGAGACCTCTGGGGAGATCAACCCAGCCCTGGTGAGCTCCCCATGGCACCAGGGAGGGAGCAGAGCCCTGGCAGAGCCATCCTCCACCTCCTCCTCCTGCAGCCCTGGCACCAGCCCAGGAGGAGAGAGGGTTTTGTGGCATCAGGAGATGGAACAGGCTGTGCCCAGGAGCGTCCCCAGGGCTCCATCAGCACCCACAGATCCTCCCTCTATCCTGGTGGCTCCCAGGGGATGCTTTGTCTGCCCATTTCCTGCCCGGGCACCGGGGAATTGTCTGGGCAAGGAGCTGGCAGGGAGCTGGCAGGGAGCTGGCAGGGCTGGTGCTGGGCAGGAGGGAAGGGAAAGAAAAGGATTTGTCTGGGCAGGAAGCTGGCAGGGAGCTGGCAGGGAGCTGGCACAGCTGATGCTGGGCAGGAGGGAAGGGGGTCCTGCAGCTCTGGGTGGCAGCCGGGCTGGCAGAGCACAGGGACCCTCCTGGGTAGGAGGGTTGACCACCAGGCACAGTTCAGGCTGTTAATGCAATTCCTGGCTTGGCATCAACGCCCTGAGCTCCAGGATGGGACTGGGAGGCACTGGGAGGCATTGGGAGGGACTGCGAGGCATTGGGAGAGACTGGGAGGCACTGGGAGGCACTGGGAAGGACTGGAAGGACACTGGGAAAGACTGGGAGGGCACTGGAAGGCATTGCAAGGGACTGGGCACACACAGTTCATTAACACAATTATCAGAACGGGCTGTTGCTGATTGCCAGGGGAGGGCGAGAGGGGCATCACCTCCTCCCACCAGGGCACTGCCACCCACCCAGAGCCCACCCGACCCCACCCCACTCGCGTTTAACCCTTTCCCGTGGCTCTGCTGTCCCCCACAATCATCAGAACGGGCTGTTGCTGATTGCCAGGGGAGGGAGTGAGGGGCATCACCCCCTCCCACCAGGGCACTGCCACCCACCTGGAGCCCACCCGACCCCCACCAGGGCACTGCCGCCCACCCGGAGCCCACCCGACCCCCTCCCACTGGCGTCTAACCCTTTCCGTGGCTCTGCTGTCCCCCCCAGGTATAAGAGCGTGGTGACCCCCCGGCGCGCGGCCGTGGCCATCGCCTGCTGCTGGCTCGTGTCCCTCCTGGTGGGACTCACGCCCATGTTCGGCTGGAACAACCTGAGCAAGATGAGGAGGACTGAGGAGCCCAACGCCACCCACACGGAGCTGCTCATCACGTGCCAGTTCGAGACGGTGATCAGCATGGAGTACATGGTGTACTTCAACTTCTTCGTGTGGGTCCTGCCCCCCCTGCTGCTCATGCTGCTCATCTACCTGGAGGTCTTCAACCTCATCCGCAAGCAGCTCAACAAGAAGGTCTCCTCCAGCCCCGCCGACCCCCAGAAATACTACGGCAAGGAGCTGAAGATCGCCAAGTCGCTGGCGCTGGTGCTGTTCCTCTTCGCCCTCAGCTGGCTGCCCCTGCACGTGCTCAACTGCATCACGCTGTTCTGCCCGTCGTGCCACACGCCGCCCATCCTCACCTACATCGCCATCTTCCTCACCCACGGCAACTCGGCCATGAACCCCATCGTGTACGCCTTCCGCATCAAGAAGTTCCGCACCGCCTTCCTGCACATCTGGAACCAGTATTTCTGCTGCAAGGGCACCAAGGGGGGCACCGCAGAGGAGCAGGGCGACTGAGGGCAGGGGGGCACCAGGGATGGGGGGCTGTGCCCGCCCTGGCACCGCCCTAGCACCGTCCCGGCACTGCCCTGACACCGTCCTGGCACTGCGGTGGAGGGAGGGAGCACCTGGAGGGTCCGCAAGGAAAAGGGACTGTGCCCACCCTGGCACCGCCCTGGCGCTGCCAGACCCACTCCTGCTGCGAGGACGGAGCACCCGGAGGGTTCGCAAGGACAGGGGACTGTGCCCTCCCTGGCACCGCCCTGGCACTGCCAAACCCGCGGTGGAGGGAGGGAGCACCTGGAGGGTTCGCACGGACAGGGGGCTGTGCCCTCCCTGACACCGCCCTGGCATCGCCAGACCCGCTCCTGCCGCGGGGAGGGAGGAGGGTTTGGGCACCCAGGGAGTTATTTATTCACAGCATCGCCCCCTGTGGGTGTTGGGGCCTTCACGGTTTCTTTCTGGGCTTGAGTTTTTTTGTTTTGGGGTTTTTTATTCGTTTATTTTCCCCCTCTTTGTTTCTGATTTTCATTTATTTTTTCCTAAGGGTTGCCAAGTATTTAAGGAGACCTTGCATGGATGAACTCGCAGTTTATCCCCAGGCCAATAAAGCCCAACGATCCAAACCCCCCGGGAGTGGAGACCTTTGGCTCTGGGGGGTGCTGGGGCACCCCATGCTTGGACCACCCATCTCTGCACCCACAGGGGTGTCAGGACACCTGGAAAAGGGGTGCCCTCGTGGGAGTGAAGCTGCTGAGGGCCGGGGGGCACCAGGCACAGGGGCTGTGCCCCCCTTGGCACCACCACACCTGCTCCTGCTGCGGGGAGGGAGCACCCGGAGGGTTCGCAAGGACGGGGGACTGTGCCCACCCTGGCACCGCCCTGGCACTGCCAAACCCTCTCCTGCTGCAGGGAGTGAGGGAGCACCCGGAGGTTTGGGCACCCAGAGGGTTATTTATTCACGGCATCGCCCCCTGTGGGTGTTGGAGCCTTCACTGTTCCTTTCTGGGTTTGGGGTTTTACTGTTTTGGGGTTTTTTGTTTGGGGGTTTGATTGGTTTGTTTTCCCCCTGTTCATTTCTGGGTTTCTTCTCTTTTTTTCTGGTTTTCTTTCTTTATTTCTAAGGATTGCCAAGTGCTTAAGGAGACCTTGCACGGACGAACTCACAGTTTATCCTCATGCCAATAAAGCCCAACCATCCAAACCCCCTGGGGATGGAGACCTTTTGCTCGGGGGGATGCTGGGGCAACTCATGCCCTGACCAACCCACCCCTGCACCCCCAGGGGTGCCAGGGCACCGGGAAAAGGGGTGCGCTGGTGGCAGTGAAGCTGCTGAGGGCCCAGGGCGGTGGCATTGCTGAAGGTCTGGAGCTGGGCTGAGACACAGGAACAGGAAAAGCCATGCCATGGCACCCCCTGTGCCCACAGAGCACACCCTGCAGGGGCCTCAGGACATCATTCCCAGGGTCCTGGCACAGCCCACACGGGGCAAAACGGGGGCAGAGGGAGGAACAATGGCAAGGACAGGAGCAAACCCTCCCCTTGGGGCACACCACGATGCCTGAACACCCTCCTGGCGGTGAAGAACCCAGCATCAGTGGGGCTTGAGGGTGCTGCAGCCCAGCCTGGCACAGAGAAACTCTCCCAACCCATGTCCGTGGTGCCCCTGGCAGAGCAGTGCCCTCAGTGCTGCTTTTTGCCAGCTCCAGCTCCCACTTGCATCTCATTCCTGCTGCTTTCCTGACACTGCCACCTTTGGCTGGTCCTCTCTGAGGTGCCCACAGACCTGGTGACTGGCATGCTCATAAATCAAAGGGCACGTGAACAGCTTGGGAATAAAAAAAAACCAAAATCATTCAGTGGATTTTTCCACTCTCCAGACCTTTCCCGGGCACAGCTGGCTAAAAGGGGCTGCTGGTGCCCACCTGGGTGCCCTGGGGGTTGAAAAACACAGTCTGTGCCCTGCAGGGCTGGATTGAGGGGCTGGAAAGGGCACAGTGGCACAGTCTTGGGTTGCTGCTTCTCCTCTGTGTCAGCAAAGCCCCTGTTGAGAGCCTGTGTCCCTCAGAGAATCCCAGGAGCACCAAGGGGGGATCACTGTCCATCAGTGGACATCCCTATCAGTGGACATCCCCAGCACTGTCCATCAGTAGATATTCCCATCAGTGTCCATCAGTGGACATCCCACCAGTGTCCATCAGTGTCCATCAGTGGACATCTCCTCAGTGTCCATCAGTGGACATCCCCTCAGTGTTCCAGGCCAGGACAGAGCGGCTCTGCACCTGCACTGCCACCTCCACCCTGTGGCACCTCCACTGGTCCCAACCACCTCCACGATCCACCCAACCAGCAGCTGGCACAATAATAATCCAACGGTGCCCTCTGATGGTGGACCCGAGGCTGGTGTGGAACAGCAGCACCCCCGGACTTGGGCACGTGGGGGCAAAGCAAAGGGGCTGCAGGAGAGATGGGCAGAGAAAGTCAGATCAGCCACAGGCACTGCCTGGCTTTGCCCCCCGTTGCAAGGGTGGGGTGGGCCCACACCTGTAGATGCCAGGCGGGATTTGCACCCACATCTGCAGTGCCAGGACACGGCCAGGGTGTGGGGCTGGCCCATGACGAGCTGCCACTGAGTGGGGGAGCCTCTGTCCTCACCCACGTGCCAGGGGGGCTGTGCTGGTGGAGGGGTCAGAGCACCCACCCTGGTTACCCACGTGGTGCCAGCTCCTGGCTCGGTCTGGGCTCTCTGGGAGAGGGACTCTCCTGTCCTGCCCCATCAGGAGCTCACAGGGACAACTGCACCTTCTCCCCTGGATAATGAACAGCCATGTCCTGCCCCTGTGCTCTCAGTGCCCTCATGCCATGGGGAGGGGCAGCTGGGAGTGTTTCAGGGCTGGGGCACTGCTGTGGGTAAAGGGGTTGTGCTCTGATGAAGAAGCATCGATGCAGTTTTGACTTTGCTGTTCTTTCTCCAGAATCTTCCTCCAGCTCCAGCAGGAAACTTCTCCCCTTCTCCTTCCCCTGGCTGGGTTCCTTCTGGCTCAGACATCTCCATGTGTGTGTCATAAAGCTGGTCTGAGCTGTCCAAGCTCCAGAACCTTCTGCTCTACCCACGGCTGGGTGGGATGTCCCACCACCCCAAACCCCCCCCGCTCACTCCTTCCCCTCCACCTCCCACCATCCAGGTGAGTCCCACAAGGAGTAGGACAGAGAGATTGGAGGGTTTGGGGACCAAAGGCCCTCAGATGGGCTTGCTTTATTGTCACAGCTGAGGGCAGGCTGAGGGGCAGCCCCCCCCCCAGGGCACTGCCAGGGAGGGGCAGCCCCGCAGGCAGCAGAGAGCGGGGACATCACCACGGGCACCGATCCCACCCAGCGGCTCCAGCATCCACCTGGGGACAAGGAGTGACATCCAGGTCCTGGAAGGTCAGGGGTGAGGTGGGAAAGGTCCCTGCTGTGGCTCTAAGGCAAAACAAGCCCAGTCCAGCCCTGGCACCCTCTCGTGCCCCACAGATGTTGGGCACAACCCTTTGGCTCTGGTTTCCCACCCCACAGCCCCATCTCACACCCCTTTACACCTGCCCCAGTGCCCCAGTGCCAGGACCTGCCCCCCATACCAACCCCCTGGTGCTCTGGAGACTCTGGCAGCAAACTAGGGCTCTGCCCACCATACTGGGCACACCAGTCTGCCCCTCGTGTCCCTCCTCCTGGCTGCAAACTGGGGCTCTGCCCACCATATTGGGCACACCAGTGTGCCCCTCATGTTCCTCCTGGCTGCAAACTGGGGCTCTGCCCGCCATGCTGGGCACACACCAGTGTGCCCCTCATGCCCCCCCTCCTGGCACAACCCACAGCCCTTCCTGTACCCCTCACAGGGCAGTTTCTCCCAGCCCAGCAGTGCCAGGGGGCAAGGGAGGCTGGGCTGGGGCTCTGGCAGCAGGTGACAAGGGTGACCCAGGACAGCCGGTTGGGTGGCACCCTTGTCACCTGCTGCTGGGGTGGGTTCACCTCACACCCTACACCCCACAGATGCCACCCCAGACCTACCTCGCTCCGTGTCGTGGCCTCCAACCCATCCTCACTTGGGCACTGCAGAGAGCACAGAGAGGAACCCCTGGAGCTGCCCTGGGCCTGCCCCGCTTGCACTGCCAGGGGTGGGCAAGGGCACAGCCAACACTGCCACGTGTGCCCACAGCACCAGCCCCACAGCGCCAGCCCCACACATACATGTGTGCCCACAGCACCAGCCCCACAGCGCCAGCCCCACAGTGCCAGCCCCACAGCGCCAGCCCCACACACACACCCCAGCCCCCCCCCCACACACCAGCCCCACAATGCCAGCCCCACACAGACACGTGTGCCCCACAGCGCCAGCCCCACAGTGCCAGCCCCACACACACACCCCAGCCCCCCCCACACACATCCCAGCCCCACACACACATGATCTGAGCAGCCCAACACTCCATCAGAGCCTCTTCCTGGCCAGCCTGGCCCTGACCTCCCAGCCTGGGTGAGTGCCAGGTGTGCCCAGCACGAGCACCAGCTCCTCAGCCTGCCTGACTGGGCCGGTCCTACAGCGTGGGCAGGAGGGGAGGGGGAGATTCTGCCCCTCTGCCCCACCTGCAGAGCTGCTCCAGCCCTGGGGAACAGCAGCACAAGGACCTGGAGCTGCTGGAGAGAGTCCAGAGGAGGTCACAGAGATGCCCCAAGGGCTGGAACCCCTCTGTAGCCAGGCTGGGAGAACTGGGAATGTTCCCCTGGAGAAGGGAAGGCTCCAGGGACACCTGAGAGCCCCTTGCAGGGCCTGAAGGGGCTCCAGGAGAGCTGGAGAGGGACTGGGGCCAAGGGATGGAGGGCCAGGCCCAGGGAATGGCTTCCCAGTGCCAGAGGGCGGGGAGAGGGGGGAGATTGGGAAGGAATTGCTGGCTGGGAGGGTGGGGAGGGGCTGGGCTGGAATTGCCAGAGGATGCCCCAGCCCTGGCAGTGCCCAAGGCCAGGCTGGATAAACTTGGAGCCCCCTGGGCTGTGGGAGGGGTACCTGCCCAGGGCAGGGGTGGGATGGGTGGGATTTGAGCCATCTGTGGGGGCAGCTCCGTGCAAGGGCCACTCTGGGTGTGCTGCTGAGGCAGCGAAACGTGAGCCGGGCACTCTGGGCACGATCCCGGCATATAAATCAGGGCAGTCCAGGTGCAGGGGCAGGAGGGGCAGCACCCGCCCCCCAGCAGGGCTTGGGGGGGCGGCTTGGGGCACGTGCTGGGGGTGCAGAGAGGGGCAGGAGGTGGGCACAGCCTCCCGAAGCTCCGCTGCTCCTTTGGCTGTGTGGTTCTGGTTTCCTCCTCATTGTGCAGTTTTGGGCACCACAATATAAGATAGGAAACCACTGGAGAGTCTCCAAAGGAGGGCAAAGAGATGGGGAAGGGCCTGGAGGGGCAGCGTGGGAGGACACTGAGGGCACTTGGTGTGCTCAGCTGGAGAAGAGGAGACTAAGGGGAGACCTCATTGCAGTCACAACTGCCTGGGAAGGGGCAGAGGAGGGGCAGGCACTGAGTTCTGCTCTGTGGGGACCAGGGACAGCACCCAGTGAATGGTCTGGAGTTGTGTCAGGGCAGGGACAGCACCCAGGGAATGGCCTGGAGCTGTGTCAGGGCAGGTTTGTGTTGGGTATCAGGAAAAGGTTCTTCCCCCAGAGGGTGGTGGGCACTGAACAGACTCCCCAGGGCAGTGGGCACAGCACTCAGGGAGTGCCTGGATGATGCTCTGGGGCACAGGGTGTGACTCCTGGGGATGGTCCTTGCAGAGCAGAGAGTTGGACTGGATGGTCCTTGTGGGGCCCTCCCAGCTCAGCACATTCTGTGATACTGTGATTTTTTGGCCATGAATGTGGGAAGATGATTTCAAGACACTTGAAGACCAGGACCCCAGGAATCCTGAAGATCCATCTCTATGGGGCTGCTCAGAGTCCTTCAACCTTCCCATCACCAGGACCAACTCTAAGCAGGGACAAACCACAGCCCTGTGAAAGAGAGACCAGGAAAAGGTAGGGCAGGAGTCTTCTCCTGGGCCAAGCCTACCTTTCACATCGAGTCTGCAGTCCACTGAGGCCTCCCCCAGGGGGTTCACAGCCTTGCAGGTGTAGACCCCCCCATCAAAGGGGCCAGGCTTGCGAATCTCCAGCGAGCAGACCCCCTGCTCGATCATGGCGATGTACTTGGGGTCCTCCCGGATCTCCATCTGGTTCTTCATCCAGATGATTTTGGGCTGGAAGGGAGCAGCGTTTGTTCAGTTGTTTAATGAGAAATCTGAGCCCAAAATGCAGCCACCTCCCTCTGCCTTTGCCTTGGCCCTGCCTGCACCTGGTGGTCATGGTGGGACTCACAGTCACAAGAAACTTGAAGACCAAATTCTCCCATTCTTGGCCCTAAATATTGTTCCACCCTTCCTCCCCCAGCACAGCAGGGCACAGGTCATGGTTGGAATGACAACCAAGAACACCCCAAACCTGCCCCAGTTTGAATCAGGGGCAGCTGCAGCTCCCTGAGCTCATCCAGTCCTCACCCAACATGTCCAACTGTCTCCCAGTCCCTCCAACCACCTCTCACGCCCCTCCAGGTGCCCCCACATGGGGGTGGTGCTGCCCATGGAGGCTCCTCTGACCTGGGGGAAGCCCCTGACGGAGCAGAAGAGGTGTGTGCTGTAGCCACGGGTGGTGGTTCGGTCTGTCAGGGGCTGTGTGAACTTTGGAGGCTCCATCATGTCCCTCTGAGGGATCTTCTCTGGCTGGTAAGTGGTTTCTAAGGAAATAACGAGTTCTGGCCTGAGGCAGAGGGGTCAGGGTGTCAGCACAAGGTGCCCAAACCCCCCTCTGCTCCCTCACAGAACAAGCCAGAGGTCATCCCACCCAACCAAGGACTTGGTCTTGGGCTCAGACCAGCCCTTGTCTCCTCATCCAACCACACCACACCAGTGCCCAGTCCCTGCAGGGCACAGGGGAGATGCCAGTCCCCAAATCCCCTGTGATCCCCCCGAGGTGCAGCAGGTCAGATCCAGGCCAGGCACCTCTGGGGCCCTCCCACTCCATCCCCAGATCCAGTGCCCAGGAACAGGAGCTGAGGGGAAGCTCTGCAGGTGGCAGAGACTCCCCAGGGGCAGGATGGGGGCAGAAGGAGGAGAGCAGGGCTGGGGGACCTGGGTGGAGGTTTGACCCCACGATGGACACTGAGAGCAGGGCTGGG
>JAJPCS010000490.1:68896-185222 GCA_021164005.1 Willisornis vidua nigrigula | reverse complement strand
GATAGAAGACAAATTATGCAAGAACAACTTACTGCGTGAAGAGAAGACAATTTGGAGCTTGGAAACAGCTGCTGTTGCCAGTTTAGCTGGTAATACAGGTCTTGTCTTGTTAAAGAGACTTTTCCTTGAGCTCAACACAAACAATAGAGTTGTCCTCTGGAATTTCAACTAAGTTATGAGACGGATACAAAAAAATATAACTTTTTTTTCTTTCCTTTCAAGCAGTGCTGTACTTCTGGTTTTGACTTATACTATTGTTTGAGTAATGATCAACTTTCATACAAATAATTCATATTGACATGTGATCAGATGTCTATTTCAATGTGTCTTTTTACCTCCCTTTGCTATTTCCTGTTTTTATAGTCATGGTAATCTGTGACCTAAATAGCCTGCACTTTAATTGTGTTGTGGAGGACAAGGACTTGGTTTTCTTTTTTTTACAGCTATTACTTTTAAATTTCACTAGATGTCTCCCAAATTGTATGCTCATTAAACCAGTTAATTACCTATTAATCTTTTTTGTTGTCATTTATGTACCTTTTTTTTCCCAGCAATCATTTGTCCTACAGATGCAAGGAATCCTAATCTATTTAACTTTTCTTCATCCAAGAGCTATTCTGCAAGACTGTCCAGCCACACCCCCCTTTGCTGTACCTCTTCAAGTTCTGCAGTAGCCCTCTGAAAAGATCTCCCTTTCTGACTTTCTTTTTTTTTTTTTTTTAGATTACATTGTATTAGACATTTAATTAGATGAAGCTGCACAAAAGATCTCTGTGGTAGGAAAGTTTTATTTCCTACTCTGTTTTTGATTTCTCCCCTAACATTTGTTAGTGTTCTATTTGTCTTTTTGACTGCTGTAAAGTATTAATTTTATGATTACATAGAACTACTCCAAATGCTCTCGGCTCTTCCTGAGAGATAATGGCTAAGTTAAAGCCTATAGTTGCATATGTATATCATTAAAAGTCTACTCTCTTCCCATACATGATAGTTTGTATTTATTGATGCAGAATTTCACCCATCATTTCATTACTAGTAAATCCACTTGAGATAGTGATATGCATCTTCAACTTGTCTAAGTTACTTTCTGCTCTAATTCCTCTGAAGAAATTCTGTTATCAGTAGAGTTCACTATAAAAAAGCCTTTCTTTTCTTCCTAGTGGCTGGTACAATGCTGTGTTTTGGATTCAGTAGGAGAGTAATGTTGATAACATAATGATATTTTGGTTGTAACAAAGTAATGCTCACCCTAAATCAAGGACTGTTGAGTTTGCCATGTGTCCTAGTTCAGCATGTGAGACCAGTTTATCACTTTGTGGAGGTGACCAAAGCTAGGTATTCTACACCCTCTATTCATTTCCCATGAACTGTTAACAATGGACCATTTGCAGTAGCTGCCCAGGGCACACCTGACCCCTCAGGTTGTGAGCTGGGTCTGAAAGACACCTGTGAGATAAGAGGTGTGATAACTCCCTTCCAGGAAGTCGTTAGCACCTCCACACTGAGCCTGAGGTGTCATGTCTGCTAATGGGCCATCAATGATTCCAAAATACCCTATGACTCACAGAGTGAGATCCCCCATTGTGTAATTCCCTGCCCTGAGGGAGGTACTGGGCGGTACCACCTGGACCTGAGGGGATATAATTTTGGGGGTTTTGGGACTTGGGGAACCACTCGTCAGACCCAGAAGAGGACCAGAACTCGACAGGAGGAGACCACCACTCTTGATCAGACTGCGACCATTACTCTCAACCAGACTACATCCATCATCTGCACCAACAGGTTTCTGGCTTCCTTTTACTTTAGACTTGGGAGAACCACGTGGTTTTCAGCACAGGGGCTACAAACCCCTTTGTGTTTGTGCCCCAGGGTGCTGTTACACTTCTGGGTTTTGTGGGTTAAAACCAATTTCTCTTTGTGCCATTGCATTTATTGTAATATTGTTATTAAATTGTAACTCTGACTTATGATCTCTTTTGTGTTGGGTTTGTTTCTCCTGCTGGTTTACCTTTAAACCAGCACACCATGCTGTGCCAGCAAGTAGGTGCACAAGAAGCTGGGAGGGAGAACAGCCAGGAAAGCTGACCTGAACTGACCAAAGGAATATTCCATAATGGAAACCTACCATGGAGGGAGAAGCTCTCCAAAGAACACCCACATGCAGCATTAGGGTGAACCAAAAAGCACTTTATTAATGGCGGAATTGACTTATAAGGGGTTGGTTGGGGGAGGTCTGAGGGAAGGGTCCTGGAAATTAGACAAAATTGGGTGAAGGGAAGGATAAACTGGATAACTGATGGCTCAAATAACCAATGGGAAACACCCATCATGTGACAGGAGAACTGACCAATAAGGGCTTGGGGATTGGGAGAGAATGGGCAGAAGAGACAGGCACCATTTCGGGTGGACCGCCAGCAGCATGGGCAGGGACGGCGTCCCCAGGAGGCGCTGTCTTGGCTTGGATATGCTTGCGGGTCCAGGATGCTGTGGCCTTGACACACTGAATGTGGCCACTGCCTTTGCCACCTGTGCCACATGACACAGGTGTGGTGGTGCTCCCTGGTGGTGGTGGTGGTGGTGGTGGTGGGGCTATGGTGCTGTTGCTGGGCAATGGCAGTGGCAGCAGCAAGCTGTGGTGGCAGTGGTAGTTCAGTGGCCCTGTGGCTGGGGATGTGCCCAGGCAAGACTGATCCAGCCCAGGAGCGATGGCACCAGTGCCTCCTGGTGCCGAGGTTCGTTAGGAGAAAGTGCGTGGGGACACCCTGGGGGGGAAGGAATGTGGGGGGTGCAGGAACCACAAGGGGGGCGGAGAGAGGGCACAGAACTTCTTGGAAGACAAACCCATAGAGAGAAAATTCATTAATTATAAACTCCAACAACAAGTACGTGACCTGCAGAACTCAGGGTGCCCTCCAGCACCATCTCTCCTTGGGGTCCACTTCACAGCTTACTCCCACAATTCCATGTCACAGAACATCATGACCAGTATACAAACTGGAGGGAGGTGTCTTGGACAGACTGATTTCTGCTTAGGGTTGCACTGGGCTTCAGTCAGCAAGTGCTGGCAAATTGTATTGTGAATCACTTGTTTACCTTGGGTTTTAGTCTTCTTTCTCCTTTTCATTGCTGCTATTATTATTGTTACTATTATTATTCTCATTACTATTACTATTACTATTAACTTTATTTCAACTATTCAATGGTCCTTATTTCAGCCCTCAGATTTTACCTTTTACCCCTTCTCCTCAACCCACCAGTGGAGAGGGACAGGAAGTGAGTGAGCAACTTTATGGTACTTAGTTGCTGGCTTGGATTAAGCCAGCACCGTAGTTTTCGGTGCCCAATATGGGGCACAAAAAGTTGAGATAATGACAGATCTGACTAAAACCCATTAGAACAAATTTGTTATAAGCATTCAGTGTATTAGTTTAATAGCTGCTGGTCACAGTGCTGACTTTTTTTTCTCTCAGAGTTGTATTTGTTCCCAGGACTGTTTTATGTAACAGTTTACTTGCTGTGTGTTCTCTGTTGTGCTATTTATAACCTGTGAGGCCTGGACTGAGGTTATCCCGTTGTTGTACTCTGTTATACTGGTTTATGATATGATAGAATTGGTAGTCTTGAAGCTAATCTGGTATTGTACTCAGTATTGCCATCACCTCTGTATCTCAGAAGCCATCTTTTGAGAACTGTTAGCAATTACACCTCTTACCCTCTCATTCTGTGATTTTGTGAATGAAGTAGTGCTACCACCACTGACTACTGTCATAGCAGCCATGCTGGAATTTTTACATGAGCTGGAGTTAAAGTCAGCCTAGTGGTACACCACAATTGATAATACTGCTAATGCATTTTTCTCAATCCCCTTGGCAGCAGATTCCAGCCTACAGTTTGTTTTCACTTGGAGGGGATCCTGTATACCTGGAATCAACTGCCCCAGGGGTGGAAACACAGCCCTATCATCTTCCATGTACTGATCTAGATGGCTCTGGAGAGACTGAGCCCAAGGTCATGGTTTGAATTACCTAACTGGACTTTTATAAGGATGGTCCACAGACTAAGGAAATTATATCTGTGCATATTTATCAAAAGACAGGAAAAGTGATGCATTGTTGGGAAGTGTAGGACCTGGCATGAAGTAGATGGTATGGAATTAGGGATCGATACTATCCTGGTTTCAGCTGGGATGGAGTTAATTTTCTTCTTAGTAGCTTGTACTGTGCTGTGTTTTGGATTTAGTGTGAAAATAATATTGATAGTACACTAACATATTCATTGTTCTTGAGCAGTGCTTACCATGACCCAAGGACTTTTCAGTGTCTCATGCTCTGCACTGAGGGGGTGCACAAGAAACCAGAAGGGACCATGGCCAGGACAGCTGATCTGAATTGGCCAAAGGGATATTCCACAGCATAGATCATGTCCAGTATATAAATGGGGGGACAATATGCCATCAGGCAGAAGGAACAGACCATAGGGATGGGGACGAATGGAAACAGGTGCCTGGTCGTAGAGGCAAAAACACCCCCTCTTGACCCCTTTCACCTGCCAGGGTGCCCTTAAAAAACAGGTATATGGCCCTGGACTTGAACAGTCTGTTGGAGGACAGTCAGTCAGGAGGAGGATCTGTCTACAAGATCTTCTGGTTACCCCCAGTCTACCGGACGGGTTACGACTACAGGTAAGAGGAAAAAGAGAAGGGTTGTTGTAATCGGTGACTCCCTTCTGAGGGGAACTGAGGGCCCTATATGTCGGCCAGACCCGTCCCACAGGGAAGTTTGCTGCCTTCCCGGGGCCAGGGTGAGGGATATTACCAAAAGACTTCCTAAACTTATCCAACCGTCAGACTATTACCCACTGTTTGTTGTCCAGGTTGGAAGTGATGACATTATTAAAAGGAGTACCAGATGATCCTCATTTCTCTGTCCCTGTTGTCAGTTGCTCTTTTTGCAGCTGTTGCTTTTTAAGCTCTAATATTCTGCAGCTCAGAGGGGAACAATGTGGACATTTTGAGAATAAGCAATGTGTGTTGCTAGTTCTAAATGCAATTGGCAGGCTGAAGCACATTAGTCCTACTAACATAATTAGAATGATGAACTGCCACATTTGCTGTTTGCATCCTTAATCAAATCCTTCCCTTGCTTCTCTGTTCCTTTAAGTATGCTCACTTTTCTTCAGAAACCACTGAGTCCATTGTCACTGCTTTTCAAACTATCCAATCTGTCTGTAGGCACTGACGCTTCAAAGCCTTTAATTCTAACATAAAAGGACTGTTAACTCATAAACAGACATATGTAGTTGAAGGGGAATTCCTCTCTTTTGAGTATTCACAAACATCAATGCATTCTCCTATGGAAATTATTTAAATGTTTTTGTGCAAAGCAGATAAGTTAATCATCACTATAATGCTGTCAAATGAAGTAAAACTTTTATCCAGAGAACTTCTCTTCTCTAACTTCTATGTCATTCTTCTATTTCATCTTCCATTCAAGAATCTCAGAGAAGTTTACAGATAGAAAAAATTTCCTAGTACTGCTGAAAGATGTAAAAGATTGAGCCTTACACTTCAAAGGATGAATGTAAAGTGCAGGAGAAATATTTTACTAGGTATTTTTCAGTCATTATGTGGCAGGACGTAGTACATGCCAGGAAGGTCAAATCCAAACTATCCAAATGTGTCCTCCATCTATCCAAATGTCCAGGACCAAGTTTCTATTTCTGGTAAATAAGTATTTAAATAAGTATGTAATTTATTTTCAGAAATGAGAAAATTAATTGCAGGTTTGATAACAGGCTAGTTGGGTAAAACAGACTTAGGAAGGCAATTGTCCATAAAAGTGATAAATTAAACGTAAGTACAAATTATCTAAGTAACAAGTAGTTGTACAAATCATAGTAAATAATACATGGATTGTGATAATGAAAATACATGAAGTGGTGAGAGGCGGTTTTTGGAGTTTTTTTCAATTGTTTTTTAATTAGGAATGTAATTTAAATATTTACATAAGGTATTTACTGACACTATCGGTGTCTGAGTCTTGACAGTTATTGACCTATACACTTTTGTGCACTAAAAACCCAGACGAATTATCTGTTCAAGACTCATGAATCCTAGAAGATATGAAGCCTTTAACAGCAATTTCTCCTTCATGTTTCTTAACACAAGAGACAATTCTTACAGAGTTCAGAAGGGCTGATTGTTGCCTATTGCAAACAGCTTTTGGTAAAAACTGTACACTGTTGAGAATTACATGTTTTCTTTGACCATTTATAGTAAGAACACATTTAAAGAGGGAAACAATATGGGTTTCTGATTCTATAAGCTGTCTGAAATCTGTGAATCTAAATTACCTACTTGTACAGCAGTTTGGACTGTTCCAGCTGGGAATTTGCCTAAAAAACAGTCAGGGCTTGTGACTGTGCCTTCCATTTTGGCAGGTCAAATGGGCTGTTTAAGATGACCTAATGTTGCAATACAACAAATTAAGGCCCAAATTTAAACATTCTGTATCTCACATTCATCCCCAAAACTACAATAAGTTGAGGAAATTCTTTTTTATTTGATATCTATCGGTTCTGAATTATTTTGAGTGGCATTTTAACATCAGTTGAAGGGTAAGCAGTAAGTGCTCTAATGCCTTGTTTTTCTCCTGATGGTCAATTTCTGATTTCACTATAGAGAACTTGTCAGATACAATATATGCTGTCTCATTCTGTTACATTTATTTTGTAAGTGGCTAGGGCAACAAATCTGTGATTTTTTAAATACAGTTGGGTGGATATTAGTAATGAAGAACATCATCTGCTTGGGGAAAGAAAGGAAGTCGCCAAGCACATCTGTATGTCCTGGAATGGCTAATTTTTCAAAAACACACACAATGGGAAATTTTTCACAGATTTATCTGCATTACAAGGCCACCATAATCCCCTAACAGGTTTATAGCCTGCCTGGTTCTTAGTGATGCAGATGGAAGAAAGTTAACGCAAAGCTTTGCCATATTTTTTACATCTTTAGAAGGAAGAACAAAGCAATTAAGCTCATGTTCAACTTTGGTTTTGTACTGATTTTTGACACCAGACTTTCTGACAGATTAAAATCAAATTACTGAATTTAACACTACTGTGAATTTGTTGCAGTGAGAGTTGGATCTTAGCATGAACTATAGGAAAGGAAAGCTCCATAGTTCTTCACTTACGTTTGTTTCTGCATGTTCTGAATATTTAGTGAATGAAGTTTAAATACCTCAGAACAATCTCAGCTCTTAAAAAAATTATTTGAAACACCATTTTCAGGCCTTTCTACATACTCATGGTATAAACTGTGTATGTTTATTGCAGTTTGCTTTAGCAATTGAAGAATTTAATTTATGTCTTTATTGTTGAAGAAAAATGCAGAACTTAATAACATCTAAAGAAATGTCATGAACTGTAAAGGATATTTCAAATGGAGGTCAAGAAGAGAGACCACTCAGAGGAAATACTCCCATACATGCAACTTCTAACTGGCATAATTAATTGATTAGAGCTAAATTGCTTTTCTGAATCAAGAACTAAGTAATTATACACTCTGTATTTCCTGTCTGGAAATTATCACAGAAGCATGGAATCGTAGAGTGGCTTGGTTGGAAGTAACCTCAGAGATTATCTAGTTTCAACCTACAAAAATCAAAGATACAGAAAATATACACATGTAAGCCAGATACAGGTTGAGAATGTGCCTTGGGTTTAGCTTGTACTAAAAAAAAATAGACAATTTGGAAAGATATCTTTGTCAAAATGACATATCGGAGGTGTTAGCAGCTGTGTGCAGGCAAGGAGCTCATTTAGCCCCTAGGGCAGAGAGATGAATGAGTAACTGTTGCTTCTTGGCCATAAAGAAGTTAACCATAAGTGATGTTTGAGGAAGATTATGAGGATCTATGAAACAAATGCTCAGCTGTTCTGATGACCTGTAAGATCAATGTTGAATCTATGATTTTTAGTGTGTAGTCAGGTTACTAATTTTAGAAATAGAAATAGAATAACTTCAAAAGGAAGTGATCTACAATGATCATCTAGTCCAACTAACTAACCACCTCAGGGATAACTAAAAGTTTTTAAGGGTATTCACCAAAGGCATATTAAACACTAGCAGGCTTGGGGCATCAGGCACCTCTGGAGGAAGCCATTTCAAGTCTGAATGTCCCCTGGCACAGCTTGGAGCCATTCTCATGTGTCTTGTCACTGGATAACAGGGAAGGAGCTCCGCACCTCACTCTCCACTTCTTCTCCTCAGAAAGCTGTAGAGGGCAACAAGGTCACCCCTCGATATCCTTTTGTTGAAACTAGACAAATCCAAAGTCCTCACAGCTCATCAGAGGAATTCCTTCCAGTCCTGTCACCATTTTGGTATTTTGGTTTCCCTTCCATGGGTGTATTAAGGAGCCTTCACATCTTTCTTAACTTGTGGGGTCCAGAAGTGCTCACAGTGCTCAAGGTGAGACTGTGCCAAGGCTGAACACAGCAGGCTAATCACTGCTGCTGGACAGGTGGTTGTGCTGTGTTTGATGCATCCCAGGATGGGGCTTTCCTGTGGCTCATGCTGACCCCCCAGGTCCCTTTCTGCGGAGCCTGTCACCTCTCTCCCAGTTCATATTTGTGCCAGGTGTTACTAAATCCCAGGTGCAGAGTCCAGCATTTGTATTTATTAAATTGATGCCATTGATGATTACTTAATGCACTGAACTATCCAGATCCTTCTGGAAGGCCTCTTATACCATAAGAGAGACAACAACACCTCCCAGTAAGGAATTGTAGTTTTGGATGTTAAAGAAATTCTCTCCCTTCCATTACAGAAGTCAAAAGCTAATGCCCAACCTCCATGCCACTAGTTAACAAAGGAGTAGCCAACCACTTTGAATTCCAACTTATTGCTTTGAGTTAGGGCTGGGGGTGGGAGGGAAAAGAACCCCTCACTGTTTGCCGGACTGGTGAAAGTGTTTGTGGGAGAGCTAAGTTGCCCTGGTCCTGGCCATGCATGACCCTCACTCAGCTCTGTTGTTCTGTGCTGCCTGTCGGAGAGAGAAGAGCTTTCCATCTGGAAGGGAGACTCTACACTGCCTGCCAGACAGGTCTACTCCATCCTCTTCTTTGGCCTCTGTCTCTCCACGTGGGTGATTCAGAGGAGTCAGCTATGGTGATTTTTATCTTGCAGGGAAGGGGGAATGCCTTTCTTTTTTTCCTAGTCCATAGTAACATCTTAGTTTCTTCTAAACTAAGACAGTAAGACAGGAATCATCAACAAGCTCACTGATGGTGCACTCCACTCCTGCATTCAGGTCATTGACAAAGCACAGGCCCTAGAGGAACAGCTCTTGTTACCTGTACACAGCCAGGTGCAGCCCCATTCACTACAATCCTTTGAGCTCTGCCCTTCAGGCAGTTCTTCACCCAGTGCACCTCCTCATTCCACAGTTGAACAAATTGTCCAGAAGGATGCTATGAGAGACAGCATCAAAAAGCTTCATAAAGTCCAGAAAAAATACCTCCACCAACTTCCTTTTCTCCATTACGTGATGAAGGTTCCCATCTTTTGAGGATGTTTGTGAGTGCAAAATAAGACGTCAGACTGTCTCACCATTGGTCACTGTCTGTGTCTGTAACTTTTAGTCTGTGAGAAGTAATTTTAGTGCTAATTGTCTCAGTTTCAACCACCTTATATCTGACAAAGGGCCCACTGCTCCTCAAAGGATGATGAGCTGGGAGTCAAGCACAATAGCAAGGCAGATAGATCAGGGGTCTCACTGAAAAGGAGTCAGGATGAGGACAAGGAACTTCATAAAGACAACAGATGTTTTGAGATATAATACTGTTACAACCCTATTCCCCATCATACCCTGAGTAGGTATCAGTTGCTCAAGAAATAGCAAAATCTTAAACCACTCGCTCTTGCCTACCATAAAAGCTGTCACATTTAGGGTTTTTGATAGGGCTTGGAATAAACTTGTGCTCAGGGAGTTGTTGTTTCTGTTGGGGTTTCTCAACTTTTTCTGTCACTGCAGGTAAGCATCGTTGCCTCACAACACTCTCTACCATGCTTTGGGTAATGTGGTGAAAATGCCCATCACCCAGGATTGTGGGCCATCTTGAAGCATAGAAAAAGATTCCTTAGTACAAGCAATGTTTCTCTGTTCACTAGTCACAAATGGCATGTTGAAAAGTCTGAAGAAAAGGACAATTCCATGCTCACCTTATTACAATGTTTTTTCTCTAAAGCTGAAGGATACAAAACCTTTTAAATTTATTTCTTACTCTGTGGATCTTCTGCTTAGTTGTAAGGAAAAGCCCAATTACAAATGCTTCAGTAATCACACAGAGGATTCCATTTTATGGATGGTTGAACTGGAAAATAAAAAATCATTGCATGTGAAATATCATAATTAAATTCTTGATGGTAGGGTCAAATGCATTTTTTAAAGTAATGTTTAAAAGAGATTTTAGTTTCAAAGGTGATTTTCTTTTCATAAGTTCCAAATACATAGTCCTCAGTGGAACTAGCATTTTATGAATGTTAATATGCTCTTTTCAAGTTCAACAGGTGTTGGACATGCGTGTGGAGCATGTAGTTTGCTACTGAACATGTGAAGATTTTACTTCTTGCAGAAGAAGCACAGAAATCTGAATCTTGAGGCAGATCTGAAAACCATGACTTTAAAATATTTAGAAAATAGGCTTCTCCAACATTTGAAAGGATGCTCTGGTCTCCTTTGAAAAGTGCATATAAATCTGGCATTTCTGCTCAAAAGATTACTTTTCTGAAGCTATTAAAAATTCTTTTTTGTTGCTACTTTATTCTTGTTAACTATGCAAATACAGAAAGACATGAGTGTAGTATCTGTTTCCATGTACCACCAAGAGAATTAGCAAGACAGTTGTAGTTAATGAAAACTCTACGAATAATTTCTATAAGGGAAGAAAAAAAATATATTTTCATGAGTGTCACAATTACAATGGAAAGCATGTTTGCAGAGCTCTGAGAGTACACAAACTACCAAAAAAAAACCCCTTTATTGCAAGGAAAGTGTGGGCCATCCTGTATTATCAGCATCTAGATTTCGGTGACAGAAAGCAATTGAAAATAAGGGTTTATTTGGAAACCAGGCAGGTCAGAAGAAGATACTGTATGGCAAAAGTAGCCATGGAAACACTATTTTCTTACTGTCATTTACAGATTGAAATCACCTTACTAATAATTTGGAACATTTATTACTAAATTTTGCAACCATTAATAATAATAGAAACAGTAATCATCACCATCATCATTATCATAATCTTCATTACTTTGTCCTTGTCATTGAATCACAGAATAGTTCAGGTTAGAAGGGGCCATTAAAGGATCTAGTCTAAGCTCCCTAATTAGTAGGGACATCTTCAACTAGACCAGGTTTCTCCGAGCACCATCCAAAGTGGCCTTGAACACTTCCAAGAATGGGACATCCACAACATCTCTGGGCAAACTGTACCCGTGTATCACCTATCTAGCCTCAATCTACCTTTATCCTATTGTCCTGTTGTTGTCCTGTTTTTGTCCTGTTATTGTCCTCTTTTTGCCCTTGTCCTTGTCCTACTAAAAAGTCTGTTCTTGCTTTTCTTAAAGCCCCTGATAAGTATAGAGAAGTGGCAATAAGGTCTTCCCGGAGTCTTCTCCATGGAGAACAATCCCAGATCTCTCAGCTTTTCCTTATAGGAGAGGTGCTCCAGCCCCCAAATCATCTTCAAGGCCCTCTGGATTCACTACAACAGGTCCAGGTCTTTCCTGTGCTGAAGCTCCTAGTGTGGGAAGCCACACTGCAGGTAGGGATTCACCAGAGCACAGTAGAGGGATATAATCATCTCCCTTGAAGCCCTGTTGGACACACTTCTTTTGGTGCAGACCAGGATACAGTTGACTTTCCGGGCTATGAGTGCATGTTGCCAAGACACATCCAGTTTTTCATCTCCCAGCTTCTCCAAGTCCTTCTTGATGGGCTGTTCTTGATCCATTCATTCTGCAGCCTGTGTTGATATTGAGGGTTGCTCCAGTCCAGGTGCAGCACCATTCACACAGCATTGTTGTACCTCGTGAGGTTCTTATGAGCTCACTCCTCAAGCTTGTCCTGTCCCTCTGGGTGGCATCCTGTCTCTCAGGAGTCTCAGCTGCACCACTCAGCTTGGTGTCACCTGCAATCTCACAGAGGTTTCACTTGGTCCAGCTGTCAGCGTATCATTGATGAAGATATGTCATCTTAAATCTGAAAAAGGAAATAATTTCTGGCCATCCCATGTCACGTCAGACAAGTAGATTGCTATTTTCTAGATCCTGTGTTTTGGCCTTTAGTAGGAAGTCTTTTAGTTAGAACAGCTAGTCTTTACATATTGCTAAATTAATATTAATTTAGTAGATTTGAGTCTTCAGAAATCTTTAAATTTATGTCAGTAACTTTACAGCAGTTTTGTCATATTTTGGTTGCATCTGTCTAACTTCTAATTAACCTACAACTTTTTTTATTCCCTCAACAGACTGATATTTCAGCTTAAGAAAATAATTTTTCCTTTTGCAATTTTGCCATCTCATTGTGTGACAATTATTTGCAAAACAAGGAATAATTCTGTGTGTGTGTGTGTGTGACCTGGAATACCTATTCACTTTTTAAATTATACTTGTTATGCTCTATCCTTAGGAACAATTTAGTCTCTTTTACTTGCACAGAGGGTCTGATAAAGGCTATTGTGAACAGGTACCAAGGGATCAGTTCACCAGTCAGTCCTTCACTTTTGGAATTCCAGTGAGGTCAGTGGAGATAGTTCTGATTTATAGTGTCATAACTGAGAATAAAAGCAAATCATGCAGTCTGCAAATGTGTCACCACTAATATATTTTTTGAGGAAAATAGTGACTACCTAAAAATAGTGTCTTGTGGGAGACTTTTCCTCTTTTCTCTAAATAGGGTTATACAGATTTAAATGGAAAGTAGTATGAACTCTAGGGGCAGACTCGATAAAAATTCTGGTGCTTCAAGGTGTAGACAGATACTGAGCTGGCCTTTGAAAACTGCTTTGGAGTCTCTTCTCCACCAAAATAAAGCATGTTGGTATACAGCTTTGCTTATTTTGGAACATTCACATGGGAAATATCATTGCTTTTGAAGTGGTCCATTATGATGCCTCTGAAATACTTTGATAATGTTCTAATGTCATAGGATAAAATACATTACAATCCCAGATATCATCCTCTGGAAAAGAGACTTTTAAATATTCTCATACCCATAGAAGAATGTTTTTCTGGAAGCTTAGGAATAGACTCTTGCTAAGTTCAGAAACCGCCTCTAGGTCTTGAGTTTTCAGTGCCAAAGAGATGAATGATTAATACAGGGAAGACTGTATTGAAAATTGGCTGAAATATTCAGTTTTAGAAGAACATAGCAATTTTCACAATAAAGCCTTCTTATAATTGTGTTACCTCTTTAGAGCAGACAGCAATTTTTTCTTTGCCTTTGCATGCTATAGGTTGTGTGACATTGCATGTAGCAGTATAGTAAATTTAAACTGCAGTATCATTAGTCTGCAAAATTACACTGTGCTTGCTATCTTTCCCTCATATTTGGACAAAAAAGATGCAATATCCACACTGCCTGGGATGCATGACCTTGACTTAGGGAGGTATAGGGGTCTTGTGCAAAAGTACTATAAATATATTTTTAAAAAACTGATAAACAATTTAAATGCTGCATTTTATTTTTTCTGGAATGTAGTATGGTCAAAACATCAGATAAATATAAAAGTTTTTGACTTAAAATGCTTAGTTTAAATTTACAAATATGCATTTTCCTACTGACATTTTCCTAACGTAATTTCAAGCTTTGCTACTGCTATAGAGAATTTCAGACAATATTGCTTTTGGAGATTTTTGTATTGGCTTGGCAGTAACATAATTCACTTGCAAGTTCCCAGGCATCAGGAATTAGTATTAGGGCTGATGTGTTGTCAGGTTCACTTTCTGAACACAGATGCTAGCACAAGGGTCTTTTCCTGGCAGCAAGGCAATGACTCTTCACATCTCTGCTAATCGTATCTTCAGCAAGGAAAGAAGAAAAATAAAATTAGGAGAGAGAGAAACTTCTTTAAGATTCAAGATTTTGAGCTCTTGTTTCATATTGTGCTAATAAAGTCTGAATAAGACTGGCCAAATCAAGCACTGTATCTAGAGGTTCAGAAAAAATGTGTTGTAACTTAGAAATGCCTCCAAATACATAAAGGAACTGCACAAGACCCTTTCAGGCTTATGCTCATATTCCTCAAAGCAAAAGTGTTTTTCTGTGGTGGGAATATACCTTTGAGAAGCCTGGAGGAAAGCTCTGGAGCAGAAGAGGTCAAGCAGGCTGTCTGTGAACATGAACGTTGTCACTTTCCAAAGGAACTGCAAAATAAATGCATTGGGAGAAATGTACTCTGAGCACTGGCCTGACAGCCTAAGTCTGTCAATATGTGAGACCAATATGTGAAGAATAGTAAAACTGAAAGCTGCAGACACTGTGTATAGAGGTCAGCAAATGTAGTGAGATAAAGAGAAGTTGGAGTGCAAGATGTCCAAAGCCTGTCTGGTACGGTCAACTTCAATGATTTTTGGCAGGTTTGTTTGTTCCAGGATCCTGATTTTCTTTTTGTTTGCTTGGTTTTGTTTGTTTATTTGTTTGTTTGTGTTTGGTTTTGTTTGTATTTTCTAAAGTCCATCTTCGGTAGTTATACTTTCCAGATCTACTTACACCCAGTCCTAGACAGTGCAATGCATGCTGTCTTTGGAATAGTCAGACCAGGAGTGAGGTCCTCCTCTGGATTGGTATTTATGGTATTTATGTTGAAGAAACCTCCACTAGTTGGGCACATGGCAGTGATAAAGGTCTGTTAATATCTGCCAGGAATTGTCTTTTCGAGGGTTATAGCTATATATTACAGTGTTACATTTTCAGTGCTGAGAGAACAAACATATTCACAGCTTAACCTTTCAGTCACTAAAGGTATGCGGTGGGAGTAATCTTTATTTTTGCATTCCAAAGATCAGTAGCAAGACTGTGGACAGCATTGGGAAGAGGGGATGGTCATCAGAGTAAGCATCATGATTTCTCTCTAAGTACTCATTTGAGCAAACATGATCTAGTTCCAAACTCAGATCTTGATTTGCTGTAGCCTCACTCAGTTGCTGCAGAAGAGAAGTGTGGCACGTAAATCAAACGGGCATAAATTTAACTTATAAATGTTTCCCTTACACCCCTTACTGATTCCGTGGTCCTGTCCATCATTTTGACAGAAACTAGGGTGCTTTATCTAGGAAATCTTTCTAGTCCCTAGTCATGTGGGCAAAGCAGATGCTTGTAGAAGTCTTGACTGTTGTCATCTTTCTAGTACATCAAAACTCAAAAACACTGACTGACTTAGTTGGTATCCTTTACAGAAAGAACAAGATATGTGACAATGTGCAAAACACCACGTTCAGCAGCAGCATCTTTCAGTCAGTGTTATTAAAACAAAAAAAATCTGTGGCTAAGATGCTCTACAGACACTCATATTTCACCACTAAGATCCAGCATTTTTAATTTTTTTTCCTTATTTTTCTATGATTTTGATCTGAGAAATGAGATGTGGCTATGAGAAGGTTCCAGCAGTAATTTCCAGGCTACAGTCTAAACTCAAATAGCTAACTCTGTAAAACATGAGAGCTAGTACACATCTTGCCAAACTTGGAAAGAAAATGGGCATCCCTAAAGCTCAGTTGTGAAACATTCATAGTTGACTTTAAGGTAACTGCCTGCCATCACATGAATGTTTTGACTTGTAGCAATTCTTCCAATTAATAGGCCTTCAAAATGAAAATACCCACAAAATGTGAGTTTCAGCTTAGTGCATGACTGTATTTGACAGAACATTTACATATCTTGTATGAGTTTAATTTGAAAACCAATTACTCCTAAAATTGCTTCCTGCTTCTGTTCCCAGCCATGTGAAAATCCATCTTCTAGCTTTACTCTGAAGTTGAAGATGCAGGCACATGGCTTTGGGACAGCCAGCCAAGCCAAACTTTCTTGGCTCTCTATGCAGGCGAGGATCCAAGAATCCAAGGCTCCAAGAGCTCAATCCCTGACACCATTTCGCTGCTGGCATTCTTTACACGAGAGAGCAGCTGTGAGAGCTTTGGGCTTTCAGGTATTCTGCTGTGGAGTTGAATATCTGGGCTTTAAATAGTTTATGCTGACTCCATTGCATCCAAATCATTGAAACACAACATGACACCTTAAAGACCTAGATACGGTTTCTGAGGAAATTCTCATGACAATTTTTCAGAGCAGCAGCAGGGTTGAGGTGTTCCTGAAATGATACAGCTTCTTATTTTCTTATTTGAAAATGTTGGAAATCCCCTCTTCCCTGGAATGACCTATTTTCTTTTTTTTTTCTTTCTTTTTTTTTTTTTTTTTTTTTGGACAGGCACAACCCTAAAGTTATCTTCTAAAAGCTCCTATCTCTTCATAGTCCTAAACTGACGGAGCAGAAAGGGTGTTGTGTGATATATTGTTTAAAGACATAAAAAAAATCTTGCCTCTTTACATTTTACTTTAAATGTCACTTTGTCTACTACTGTCTTTGTTACTAAATACCACTTTCTGATCTTTCAAATCAACATATTTACAATATTTAATGAAATGCAAAGGGGTGAAACTCCTTACATTAATAGTGACTGAGTATATTCTTACAATACAGACTTTCCACATTATGTGAATTTTCTGAAATATCTAGATGTATTTCTTTACTATTACTGAATTTTTATTGCCTGTTTTGGATTTCTTTTTCCTTATCATCAGATATGTTCATTAATGAAAAATTGGGAAGTTGAAGAGTAGATTCATTGGCTTTGAGACAAAGACAAGTGAACTGAAGTACTATCATCCAAAGATATTTAGCAAACAATTTTGCAGAACTGGAGAAGTGCTTCTGAGGAATATCTCTTATTGGAGGTTTTTAATTGTCTTTAAAATTGTCATGTAGCATTATGTATTCTGCTTCAGTCAGAAGCTGGCATTTGACAGATAATGATCATTTTTAAATTTGCAGTCTTCAGAAAACATCCCTACAGCCTCTTATCTCCCACTGGACATCTATATGCTGTAATGGCACTTTCTCCCATTTCTTCAAAGGTGAGCTCCATCTCCATCCATTTGCTCTGATTTGAAAAATGTATTTTCAAGATACAATCCTACAAAGGAATTTTAAATGCCTGTGTAAGACTGTGGGCTTTGACTTTTAACAGCTAAATGCCATTTGTTTTTCATGCACTTGCTTTGTATTTTTTCGTGAAACAGCTCTATTTCTGGTCTTCAAGGGCAAGATGAAAATCTCTCTCAGGTATCAGGCTTTTTATTAAAAATTTCACAGAACCTCCTTCCCCAGATAGCATGGTTCCTCAAGAAAAGGAGATAACTGAATTTGTAAAAAATCTAGTGGTGAAATATGAATATCTGTAGAGCACCGTAGCCACAGATTTTTTTTTTTAATAACACTGACTGAAAGATGCTGCTGCTGAACTTGGTGTTTTGCACATTGTCACATATCTTGTTCTTTCTGTAAAGGATACCAACTAAGTCAGTCAGTGTTTTTGAGTTTTGATGTACTAGAAAGGTAACAACAGTCAAGACCTCTACAAGCATCTGCTTTGCCCACATGACTAGGGACTAGAAAGATTTCCTAGATAAAGCACCCTAGTTTCTGTCCAAATGATGTTTTTATTTTGATTATTTTCCTAATAATCATTAATTTTTATCAGTACATTGAAAAAGTTATTTTTCATCTTAGCAGCTTTTTTCTTATGATATTTTTTATTTGGTCATTTGCCAATTGGTTGTGATAATTCTCAGTGACATTAAACTCCTCATGGTAGATCTTACACTGCCAGAAAGAGCCCCAAATAACTTTTCTCTACTTATTATGCTGAAAGTGGCCTTATGGCTTCAAAGCACAAGGTCTGGAAGATGCTGTTAGGTAGGTGTTGTGTTTGTGTAAAACAAGATTCAGTGAATAGAAAGTGGGAATTTCAGGTCAGAAAAAAAAAGCAGTTTGACCAGTTGTGGTCAGGGAAACTGCCTTTTTGGGTTCCTTAGCACTGCATTTGTGTGCATGACAAGCTGATGAGAGGGCATTACTGCAATGTAGCATTTGCAAAACTGTCTGAAGCCTTAGAGATGTGTTAGAATAAAAAGAGTGTCAGGTTGCACTTCCCTCAGGAAAATTTCAGAGTCTAGATGAGTGGAGAAGACATATCAAGGGGGCTCCCTTAGCAAAGACATTCATGTTGTCAGTAATGCAGGTTGAAAGTGGAGATGCTGCAGCTGTGATGGCCACTGTCCTGATTTATGCACTGGGGAGTGAACTGGAAAATATCAAAGCTCAAACACATTGATCTTGCTTGAGCAAACATCATTTTGATAGGCCTGTAACAGATTCCTCTTTTCTGAGCTACAGACAAGGAGACAACCTGTGGGACACAGGTTATAAACTTCCTCTGCTCAAAGGAAACCCAGCCTCAGTAATCTCATCCTTGTCTCCATCCTTATGAAACTTGTATTTATACATTGGCCTGTTGATTCTTGGAGGACATCAGAAACAGCAGATACAGGTTCAAATATGCAGGTGGGTTCTTGTGCACTAGGACTTGTCTTCCCACCATGGAACAAGTTCTTTTTCCCAGTTCAAGAGGAATTTGCTAGCTTTCTCTGTATTCCTTCCTGTGCTGAAGTCTCTGCTCTGGCAATCCAGACGATCTTGTTTTCCCATTGGAGTCAACAGGGAGAGAAAGGCTCATCCGAGGAATCAGTATAAAGTTCATTATGTTTTCATATGAAATTTCCTTAAAACTTTACTTTCAAACAGTTTCTTATGAAGAGAAAGATTAAGAATATTAATCTATTTTTTCTAGCAAAGGATGACATTGAGTTTGTATATGTTTGCATATTTGCAAATCTCTAGAAATTGTGTCTGGGCCCAAAGTTTTCACAGAAGGTGACTTAAAGATTCAAAGCAAAACCAGGATCTGGATTTGTCTAAAGTTTAGGAATGCATAAGGTGTTTTTCAGGCCTGAAATTTCATCCTTGATTTATAGTTGATTTGGAACTTCATTTAAGATAAAGAATGAAGGGATGTATTTAACAACAAAATATTTCTGCCAATGGAGTTTAAAAGCAACATAGATTGAAGAATCATTGTAAGAAGCCAAGAAGCAGCTATGTGTTTTAGTTTAAAATCTACATTTATTTGTTTTTAGATCATAAACTTCCTAAAGAGAGAATGACAACAATATGTTAAGTCAGCACAAGAAGGCCTGCATTTGTTTCTGCAGTGTAATGGAATAAGAGACTCATGAAGTAGAAGAAAGAACTGAGTAAAGAATGAGTAAGCAATTGAAGGAGAGAGAACTTGTTCCCTAGTTTGTTTTCTCAAGCTTTTATAGACATGGCCCCATGTGTAAAATGCTTCTGTAATATTTACTTTAAACAATCTTGATTCTGTGTTCATAAAGCAGATGTCATGCGTTTGGGTTTAATTCTTGCCCTAAATAGCTCTTCAAAAACTGGGGCCTATGTATAATACAAGACAACCTAAAGGAAAGGAATTAATAATTTTTGAAAAATTTATTACTCTGTGAATAAGGTAATATGTACTAAAAGCTGTTGTCATGAAGCAGTCACGGTGTCTGCAATATTGATGATCTCAGGATGACAGACAGCAATATTTAGCAGGTCAGAAGAGGACGTAAAGGTCTAAAAAAATTAACTTCTGGAAACTGGAAGGTAAATGTAGGAATAAACCATTTTACTGCATTATAGAATTACGTTTCTGATAGAGTAAAATCTCTACAACAGTATCATATGTTGCCATGACACAGTTATGGAGGTGTAATGTGGACTTCTCTTAACTATGCTAATAAAATAAAAAAAATGGGAAATTTGGACGCAATGTTATCCAGATGTCACCACACAGACTGATTGCTGGTAATTAGGTAATTCAGATCAAAACAAAAATACCTGTTGTCATGGGTTTAGCTAGGCCTAAATTTATGCTTTGATTTGTAGAGCAATCCTCAGAGTATCAGCTGAGTCAGGACAGCTGACTTCTACTGGCCAGTGGTGTCCCATACCATATTCTGATGTCACAGCAAGTATAAAAACACTTGTAGGAGGGACTTTGGGCAGTTCTCTTCATGGCCAACACTAAGCGAACATGTTATCACTTTGCCAGTAGCATTAGGCCTTGCCACCACTTCACAGCTGTTTGGTTCGGGAAGTAAACATGTTTTTGTTGTTGGTTTTTTATCCTCTCTTTCCAGGAGTCCCTTGGGGGGAGTCCTTTGGGGTGTTTTTTGTGGGCTGAGGTGGTGGAGGTGTGCGTTGTTGGCTGGGTGACTCGTGTGGAGTTGTTGTTGGGTTTTTTTCCACATTTGTATATATATGTGTCATATCATATTCTGTTTTAAATTTTCACTCTTCTGTATAAATATAAGAAGCCTTCCCTTTCAGGTTTTGGTTTTTCAGGTTTTTTTCCCCCCTTCTTTTCCCTTGGGAGGAGGCTCTGATTCTCTGTGTTGGGTGCTTGGCATTTTGCCAAGCTAACCAAAACACATGTTTACAATTCAATTCCACACAGAGTAAGAAGCTCGGATTTCTCTAAAGGAAGTTTTCAAAACAGAGACCAGAATTCAGCTGTGAATTTAATAGCACCTTAAAAAGTAGGACGTGCCAACTGGTGTCAGCTGTAAAAATTTTATGTCCTTCAGGACTAGAACTTCATTCAAACTAAATTTCTTATATGTAGAAGGCTTCATAAGTATATAATTTTTGGATTTATATATATTTAACTTCTGGCGTCAAATACAATTAAGTTCAACAACAAAAGTAAGTCCTTGATTTGGTGGTAAGATTTCTATCAGAAGAATGACATTGTACATGTATTTTCATCAAAACCAAAAGCAGACAATAATTTCTTTAGGCTTGTAAGCATGACATGTACTTTTGTTTAGTTGTTAAAACTAGTTTCCTTCCTTTTTTATATGGCAGCAACCCACTAATATGCTAAAGAGTCTCACATAGTCTGTAGTAAATAGTATCTTCTGAATAGAAAACACCCCCAAAATTATGATAAATAAAGGTCACGTAATTTTTTCTTAGCTTGTCTTCTGGTTTGGTTCTTATATGTGAACTTAAAGTTCTATGTCTGGTTTTTCACACTTCTAATATATTTATTTTTATTTTGAAAGTGGAGAGAAAGCTGCTATTTTGTGGCATTGCACAGAACTGGTTTTATCTACAGTTAAGGCAGGCAATTGCCTGTGGCTGTGGGTTTCCTGGGCCAGGCATGGTCCTGATGTCTACTTGCTCTGTGCTGGAAGAAAACGGGTAGAGCACTCTGTGATGCCTCAATAGTTGATGTCTGCTACTGGTTTTGTGGTTTGGATGTCAAAAGGTGTGTTGGTGAACACCTGTCTTACCCAAGACACGCTAATTCCTCTTTCTGTCCCATTGCTGACAGCAGAAGCTGCTAGTGTTTAATTCAGGGTCTGTCACCAGTTTTCCTGATCTAGTCTCTTCTTTCCTCTTTCTTCATAGTGGGAGAATGTGAGCTCTGGCCCTAGCTCTGGTTTTGACTTGCTATGATTATGATAGAGAGTAGTTGGCAGGACAGTACTAGTATGGAGGATGAGATTTGGTCAATGCCAGTTCATTGGGCTAGCTTTTTCTGGGGAAACAGTATGTCAAGAGTAGTCATTGTCAGCCAGGAGTGATGATTAGGAGCCTATGTGTGATGATCTTAGTTCATAGGAAGATGGGAGTGAATAGAAAGACTGTGGAGAGGGAAGAAATTGGCAGGAATAGTTTTAAAGAAACAAAACAACTGCAAGTTGCTGGACCTAGTCTCATGCAGAACTGGGCCTACAAGGCTCAGTGCAGTTTAATCTGCACTAAAACTTCATTTTTACTTCCAATATGGAATATCTTCTGTTCTTTCTAAATCTCTCGTGGTCCCAGTGTTTGCTTAAGTGTGGGTCTGTGAATTGGCAGGAAATTTTCTCTGAATTTGTTTAGAATGGCAGGATGAGAAAGAACTGAAAAGTAAGTGGTATGTACACAGTAGGTCATTTACACCTCTGGTGTATTTGAAGCTGCTTGCATGGGTTTTTCCTCACATTTGTGTCAGAGTGCTGCCTTCCTTAGTGTGTGTCATATATCCCCACAGAGGGCCTGCTGGAGGCTGAAGTAACAGTTACCGCTTGGAGGAAGAGAAAATAATTTGCTAAAGATTGGAAGTGCTTATCTGGAATTTATTGTATAATATTTTGTTACTGTATAGGCAGTTAAATGCCACCCTGACACCCAATTCTGTCAACTCTTGGAAGGTCAGCAGAGTCACCCTCGGTTAGTACTTGGATGGGAGACCTCCTGGGAATACCAGGGTCTGTAGGTTCTAGTCTCAACGACTTCACTGTCACTGTCCAAGCTTGCTCAGCCATGGCAGCTGAACCTTAGGAGTTAAAGGGTGGGGCCAGTTCTGTGCACGCTGTGCCTCACCTAAAAAATCCACTGCGCAGGCTGGAAGGACACACCCACTTGGGTAGGACACTTCCCAAATCTTCATTCGTGAAGCCTAGCCATGATGATGATAGTTTGATATTGTATATTGTAAGGACTCAAGAAGCTTGGACAAGTCATATTTTAACAAGATGTTTGTTAATACCTTGATATCTTTGAAACTCAAATGGGCTTAGTAATTATCTATTTGTATTTGAAATGTGGACTACAGAAACTCTTTCATGTTAGCCAAAGCAATGAACTGTAAAGCAACTTCATGTAATGTCAAATGCTCTACCTTAGCTTCTAATGACAACTGCTCTCTTATTTTATTTCCTTTTTTTGCTGACACAGAAACTAAATGTTCTCCATGGAAGCAAGAGCATTGGTGGGGGGAAATGTTATCCCTTCCACTGTTCAGAATTCGAACTCTTTTGTGAGGTTTCCTGTCTTTATTTCTGATGTTTAGTTCATGCAATCTTCACTTTTGTTTAACAGCTTTAAAGCACCTGTTGCCTATTTGAACTAAAATAAGTTTCTGTGTCAGCTACCTCAGTTGAATCAACAGGTTCAGTGCAGAACTGAGGCAGATAAAGAGTGGTTCAGTCTGCACAAGGCTCAGTCAATGAGGACGATATAGGTATAATTACATAACAGAATGCAGGCTGTTATCAGTATTCAGGACAAGGTAACATCGAAAGGCCCAGAGAAAAACATGTCGACAGGAAATGAAATTTCTTTTTTATTTTTCTTTATCAGTACAATAGTGTTGGCATTTGGCCCTATCTTTCCTCAAGGTAAGCGCAACCTGCATTTGTTAGATTTGCTGCAATAAGAAATGTGAACTGGAGAGGCATTGTAAGATCTGATATGAAGGCTGGACGTGATAAACATGAACTTAGATGAAACAATCTAACTTTGTTATCAAAAGTTATCATTATCAAAAATGCTAATTCTTATATAAACATAGAGGACTGTGTTGGCATCTCCTGCAGGTGAAATAAGTCTTGTTGAGAAATGTGATCCCACTGACTAGATTACATGGTCTCATTCATTGTTTCTTGCCTGTTTGGTTCTAAATTCTTGTTTCTTACTGCATGAAAATAACATTTTTTGGTATTGCAAAGTTAGGTCCTGTGTAGTCTTGTGTTAAGAGGAAGTAACTTACCACAATCTTTCTGTTTTGTTTTCCTTTCTTACCTCAGTCCTTTGGCAGGTGAACAGAATGGATGTTGCTTGTCTCATGAGCTACTATTCGGTAATTTCTATTCGGATTTTTTATTCAATAGCATTCAAATGCTGGTTTGAAGACCACTAATGCAGATCTTCTTTATAGTACATGGGTGCATCCTAAAACACTAAATCTCAAAATTCCTGAAAGTTCAGGGGATATTGTCATCCCCATTTTATAAAACCGAGGCAGAGAAGCGGTTGAGACTTCAGTAACTGAGACATGCAATACGTTTTTTAAAGTATTTAACATTATGTAGCAGTTACTGTACAAAACCTGCAATTAAATATTGTATTGAACTTTTGACTGGAGTACCCGGTTCTTCTTTAGTTCAAACCTCAAAGAAAGACAACTTTAGAAAATGTAAAGTCCACAGGAAGGTATCACCTAGTCAATAAATGGCTTCTGTACTTGGAAGTACTCTGTAAAACTGCATAACAGAGCAGTAAGAAAATTTCCAATCTTCTAGTCATCAAACTTCCTAATCTTCTCCTGTTCTAATTAAAATCTCATTTTGCATTTAATTTTCATTATGTCTTTGCAGCATAACACTGTTTTTTTTCTCACAAGCGCTGAATCATGGAGAGAGTTAGTGCAAAGGTAACATACAGTCATTCAAATCTTTTATGGTGTCTTTCTAATTTATCAGAGTATTTGGAGGATAGAAAGACTGGGACAACCTAAATAAAGTGAAAATACAGATTATGTAGCACCTCTGTAAATTAAGCTGTAAGAACATATGTAATATGTTTGCAAGTTGAAAACTTATAAACTGTAACCTGGAGAAAACAAGGACAGCTTGGAAGAGCAGAAGGCAAAGTGGAGATGATCTGAGAACTATGTGCTCTACAAATATCCTGATGCTGACACTGTACCACAGACTGGTCTGTGAGCACAGGGCAGGGTTATCTGCATTTATCAATCAGTTACCAAACAATGTAGGGGTTTCTGAATGATAATGCATGTCTGCCAAGTTGAAGAAACATGGCATAAATAAGTACTTGTGATTTGCTCTGATCTCATGTAGTGTAAGTAGGGAATAACTCACTAAGTTAGTAACATCAAAGTGTTTAAAAGTTTTCTGAGGTGAGGGTTAGTCTTTGTGCCTTTTTCCTATCTAGAGTACTTGTTGCATTAGAGATACTGTATTTGAGTCTTTAAAAGTTTTTATTAACTACTCCACCATAATGTGATGAACCTCTCCACTTTTAAGGTGTATTCTTCACACAATGAAGCTCAGTAGTTGCTGCTGTTATTTGGGAATTTGTGCTTCTCCCTGTGTACATCAACATCTGGGACAAGGGTACAAGGCACCGGGGAACCATCGCAGCATTTCTCTGTTTAGAAATTCATTATGTTCTGTGGCAAATGCACGCTTCCATCTTATTGACTATTTACACTTGGATTACTCAATTATTTAGGAGAAGAATGGTTCAACTTTTTTAGTGTGTAAATATTGGATATGTTTTTATGGTGTAGCCATTAATTCAACAATGCAGAAATGTGTACAGCTGTGCTTTGTTTTCTACCTGTGTATCTGTGTTGCTGAATTGAATGTTTCTTTCTGAATATGAGACCTATCAGAGGTTCTGGACCTGGATGTGACTAACAAAAGGCTTTGTTCTATTTCAGACATGAAGAGTACACTGGATACTAACATGCAATGAAGCCTCTGTACTGCAACCACTACATTCACAAAACTCATGATATGTTAAAGGAATTTTAATTCAAGGTTTTGGTTTGAGGTCTGCTATTTAATTGTTCTTTGACTTGTTTGAAGTTGAGAATTTTGAGCACTTGTCTTGATTTTGAGATTTACATTCTGTTGCAGATGAATTGATGTTGGAAAATGTAGCTGGTTTTGAACAGCCTGGCATTTAAAGGTGCTGCACTTTAGTTAATAACTAAATTTGTAATTAAAACAGGCTTGTTTGTGAAACCAATGGAAATCATAATTCTGTTTCAGAAATTTTGAGGGTGTTTTGGTTGGACACTTTTATTAGGTGTAGTGCTGTAAAAGACAAAATCAGAAATCTAAAATTCAAGATGAGGCACTAAGTAAAGCATTTTATTTTTGTATACTGAACAAGACATAACAAAATGAGAAAGCTTGTACTAAAAGCTGTAACATGGAACTGTTAAATGAAGAATGAGTGTTAAATTATATCACATATTAAATGTTTTATTAACCTCATAAGTATGATAATGGTAACCCCTTTAATTTTTAAAGCCCAGAGCTGGAGTTCTTGGCATAGTATTACTGAGAAGTAAAGCCTGAATGAGGTTGAAATACTTTTAAATACCAGCCTAAAGAGAAAGCAAAAACTAAGGTCACCTTACTTGTAGGTCACTTTCAGTGGTTTTTGTTGATCTCAAAATCAAATGACAGAAAATGCTCAGAGCCTTATGTACACTACAAAAGTTAAGTACCATGGTTGATGATGCAGCAGAGGAACCTAGTTGGTTTTCTTTCAACACAGCTGTCACTTGACATGACTTTGAACCATGGGGTAAAGTCCTCACTATCAGCTAGGGAAGAAAAAGTGATAATATCTTAGAAGAAATAAATATAAAATTTCTGACAGGTTTTTAATTTACTTATACTGTAATATTTTTTGGAATGTGGCTTGTAAATTGTGCATGAATTAGTTGTCCATCTTTTAAGAACTCCTATATTAATTAAATAATTTACAGTTATGTCAGTTAACAGCCTTTTGCCTCTATTGAGCTGACTGGGTGTTAAATTCCCTTACACCACAGATTTTGTAGCACTGATTGTTAGTGACCTGTTTCAGTGCAGAAGTAAAAGACAGTTACTTCTCCCTCACCTTTCCCCTACTGTGCCTTGCATAAAACTGAGTCATCAGCAGGTAGAACCAGCCTGCCTAAAACCAGCTGTTTGGAAGATGTTCCTGTGACACCAAAGCTGAAGTCTGCATCTGATGTAACTGTTTTCCCACATGGAATTTATCAGCCAGAGCACACACAGTGAGTTTTTCCTTGTGGACATTTTAAAGTCAGTGTATGTTTGCCTCAAAGGTGAAATCTGGCCAGACAGCCTCTGTGCCAAGCACGTGCTGCAGGTGTCTCCACAGGAGGCCTACACCTAAGTGATTTCCTAGGGGAAATGCAGCATATAGTGACTGGCACAACTCTGGAAGAGGATGAAATGCTGGAAATCCTCAAGCATCTAACAAGGGATTGGAGCACTTTTGTTGTGGACATTGAGTGAAAATTCTCCTTTTGTTTCTTCCAAGAGGAAGGTACTTTGTATGCACCCAGGCTGCTTTGTGGTTTGGTCTGGTATACAGAAATGGGGTTGGAGGGGTGGATTTGCCTTGAAACTGCTCCCCTGCCCCAAGCCAAAGCACATGGGCAGATTCAATCGTAGTGCTTCAGGTTGGGGGAGGCAGGCCGGATGGTTTACCTGTCAAATTCAAACTGTGAAAAGGTGGCATCATGTTATAATTTGTGTTAGGGAAATTAATTACAAAGAGTTTAGATTCATATCTAATTACAGGTTAGTCAAATAACATTTCTTTTTCCTATTTTGTGGTATAGTGATGTTTGTGGTCTGCATCATAAAACCTCAAGTAGTTTTTCTCTCTGTAGAGTGCAACAGAATGATTAGAAAAGAAGGCAGAACTCTCTTTGATGTTACTGAGAAGAAGTGAGGGCAATTTTTATAGGCTTATGTGATCAATGTTATAAAACCTTTCTTTTGAGATACATAGGAAACAAAATAATATTTTTGCCATTATTGTGTCCTATCATACAGATAGCCTTTTTCTTATCAGTTGATACTGTTTTCTTTTTGGTTTATATGTTTTTATGATCCTGTTGATGCTGTGAGCGGAGAAGCTTCTTAGGTGAAGCATGATATCCTGTTAACTACAATTCTTCCTAATCCACACAGGAGCTGTATGGAGCAGAGGACTGGGGGCTGATGAGCTACATATTCATTAGTTGTGCTGTTAAAAGTCTACTTGCTTTTGATATGACAAAAGATATGGAGCCAAAGTGCTGCAGTTTCACCCCAGCTGTTGACTAAGCCTAACACCAGGTTACTCATTGCCTTTCCAGCCTAGTGGGATGGGAGACAGGACTGGAAAAGTGAGTTAAAAAATCATAGGTTGAGATGAAAACAGTTTAATAGACAAAGCAAAAGCCACTCACACAAACAATGCGAAACTTCCTGTGGACAGGCAGGTATTCATCCATATCCAGGAAAGCCAGGCTTCATCACACTTAATGGTAACTTGGAAAGACAAATGTCATAATATGGGTCATACCCCTCTTCTTTCTTCTTCCCCCTGCTTTATATCCTGAGCATGACCTGCATGGCTGAAATATTCCTTTGGCCCATTGGGATCAGCTGTCCAGGCTCCGTGCCCTTAGACATTCTCGTGCACCCCCAGCCAGCTCACTGGTGGGTTGAGAAGCAGAAAAGGCCTTGGTTCTGTGGAAGCCCTGCACTGCAGTAAAGAAAACATTTCTGTGTTGCCAGTACTATTTTCAGCACAAATTCAAAACACAGCCCAACACCAGCTACTTTGTTGCCGTGAGTACCCCCAAAAACAGGACTTCAAGCCAAGGTAATGTAGGATAAGATAAAAAGGTACATTCTTTAATGGCCAGGCTTGGGGCTTTTAGGAATACATGATGACATCTTTGTGTTGCCCCCTTCTTTTTCCCCAGAACACTGATTTCCATGGGTTTTTATAATATTGCCCACCCAATCCCCAGTTTACACATCTCTCAGTCCAGCCCCAGTCCCACCCCTGTGCCATCCCCCAGGATTTTGGGGCTGGGGTCACTGGGACCCTCTGTTCTTCATCAGCTCTTCTTCCTCGGGCTTTGGAGTTTTTCCAGTGTTCTTAGACTCAAGGTTGTTGGTTTATGTTTGGTCTTGTTCTGCAGGCCTTTCTGATAGTCTTCAACTCTTGTCATTCTTTAAGAGAGCCTAAATAGCTAAAAGAATCCGAGCTACTAATCTGTGGTAGGGGTTAGGATGTGTAAAAAATGAACATAAGCTGTTACAAATATGAACACTACATTTGCTACAGTTACTGTGTTCTTAAAATCTATAAAAATGAAAGATCAGAAAACACTTTTGGCATCACTTTGCTAAAATTAACTGTACCCTAACCTAAAACAGTGCATAAGGTAATAGTAAATTGTATCAGTTGTGCCCTGTGGGGAGAGGTATAAGCAGTCATGTTAGTTAAACCCTGTTGTTCAGGACACCTGAGATTCTATAAAACTTGACAAGATAAAAGGTAGTGTAAACTTCATAGTACACTTATATACCTGTGTTAAAATTAACTGGATTTATATTGTTGTGTGGTGAAACTGCGCATCTTTCTTGATGATTTAATCAGAACTGACACGAAGTCACATGCAAAATGTGATTTTTTTCTTGTATGGCTGTAGTCTCAAATTTGTGTCAATTCACACGCTTATTGCCCAGAACACTGTCTGATACTCCATGTGATTACAAAACAAATACTATCACTGGAGTCAACAGCAAAAGCAACCTATGTTGTTATTTGTGCAGTGCAGCTGGCCTTGAATCAGCTCAGTTACCTCTAAGATAGTGTTTGATTAGGTAAAACATCAGTAGATGGCTCTCTAGAGCGTGCAACCAAGAACTTGGATTTAGTTGCTTGAACTTGATCATTGTGGAGACTTTTCACCATTGCAGTACTTTAGATTATGATAACAGTACTTACTCTAATAGTAGACAATATCAGTCAACACTTCTATGTGGAAAATATGCGGGACTAATTGACTCCCACCCCATTACGCAAAGAAATAATAAGAGAAGTGATTAAATTTTAGTAAGAAAAGGGGGTACTAAATGACCTCTTGAATCTCCTTATACTCATGGTTTTTGGAAAGTAAATTGTTACGAAATATATATATAAAGTTGTAAGATTTTCTAGTACAAGAGTTTATAGTTATCCAGGTTGGTATTAGTATAGAGAACACCATCAAGCTTATGAAAATTGTTCTTTATTTCTGTTTAGGCTTCATACAATTACAAAGAAGAAGGGTATTTAAAAACCACATAATTTTGTACACATGAACACTGTAAGAATGGAATTAGGTTGCAGTTTTCAAATAAATAGACTTGTTGTGGAGTAGAGGGAATAATCTGTTTTCAATGATTGTGATGAGTAGGGTAAAAAATACTGAACTTAGAAGATGATGATGAGGATAAAAATTAATGAGCTTCAAAGCTGTGCCAAAAAAAAAAAAGAAAGAAAAAAAGGGTTATAGTTAGCTGTTAGGACACACTCAATCACAGAGCACTACAAAAGATTGCTGTCACAGATGATATTGCTATCAACATTTTTAAGAACTGCTTAAAGAATATTGTCCTGATCTTGTCTTAATGCATGTTGAGTAGGAGACACAAGGTATCCTTTCCAGCCTTCTTTTTCTCCACAGTTCTGCCATTGTGATTTTACTGTTGTGAGAGGTTATGGGTGACAGGGTAAACTTGGAGAAGTCACTGAAGCATCAGAAATATGAGAGTATTTTCTGTTGCTCCAGTAAAAGGGAACTGTATGCGTCTTCTCCACTGTGGTAGTTTTAAAACATAAATGAATTTAAATGTAAGGAAACACTTATTATGTTTGGGAGGAAATGTTTTTTAATTGGATTTGTAAATATAAACCTACCTTAAGTAAGTTTGTGAATAGATTACCATCGAGAGAGGTTGTGGACTCTCCCTCCATGGAGATACTAAGGACCATCTGAATGCAATCCTGTGCCATGTGCTCTAGAATGTCCCTGCCTGAGCAGGGAGATTGGATGAAACAATCCAGTGAGGCTACTTCCAACCTTGCCCATTCTGATTCTGGGTAGTAATCTGAGCACCTTCTTGATTCTGTAAAACTAATTAACTAAAGAGTGATATTCACATGTATGCTGGTAAGTGTTCTGTTACCTTAAGAGATACTACAAATTTGATGGTGTATTCCTTAACTACAGAAGTGCTAGAGAAAGGGAACTGTTGTAAACAATGTTGAAGAACTGCCTGAGGTTGTAATGCCTTATTTTACATCATGTGTTCTCTGTCCTCAAGGAACTGAAAAATTATATCATGTAAGGTGTAATATTCATTTCCCAGAAGAGGTCAGTGAGGTGTGGCTCCTACAGACGAGTTCCAGACTGTAAATGCAATAGTGAATTTGGAAGGCATAGATTGTAATGTGTCACTTGGATATATTTTGGGCAGATATTGACTTGTGTGACAATGCATTGTATGAGTCTTGTGCTACTTTGTCTAGGGCTCTGACTGCAATTAAGCAGTGAAGATTATGTTGCCTAAATTTGTGTGAAAAGAGACACTTAGAAACAATATTAAAGAAATATAACATTAATGATATTAAGAAAGATAGGTGGTATAGCTTTATTGAAAGCTTTCACAGTGCACACACAAGAAGTGTGCACACCCACACCCACATGCACACACGTGGCCAAGGATGTTACAGTTTTATAACCTCTCTAGCCATTAGCATATATGTTATCTGTGACCAACCATGGTTCTATTTCCCCTGGTGAACCACCCATAAAGGTCTTCAGAACTGCCCCTTTGAGAAGCTCCAGGACCTCTAGGTCTTCTTCTTCTGTTTTATCTTCAAACTACCTTGCAAGTGGCTTCTTCAAAACAGACTGTCCTTAAGAGCTTAAGAATGTATGAGAAAAAGTTTTAGTAACTTCTGATACCACCTCATATATGAGCAACCCAGGAAAATCCACTTAACCTATATAATTCTAAAAATCTACAAAATATACTCTAAAATCCTTAGGCATCAGTAAAGTAAGGGTCATTTTTTCTGTCCTAGATTTCTCTTCCTTCTAAGAATGTATAATCATTCTGTATACACACTTCTGCTCAAATGTTTTTCACCTCCTATTTCAAACAAACTCTCCTTGTATAGTAGTGGTACTGATTGTGTTTGTCAGAATCATGTTTACAGTCAGTTCTACTGGCAGCTGTTCATTGTGGTGTTGCTTTTCTCTGGATACACTTCCAAAAAGCAAGGAGGCAATGTTTCCTAAGTAATAAAAATATTTGATTATGTTGTGAAAATGTGCTGCACTTATAAACAGAGGTAAAAGGATAAAGTTTTGGGGAGGTCCTTCATAAAAGCACTTGTATTTTCCTACTTAAGTGAATCAGGACAGCTTTGCTTTCACTGTACAATGTATGCAAAGGAGAAATAACTGGTTTTCTTTTTGGTTTTCTTTTTTTTGCTCTATGACCTGCATGGAACACGTGCTGGTTGGTCTTTGTGTTGCATTCCATTGACAACAGGGAATAAGAGAAATACTGTTTAAAGACAGGATAATCAGTTCTGGTCTACATGTTACAGGAGTCAAAACAAAGGTATTTAATTCAGGATTAAAGGATTTAGACTCTGTGACATCCTGTAGGAATGTTGCAAGCACCAATCATTTCTCTAGGGGAAAAAAATGATAAGGGTTGTATTTGTCAAGTGCCAAATTACAGTGACCATATAGATATACAGTTCAGGCATGGAAAGATTTAGACTAGATCAGCTCTAGAGGTCCTTTCCCACCAAAATTTCCAGATTTCCTTTGTTTAGTGACTACTCACAATGAGCAGGTTTGAGAAAGTTTATGTGAGCATTAGGTTAAAGACTGCTTAGAATATGAATTGAAGCAAGGTTGCAAAGGACCGGCCAAAGGAAGTGCTGGGCTGCAAAAGTACTTCACCTCCAATAACATTTCTGTCCTGGTCACGCTGGAGACCTTGTGCGAAGACAATTTTTGCAATTGCTGGACATGGTGCATGTGAATATATACAGATTGAGTAATATCCAGTTACACTGGAGGAAAAGATCAGGCTTTTACAGTACTCTGTACACAAAGACAAACCGATGCCATAAAGTTGTGAAAACAAAAATGCTGATTTGGGTAGTACTAACAAATGTAATATTTAAAAACTGAAGGAGAATTTTTGGTCTTGGTGTTTGTCATATCTCAGCTGTAGTTGTGCGATTTTTTGACAACGCTCATAAAAAGGAGGTAAAGAGACTAGAGAATGATCAGGAGAAGAGCCAAGAACCAAAAATGATAATTTTGTAAATCAAGATTCAAGGTAAGCATTTTAAACTAGAGAAGAGAATACTAAGATAAAAAAGTTTTCAAGCACAAGCAGGTTGATACTAAAGATTACAGCAATTAACTGTTCTCACTATCAGTTAAGAGCTGGGCAGGAAGAAACTGGTTCTTTTGCTCTAAAGGAATTTAAGGTTGGATATCAGTTCTAGAGGTGGTTACATTATGACATTGCAGAATTAACAAGAAATTTTTAAGACTGGATTAGCTAAAATCTGCCTGCTTTGAAAGATAATGATTAAAACATAGAGATTTTTCATGCAGTTTAAGTCTAGTTCACTTATATAGGATTTCTCTGAGCTTGGAAGCAGGAAAGGTTTTTTAAATACCAAGCCAGCACACAAGCTATATGAGAACTTCCTCTTCACAGGTATTTAAGGTTAGCATGAGACCTGGCACATCAGCTGGTAGTATGGCAAATTAGTTTTTTTAATATAACTATAAAGAACATCAAGATCCTTTCAACTTATAACAGTACTGTGAGTCTGGAAAAAGTTCAGTGGGTTGTACTTGGCTAAATTTTCTGGCAAAATTGTTGTTTGTGAAACTTCAATCTCTCTGTGCCAGCTGGCAACAGAACCAGCAATACAAACCTGAATTTGTGAGTTCTTTCACCAGTTTTGCACAATTCAAGTATCCATCTTTTTGGAATAGTGCATATGAACTGATAGGTTTTCTTTTATTTTAATGCACTCACCACAAATAAGAATACATTGAGCTAAAGAGACATTTAATTCTTTTGCACATATATGTTAATAAGATTAAAGTGCCCTGGTATGAGGATTCAGATTTTGAAACCAAGGGTTTCATATCCTTCTTCACTGGCATTGCAGGAACTTAATATGGAGGCAAGATTTACTTGTGAAGTGTTCATTGCTGTATTTGGAACTCAGATCACAGCAATTTAAAAAGAAATTAATTATGTGCAACATGTAGTTCTGCTCCTGATATGTCGTGAGTCTAAGAGATGTTACTCTTGTCTACTTTCAGTTTTGTTTTTCCACTTTGCAGAATGAAAGTGTAAGAACAGTAAGTAGACTTGGTGCTCATGAGATACTTTTGTTCATGAATACTTCCTTCAGATGGTCTCTGGTGGCACCTTGCTAGAATACACTTGATTTAGTAATATTACTTTTTAATTGTGCAGAGCAGACAACTTCTGCTTTCCTGCAACTTACTCAGTGTTCACAATGGAAGCACTCAGGCTGTTGCTGTTGAAGTAGCCGTATGTTTTCTTATTCTCTTTGTTTTGTCATAAGCAATTTCTTGTTAAGAATATGTAGTTTATTGGTATGGATGAATTCGGAAGACACAGAATGCAAAAGGGCATTTTCACTTGTTAATGAATTGTCTATCTGTCCTTGTTTCCAGAGGAAACTTTAGAGTTCTCATTCCCAACGCAACGTATTACTGCTCGTATTACTGAAAGACTAATATGTGGGAATAAATAAAACAAATCTTTACTTCATTATTTGTCTTTTTTGTTGCTTCCTTACTTGAGATGCTTTATTAAACTGCTTTGAAAATGTTAACTTAGAGCATGCAGAAGAAAGAAGGCGTGAGTCAGTAAGTGTGACTTTAGTTATACATTTACCATCCATTCATGCATGCATGACTAGGTAGTTGCTCTTACCATGTAAGTAGATGTGTGTTAGCCATGTGCAGCTGAGACATTGAGAGGTAATTGAAACTTTCAGGTAATCAGTTTTTATAAAGAATGATAAGTCTTTCCTAGCAGTTCTGGATTTGTGAAATGTTTCCAGATAATATCAAAATGGCTGGCTGGGATTTTAATCATTAGAAGTTGTTTATGAAAAGAAAGCTCAGGCCAGGAAACAAAGATACTTGTCACTTAGCACTATAAAAAAAATTGTAGGTGAAATGTATTATCCACCAGAGAAAAAGAGCTCTTTGTCTGAAGGTCAACAATTATTAAGCCATAGGAACCAAACTAATAATGATAGTAGTATTTCTCCCTTAAGTATCAAGTATTATTGTTGGGCATGATGAAAAATTCACTGTGAGCAGCCAAATAGCCACAAATCAGTTTTGGTACAGTACAGCTTCCAACTGGTCTTCTGTAGAGGTCTAAGAGGTTGGTATGACCATAGTCCAGAGCCATTCAAAGAATTTATACTATAGAAATGGGAATTTTTCATAATCTAGTTAGCTCCCTGTCACCATGGTAAGTTCCTCTTGTGCGGTTCTTTTCAGTGTAAATGATGAAGAAAAGTCTCTTTTTCCAAGTGAAACATAGAGGGGTGGTTGGACAGTTTTGTGCATTTCAAATCCATACTCTTCCTCATTCCTTTTCTATAAAGGTAATTCCACTGGAATAGTGGAACAAGATTGAATACCATCTTATTTTCCTCAGTGCATTTCTTTAAAATACTCATTCAATATACTGCATCTGTTGATGCAAATGCTTATTTCTGAATTAGCATTTGTATTTCAAAACACTTGTGTCCATTTATTTATGAACAGGAAGCTTGGTAGTTGCTAATGGCACAGAATCACAGAACTGCAGCAAAGGTGACATGGATCTGATTCTTAGCTATGCTGCACACTTGGGGTTTAACCTGGGAAATTATTGTCCTCTACTTCCTAATAATTCCTGTGGAAGAGAAACCATTGATTACTGCATTTTTCCATGTGGACCTAAAGGGTGAGCCACAAGGAGGAATAGGAACAGAGGAGCAGGCTGGGTCCTGCTGTGCCTTAGATAACTACAAAGTGGAGATAATACAGTTGCTGTATTATATTCATACTATACCTCATTTATCAGTTGGAGCAATTACTTGGAGGAAAGTAAAATCTCTGGAGCAGCATTAGACTTTATTGTCTTGTACTTGCTCTTCAACATCAGATTGCAAGGCAGCAATACCACTCTAGTGCTGGGCAGAGCTCCTGAAGGGCTCTGTAATCAAAACAGGAACAATCAGAACAGGAGGGAACTAATAAATTGCAAACTGGGGGTAAAGTGACATGTTAAAATTTAGAAGAACTATACAGAATTGCAAAGAAACCAACCAACAAACAATGAAACCATTGCTCCTTTTTCTATAGTCAGTGGTTTCTAGAGTTTTCTATGACTTTTTATAGTTTCACCAATTAAATCATTGTGCAAGTGAAATCAGAGTACTCCCTCTTGGCAAATAGGAAATGGAAACTAACACAACAGCTCTGTTGGGTCTTCCTGTTTTAATTTCCTTTGTACTCTGTTGTGATCACCTGTGAGTAACTTGGACACTCATTTTGAAGTCCAGGGGAATAGCTAATTTTTGTATAGCGTGTTAGCAGCAAATGATTCCTATAAACAGTTCATTATGATTCACTTTGATTTAATAGAAATTTTTTTTATTCAGTTTTTCTGCCTGACTCTGAAGTTGACAGACAATCTTTTGGCTGTCACAGTAATATTTGTTAAAAAGTAATTTCAGTCTTGAAATGAAAAAGACCTTCCACAATGTAGGTAATGGAACTAGGTCACTATTTCTGAGAGAAACCACTGGAGCATGATATTTAGTTTCTATTCAAAAGTCTTAGACTGGTGGGTTATCCTATCACACCTCAATGATAGCAGCATTCACTGTCAGAGATAGAAGTTTCCTTCAAAATTCAAAAGCAAAAGAATGTTTCCCCTCCTCCTCCTAGTTGTTGTTTACAGTGTAAGGGTGCACAAACAAAGCATGTTTATTTGTTCCATTTATTCAAACAGATGGATTTAATTCCTCATTAAGGAACAGTCCGGGAATCAACTGGGATTTTTTCTGTTTCATGGTAAGACATAATGAGATAAGAGCAGGGTCTACTTGGGAAGAGACATTTCCAAGGATTGGGTAGGAATTGTGGAGGACATGGTAGGAGATGAAGATATATTATGGGGGAAGGATTTGGGCTGTAGATAAACCATTGTGTTGTGTCTTTACAGTGAGATATTGAAAATTTTAGTCTAACAGGTAAATATAGCTTGTGACAGGTGATCATACTCATCTCAGAGCAGGGTGGCTCCATAAACTCACTCGTGATTCACATTTTTCTTGTGTGTGTAAAAGTCAGAACCTAGTCACCTCTCTATCCTCTTTCAGGAAAGAGAACACACTGTGATATCACAATACGTGTCTGTTTAATCCTATGGATCTGCCTGAAATTTGTCCAAGTGCTGTTAGATTTCTATTAAACAGTCACTACTAATTAGGACAGCTGTAGTCTTGAATGCTGTAGCTAGATATTAAGTATCTGAATTAGATCTAGTTGCTAAAAGATGTTTGCACTGCGAATTTAGTGCTGCAGCATTTCTTAGAGACTGGAAATGAAAAATTATTTCAAGAAGCACTGGATTTTTCTAACTTGTAGGTTGTTTTGAAAATTTATCCAATCAAGATGTATGTAAGCACCACACTGTTTTTAAAACTGTGTTTTTATTTTTCTGTTATTTCTTTTTTGTGTTTTATATTTTCAGTTGGAGGTACTGATGATAAGTTCAGGGGAGCTCTTCAGTAAAAGAGAAACAACATCCTTTAGATGTCTTCAGTTACAGCTTTATTGAAGACTGTCAGAGTTTATGCATGAAGGCAAGATATCACATTAAGATTACTGAAAGTGGCATTAGTTCTCCTGGGTTGTGCACTGCTTTCTAGTAGATTCAAGGAGTCATAATGACAAAATTGCAGCAATTTCAATAACTGATAGACATTACACTGGTCTAATACATTCTGAGCTGTTCTTGGTGACTGCAATTGCAGCACTGGTAAGGTAGTTTAGACAAAACTATTTTGTTTCCTCTACATTTAAGGCCACTGTTTGCTGCAGCCATGAAGCTATGCTTCCAGTTGTCCAAATATCTCTTTTGTGTCCCAGATTGTTTCCTAGTGTGCAATAGTGGTTAAATTCCATTCCAGTATACATCTCATGTCAACAAAGATAGATGTAGATAAGCTCATAGAAGTGACTTTCTTTTTCTGTCTTTCACTAAGTGTGATTCTCCCTTCAGGCCACAGCACTCTACTCAGGTAAATCTATTTCTGAACCAGTATAAGCACATATATGTGTACAACTGTGTTTTTTAAAGGCAAAAATCAGAATAAACTACATCTTTATTACACTAACTAACTGGAAAAAAATCTGTTTTGGCAGAAAACTAGTAATGTGGGAATCACCTTTCTTCAAAAGACATAAAAAGGGAATAAATAAAGGTTAGATGCTTTAATGATATTTAACAGCAATTCACTCTTCCACTACATGGCAGTTATTAAACAGGTCAACTTGTAAATATTCACAGAAAATTGTTAAATCAGTAAAGTAGTTAAGTGTTTTGGATACAGCTGCATTGATGTTCTGGCAATCTAGATGTTAGTTCATATATACATACTTATATATATGCACACACACACACTATATATATGTGTGTGTGTGTATATATATTTATCTATATATCTATATGAGACAGCACTGATATATATTTATTATTTGATATAGGTAAGTGAGTTGCAAAGGCAGCTTTATGCTGGGAAAAATGGCCAGAGCCTTGGAGCCTTGAACCAAATAAGTAGGGACCCTGTTGCATACAGGACAGCCTCTGACTCTAATCTATACCAGGCTAGTGCTCTGCTGCTGCATTGTCCTTGTGGTATGCAAGCACTTCCTTCTGCATTTGAGAAGACAACTCAGGATCTGTCATATTTTTTTGTGTGTGTGTGAGTTGCATTCCCTTCCAGCTTGAGTATCACACATTGCAAGACCAATGTAGCTCTTTAAAGTAGTAAGGATAGAGACCTTCTATACTCAAGAACTGTTTCCAAGCCAAAATGAATAAACAGAACTGCAAAGTCGTAATGCAGCTTTGCTGACTTTGTGCCTAATGGATCGTGACTAAGATATTTTTGGCTCCATCCACAGATGGCAATTACTTTGCCTTTTCAAGTGCTTGGACAAGGCAAGCTGTCCAGCATGGTGAACTTCACAGAGTAACATTTTAGGTCTGACAAAGCTGTTTCGTTTTCAGATGCAACCAAAATGTGCAAGGTGGTTATGTCCCCAGCTTTCTTCAATCATCTGACAAAACTGTGACTGGGATGGATTTTAAATAATCTATGGCTAAAATACTTGTACCTTTTTCCTATGTTTTATGTTTTTATATCAAGGTGTCTTTAGTACTTGTCAGACATGATATTACAGTGGCTGGGGGCTGGGCATCTCAGTCAATCATAGAATCATATCCTGAATTTGTAGGGACTCAAAAGGATCATTAAAATTCAACTGCTGGCCCTGCACAGGGCAACTCCAAGAATCACACGATGTGACCGAGAGCACTGTTCAAATGTTTCTTGAACTCTGTCAGGCTTGATGCAGGGGAGTCTGTTCCAGTGCCCAGCCATTTGGTGGTTGAAGAACCTTTTCCTAATATCCAGCCTAAACTTCCCCTGACACAGCATCCTTCCCTTCCCTTGGTTCCTGTCACTGGTCACCAGAGATAAAAGGTCAGGATGTACACCTCTGCTTTCCCTCCTAAGGAGTCTGTCGACTGCAATGAAGTCTGTCTTCAGTTTCCTCTTTTCTAGGCTGAATAAGCCAATGCCCTCAGCTACTCCACATATGACTTCCCCTCAAGGCCTTTCACCATCTTTGTTGCCCTCCTTTGGATGTTCTGTAACAACTTTATATCTTTCTTATATTGTGGTGTCCAAAACTGCACACAATATTCAAGGTGAGGCCATCCCAGAGCAGAGCAGAGCAGAGCAGAGCAGGACAATCCCCTCCCCTGACCAGCTGGTGATGCTGTGCCTGATGCCCCCCAGGACATGGTTGGCCCTCCTGGCTGCCAGGGCACTGCTGACTCATATTCAACTTGTCATTGACCAGGACTCCCAGGTCCCTTTCCACAGTGCTGCTTCCCAGACTCTCATTCACCAGTCTGTCTATACATCCAGAGCTGCACTGTCTCAGCTGCAGAATCCAGCACTTGCCATTGTAAAACTTCGTACAGTTGGTGATTATCCAGATGCTAATTTTTCTAGGTCTCTCTGCAGGGCATTTCTGGCTTCAAGGGAGTCACCTGCCTCCTCCAGGTTTGATATCATCAGTAAATGTACTTAAGGATACCCTCACAGGCCTAACATTTTTGAATCTGTTCCAATGAATTTGAATCAGTTAGGAAATATGCCTGAGTGTAGAAATGGATTGTCTGCCTGCACACTTTTAGAGGAGTAGACTGCGATAGAGCTAATTTCTTGGAAATTGCTAAAGAGTAGGTAGTTATAGAAAGCAATAAGGTCTTCCCTGAGCCTCCTTTTGTTCAGGCTAAAAATCTCAGCTCCTTCAGCCCCTGCTCATAGGACTTACTGTCTAGAATAACAGTTGGGAGACGTATCTTGAGAATTCAACTATATATAGTAAAATATTAGAAAATTATATTGTTTTCAGTTTTGTGAGCATTAACACTGAACTAGTGATAATGATCTACCTCTGAAAAGTGCTGTGGTTGGATAACTCAATATAGATTTATAAATTTAAGATACCAACCTATAGCTATATAATATTTAGATATTAATATATATGTATATGTATTTTATTGATAACGCTTATACCTTCTTTATTGTTATTAATTCCATATTTCCTGGGTCAATACAAGAGACAAAGTGATGCAATGATAGAGAAAACTTTTGATTTTGAATGAGCAAGAAGCTAAGATTTGAAACACTGTATTAAATGGGGGCAAATTGAAAGCAAAAGAAGGGAGCTGTACTCAGGAAGAGCAAAGTAGACTATCTGTTGGAAATTAAATTCTGTAAATGAGTAAAACTTTATTGTGTTTTGAGGCACACATAATATATATGTGAAAAATTGTCTAGGCTGACTTCAGTATTATTGTGGGAGGATCACAGATTTTAAAATCAGACAAGGCAGTTACAACAAATAGCCTGAGAATTACAGGCCAAATCTGAAATGCAGTTCTGGATTCCTGATCTGGTCTATTCCTTAAGGAAAGCATTGCTGAAATTTAAATATGATGAAGACCTGAGTTTCAATACTGAAGAAATTTATGTTTGTGTCTAATAAAAACATATCAAACCTTTCATGAGCATTCAAGAGCATGCATGGAGGTGCGTGGTCAAAAGGATTTTTAAAACTAATATGGAGAGGGCACATTAATTGCTGAATCTGTGCCATCCTAATCTATAATGATGGCTCAATTTAAATATGGTAAGCAAGCAGAAGTGGAAATTAATGAAAAACAAATTTGGCACAGATGGGAGGAAACAGTTTTTCATGCAGAAAATGCTAAGTTTTTTAATGACCACAGAGGTGAGATTGCTGTGGAGGTAATTTAGAGGAAAGAGCAATGGACGGTGTTATGACTTCAATGTGCTAAAACCTGAAATGGCATTGTATGGCCCTTTCTTAATATCTCAGCCAATATTTTGTTTGAGGCTGCTGTCTTTGCATCTCCCAAGCCTTCTTTTATCATGTTGTCCCTTATATTGGAGGGAGGCAGCAGACTGCTTTGTACTATAATGCTGCCAGAGGTCCAGCCTCCACTGCCAAGTAGTTCTGTTCCTTCTGAGAGCAAAGAAAATGATGTGAAAACTGCTAAAAGAACAGTTTTACTCTTGGTCTGGGAGTCTAGACATATATTTGAGTTACATTTAAAAGTTACTTATTCAGCCACAATCAAAGAGAGTGAAGTGTGATCCTACTCGGTCAGGTTACAAGCTCCAGGTGGCTTTAACATTGTAAATATTGAATCATAGATGAAAATGTGCAATTTTTTTACTATTACTGTGCCAATTAATTTTAAATATTGTGTTGCCTGTTACACTGCAGGAGTTTCCTGAAATACTGTTAACTTAATTCTTAGTACTTCAGATAGACTATATGGAAATACAGGCTCACAGTATGTAGTCAGGTTCTTCTACATCTAAGCAAACTATGAAATCAATTAGGAGCCCAAAGGGAATCTGCAACACTGTAGATAAAGCACATGGCAACAGTAACATATGGATTCTTTGCATTTCTAATTTGTCCTTTCAACTAACATGCAATATGTAAATTTTCAGGGACCAAAATCAATCCTGATAAGTAATGTAATTATAAGAATAAAAGGTCTATAGTGAAAAAGAAACACAGCTGCTATTTGCAGATTTCCACTTTTAGAAAACTAGTATTTTCCATCATTGTTTTAGAAAAATGCTGCTATGATTCAACACAGAGGTGTTCCTATGAACAAGATCCAATGTTTTACTGCACTTGTAAATCATTGTTGAAGCAATGAAATTGAGAAAGGAAATGGAGAAATTTCTTTTGTCACTGAAATATACCCTCTAAGCAGGCTGCAAAGTTGATAATTAGATGTTCTGATGAGCATCTGGAGAAAGACAAAAAGACAGCTTGTTTTTTTGTTCCTGGGAATTTCCTGTTCAGGAGCTGGAATACAGCTGCTTCTTTGGACTCTTTGTCATTAATTTCAGGTAAAAATGCAGTAACATTTTTTCCACTTAAAAAAATTAATTTTCTTGTAAGCATTTTCAATTCCTTTTCTAAATGCTACCATGCAGGGGTGACAGTGAGTGCATCCCTTAAGGAAAGAAGTTTAGAGTTCTCCCTTAAAGAGAGCTACCTGTGGTGTGTGTGGTGTCTTATAGCCAATGAGATACTTTGGTGGATGTGAGGTGAACGGACTAGCCAATAATGTCATGACATGTTGGACGTGAGAGGATAAAAAGGTGTGGATGTTACTGAGAATAGAACTACTTCTACTAGGAACTTCTACTACTAGGAACTACTACTATAATCTACTACTGCTATGATCTATGAGCTATGAGGGAACTGTCTGTGAAGCTATCTTGAATAAACTCTTGATCAAGCCTTCTGATGCCTGCTGATCAAGCCTTCTGATGCCTTCTGATACCTGAGCTTTTCTGACCATCATTCATGCTTCCCCCAATGTACCCCTATACTACCACTGCTACTTGATCTTGCAACAACATGCAAAGATAAATCTTTAAAATTATTCAAGCTATTAGGGGGATTATGTTGCACTCACATACCTATTTTTCAAGTTCTTTCAGAATGTGATTTTTTAAGAGTCTTTATGGTTATGAAGCTCAACCACATTTGCTGTCCAGAAGCTTTCATATATACTTGGGTTAAAATGAGAAGCATTGTTCAAGATTCATCATAAAGCAGTTAACATGAGGAGCACAGTGGAGAAAACCTATTCCCTGTTGAATTTAAGGCAGTTTTATTTATGAGAGTCCTGATGCTTATGAAGCATAGTGGGCTTTTACTGCTGAAGGAGCAGAGGTGATGGTGTATTGCCATCTGCTCCATTTGACAAGACAGACTGTCTTGTTTAAAATAATCTGTTTTCCCCAGGGCTTTCTGGCGTGGTAATAACAGTTGCTGCAGGTCCCTGATTATTGTGAAAGGTTGTATAACAGTGATTACAAAGTAGTTGTAGAAACAGTTGTGGCTTTAAAGAATAGTTTTTTTCTTGTCTGCATTTCAGTTCATGGTGTGATAAGTAAGATTGCCTCATATTCTATCAGTTTGACAACACCATCATTTATGTACGAGTGGTGATAATCTTAGGTATATTATCTGCCTTTGGGAATGTTGACTGCATGGTTAAACTGATCCTACTGTAAGTCAGGATTGGATTGGTTTCTGTTGTGCTTGAGGTATGCAGAGAAGATGTTGGAGGCAGTGCATTGTGTGGTGGCTGTAGTGATCTCAGGGAATCAAACCAGCATTATAAAGACTTGTTCTGCCCAATCTCCTGCTCATACCTTCCTGAAGACTCTGGAGGTTTTTCTAGGAGGTAATGGAGTGGACAATATGTGGTAGTAATTTTCACTGAAGCATAGAATTATTTAGGTTGGAAAAGATGTCTGAGATCATTAAGTCCAGCTTTTACCTTGTCAGCTAGACCACTGGCACTGTGTTGTGTCCAGTCATTTCTTGAACAACTCCAAAGATGGTAACTCCAACACCCGTCTGGATAGCCCATTTCAATGCTTAGCCACCCTTTCCATGAAAAATATTTCTGCTGATGTCCTTATGTATTATGGAAAATAAAGACCCTATGGACATCTCTTGATGTCCCAATTTATTTTATGGAAGATGTCATGTTCCGTGAAGTCGTTTCATTTAGCATAAGTAGCTGAATGTTTGTCTATATGCCAATTAAGGCTGTCATTGTAGTGGTAGCAATCTGACTGAAGTACAACCCATGTAAGACAGAAGTAAATTTATTTGCTTATAGGGATCTGTTGGTAGCAACGGACTAAAAATCAACTCCCTCATTACATAGCTGTTTGTCCTTTTTAAGTCTGTTTCCCCTCAAAAGAAGGAATAGCTTTGTTCACCCAACTTATTATGAGAAGAGCTTTGAGAGAGGCTAAAAACCCTCTATGTGAAAAAACACAGAAGTGAGTAATATGCACAACTACTTAAAAATTGGGCAGTAGGAGGTGTTCATAATAGTGCTTATGCTTCTAATTGTACGAATGATTGATGAAGCTTCAGAACATTTTGAAGCAGAAAATATTTCTTAGATTTCTTTAATAATAAGGGTACACGGGTAAAAAAAAACTGATAGCTGCATTGCAGTAGAATTGTGAAGGGCATCCTGCTGGAGTATCTTTTGTGTGTCTAAGACTGGCCCAACAGAACTTGGGAAGTGACTTGCTTGTTATAGAATGGCCAGTCTTCCACTGTGCAGTGAGTCACTTTGAATTTTAACAAATACTTTCCTTCTGTGGTAGAGTTTTGGCTATCACTATTTGTAGGACATTCAGACAGTCAGTTATAACAATATTAAATACAGATTCCAGACACAAAGTTCAGTTCTTGCTTCCAGCTTCTGAGTTGCTCAGCACAGTATGTGACATATTGGAAAGAAAGAATTTATAGCAGTTAAAACAGTAGCTTGAAACATCAATTTTTCTTTAGAATAGCAAAAACAAAGAGGTATTTTTGGGTGTATAAATCTACAAATTTAAATGTAAGCAAAGAGTAAGGTGGCCAGTCAACTGCAGAAAGTCAAGTATTTACTAACTGAATACTGTATTCAAGTAAATGTTCCATTAGGTATTTTTTTTAAAACTCAAAGCAGAGTTCTAAGCAGATTTTAACTTCAGCTATTAGGAAAATTAAATATTTAAAAGAAGTGATAATATCCACCATAACATTGGTAGTAATGAAGTATTTGCAGAAGCTCCCTGTATGTGTGAAATTTTCTGCCTGTTTGAAATGAGGATTGATGGTGTCTTGTATTCTCCATCATTTCTGGATGATAAAGATAAATTGTTATAGATTGGGACCACATATTAAAAAAAAAAAGACCAACCATAAAAACAATAGTGATTTCTAGCCATATATACAAAAATAGGAAAACATCTTCAATGAAGTGTTTTTCTCTGTAAAAATGTGAAAATGTACCAGAGCACAAACCCCAGCTGGTTTGAAGGCTTAACAAATCAAGGACAGATTCGTAAAGAATTTTTAATAGAAGTGAAGATATATTTTCTATGGAAAATACTTTCCCTGAATAAAGTTCTTGCTTTCATAACACTTTTAATGGCATGTCAGGTTGGTGTGGGTCTTTTTTGTTTGTTTGCTTGTTTGTTGGTTAGGTAATTTTTTTTTTAGCTAATTGCAAGTTTTAGATTGATTAAATGACCTTGATCTATAGTTTAATAAGAATCCTTAAATATGGATGCTGTTTGGAACTTCCTCTGTATATTGAGGTCAAATGGTTAATATAAAATTGGCTGCATATTCCTTCCTGGCTGGAGAATTCCATTCTTATAATGCTTATGTGCAGAAATAATTTAACAAGGAGAAAAATCTTTTCTTGTGGAAAAAAGTAATTGTACAAAATAAAACTCCATGAAAATTACATAGGAAAATAATTTTTGTCTACTTGGAATTTAGTAAAGGCTTTCTTTATTATATTTAGCCCCATAAGCCCTGGGATAATATTAGTTTTCTCCTAGTGAGCCATGAGGAAATCTACTGTCTCACCTGCTAGTAATTTCACCTTTGATTTTTGCAGCATCATAAATATGTTGCTCCCGAATACTTTTAAAACTTCTACATTGTTTTCTTTACTGTATTAGTGATTTTTTTATTCTCCTTATTTGGACTTGTTGTTCAGCGGATTCTGTGAACCTGTTGCTGTTACAGAGTCTAGAGGGGTAACCTGCCTGAAAAATCATACAAATGCAGTAAAATAGGCCTGCATTGTCTGCAGCTGGACCTGACTCATTAGAACCATTTTTTTAACAAGTACAAACAACACGTTGTATTTAAGTTTTCAGATTTGCTGGATTTGTGTTCCTTTCAGAGTCCCACCCAGCATTCAGAAGCTGGCTTTGGATGGAGGAATTTTACAGGTAGACTGTGTTGCTACTCCTTCTGACTGCCAGCTATAATTGCTGAAAACATCTTTCATTCCCACTGTTTAGCAGGTGGCACTGTCACTTTTTATTTCAAGTTATCGGTGTTAAATGATGGGAACTCAGTGAATGAAAAGATGTGCATTCACAGCCAGTATTTTCAGTTGGAAAGGAAGATTCTCCAATGTGGGTTTCTGCCCATTTTCTAAAAGTTGACTGTCTAGCCACAAATTCAAGAAGGTTAATATCAAATTACTCCAAAACTATGTTTCAAAGAAACAGTGAACCCTTCTGTCTCCACATATATTTTTAGATTTTCCTAGAACTGTTGTCACATGAATCAACTGCCTTTGCACCTCAGCCCAGGGCAGATGGGGAGGAACAAGTAACTGCAGTAGCTGGTGAATTCTGCCTCCCTTCATGGATGTGCACCGGGAGTACACTTAAGTGATTTTACCCTCTGCATGCCATTGCCAGAGCTGTTTGAGAGTTCAAAAAAGAGATCTGCTGCTAAGGACAGCAGTTGTTAAACTGATATTGTTTAAGAACCTAGTCAGCAAGGTTTTTCTTACAAGATGTCTAGCAGTGAGAGGGCAGAACAATCTGTATGTGATGCTCCAGAAATGGTTTTGTAGTACATGACAGTTTCAAGGGCAATCTGATTTGATGTAGATGATAAAAAAATAATTACTAAATCCTGTTAATCTCATTTTATTGGGGGTCAAATATTTCTTTTGCCTTGAGGGACTCAGGAAAGGAAGATATTAAGGTATGTTAAGGGCCAAACATCTCTTATTTGACTTTGGTGTTTTTTTGTTTTATTAGTTGGTTGGGAGATTTTTTGAAAGATATGTATAAAAAAATGAATAACATTATGAGGAAGATTGAACTTGTGGAAGGTGCTGATTCTTCTGAACTTATCCATAGCCTTCTTGTTCATGACGTTTTGGGCCTCAACTCAAAATATCCCAGCAATCACTTCTGAGCTTACAAATGAAAGAGAATTTTATTGTTGTGATAAAATATTCAGTTGGAACCACTAGGAAACATCATAGATATTTGGGATTTGGAAGAGATTCAATGGAAAGAGAAAGACTGTTCCCTTTTTTTTTTTTTCCCCTATTCTAATCTAATTGCATCTATTGTGCATCTCGGTGGTACAAGTCCAGTACACAGGCAGGTTTACATTTATGCCAGTGCTTGTGAAAGGATCCATTCCTTGGACTTTTGGCTAGCATATATATAAAATGAAATTCAGTCATTTAGCATTCTGGTTTTGGCTTTCTTGCCTGCACTCTGTACTTTATTAAAAATTGCTTACAGTAATTTTCCTGAACTGGTTCCTTTGGAAATAAAAGAAGTCAAGATTGTAATTTTTATTGTTTAAAGGACCTGACTTTGTATGGAGAGAACTGGTTTTAGTTAGCTATGCTAAACTCAGTCAACTGGGAAAGCAGCCTTTCCACTATTTGGGAAATACTGACATTTCATCTCCCTTTCAAATTGGTATGGAAATTCTGAGTATCAGATAGCTTCCAAGAATTAAAAAAGAATTTTGAATGAAGAAAATCTAAATGCATTATTCAGACTTTATTTAAAACAAAATAGGCTATTTCAGAACAATATATATTTGAAACAGTTGTTTGAAATGGGAAGTTTCAGTTCCAATATCAAGCAAAAAATCAACCAGCCAACCAAACTATTACTTTTTTTTATTTGGTTCTCTGGAGCTGGAAAGGAAAATCAATAATTTTGTTGACATTGACAATAATAATATTTCTGTTTTAGATAATGTGATTTAGGTCTTAGCCTTGAAAATCCTTGATGCAGACTGCCATGTTGTACTGAGTGTGTGGTGATGAGCTGATAAGGCCTGATGGGTTGAGGGAGACGCCTCAGTCCCCTGGAGGGGTGCTCCCCGCAGAAGACAAAAGCAAGGGAAACTGATAAGATTAACAAAGGATGGAGTGTTAAATCACACGGCCTTCCTTTGCGATATCTTCTATGACTGCTCAAGGGCCCACCTCGCCTCAGGCATCTGCATCACCATCACCTCCCCAGTAGATTGACTATTAGCCACACAACCACCTGAAGGAAAAAAAGATATAAAAAGAAGTGCAGTTTAACTGCAACTTGGGGAGAAAAAACTTTTCCACCTCTGGGAGGGCAACCTAAGAGCTACCCTGTCTTTCACATTCCATCAACATTGCAGGGGTAAGCAACTGAATTCTTTATTTTCTTATACCTTATTAATTATAATTTGCTATAGCTCACTGGGTATATGCGTGTTAATGGGAAGTGGCTATATTTTTCTTGTTGCTTTTTTTTTTGGGTTATTATTGTGTTTACTGGTGGTGTTGAACTGTTGTGTTTCTGTTTAGTAATCTTCTGTTAGTTAAGTTTGCTTTGGGAGCAGCATACTGCTGGGGTGGCCTGTAAAATGTGTGTTGTGCTGGTGTCTTTGGGGGCATTTTGTACAATCCTGCAGCTAAATGTTATCACCGACTAAGTAACCCATATAGGCATTGTCACATATCTGTATTAATAAATGTTATTTCGGGAGCTATCACGAGAAAGGTTCTTTTCTTTTGTTGCTATTAAGTGTTGCCTCAATAGCAGGGGTTGGAGTCCTTCCAACCTGTGTGCTCGCCCTGTGGTTAGGCAGTGTTGGTTTTCATAAGGCTGTAATGTTTCTGGAGGTGCTTATTGCTAATAATTTTCTCCCTGGCTGAAGTGTGGCTTCATATTAGAGGTCAGAACCCCTTCCAACCTGTGTGCTGTCCGTAAAGTCGACCGACAGTGTTGGGGACATAAGTATTTGATTGTCTAGAAGCACTTACAGCTAATAGCTTTTAATTAATACAGTTAAAACTAGAAATATTTGCATTTCTGTCTCCCTCCTCCCTTTCACATGACAACTGAGCAAGTTTTTACTGAGATACTGACCTCCAGGGCCCTCTTGGTGGCACAGAGGAATAATAATCTGTCAGTAAGTGGATAATGAGGACTCCTTAGGTAAAGGAGAGCTTCCATCTTAGGATTATGATTTTCTCTGATCTGGAAAATAAACATGCAGTTGTTACTCACATGCTGCAGTAAAAGCAATATCTAGTCATCTGTGGAAAGATGAAGAAATGAAAGTGTTAAGAAGCAACATTAGTTAGAATAAGATTGATCAATCCATCTTTCTTTGTTGAGAGTCCATACCCAATACTCCATGTGTACATCAACCCAAGTTTACTCCAAAACACTTCATTTGGAACAAAAATATTTAGGTGCTCTAAGACAATGCTTCATTTGAGTTGACTGATAAATGCTATTGGGAATATATCCCAGGCAGAGTGCAACATAAGCACATCTTTACTTCTTCCAGCATCTTGGTGTTGTGTGGTCCTATGCTGCACAGGCATACAGGTTTATTACTAATCCAAATATTTTTGCACATTGCTGCATTGCCTAATGTAGAAGCACTTCTAGATATGAAATAAAACTGGCAGGGTCATTTAGGATAGTTTTTTTAAATGAGATGTGGATTATAATTCATTATGTTTTTCCCTTATTTTCACTTCAGTCTGCACTGAAATGACAAAAAAGAAATTATGCTTTCATAATCTGGGAAATTACGAAAAATAACAAGTATATTTTGCAACTATTTTTCAGATAATAGTTGAAGGAAAAAACATTCAGTGAGTGATTATTTGGTGAATGTATTCTAATTTCTAGATCTATGTTCTTGGGACAGAAAGAAAGACTTTTACTATTAACCTTTGCATTAGAAGAAGGAAAAAGATGATGTGCTGGTGCCTGAACAGGTCATACTTTCTCAGCTCTGGAGATGTGGACAGCACTGGGGTGAAATTTATATGTAGTTTATCTCACCCCAAAGCAGGGTCCCATCTTGGCCAGGTGAACCACACCTTAGGCTGCAGTGGTTAGATTATGACCAACTCTCTCCTGACTGTACAGATATCCCAGTTCAGCAAGTTGGGACCAATTTATCACTGTGTGGGTGTGACCAAAGCTGTGTATTCTACACCTTCTGTCCAGTTCTCATGAACTGTTAACAATGGACCATTTGCAGCAGCTGCCCAGGGCACACCTGACTCCTCAGACTGCAAGCTGGGTGTTAAAGAAGCCTGTGAGATAGGAGATGTGATAACTCCCTCCAGGAAGTCATTATCACCTCCACACCCAGCCTGAGGGGTCATGTCTGCTAATGGGCCATCAATGATTCCAAAAATACTCCATGACTCACAGAGTCAAAACACCCATTGTGAAACTCCCCACCCTAGGGGAGGTACTGGGCATTCCTACCTGGATCAGAGGATATATAATCTTGGGAGTTTTGGACTTGGGGAACCACTTGTTGGATCCAGAGAAGGACCAGAACTTTGACAGGACTGTAACCACCACTCTCAGACAGACTGCGACCATCACCTGCCCCAACAGATTTTCCCTTCCTTTTTCTTTGGACTCAGGGGAACAACGTGAGTCTCACCACAGGGACTACTGAACCCAGTGTGCTGGGTTATACTTCTGGGTTTTGTGGGTCAAAACCAATTTCTCTTTGTATCATTGCATTCATTGCAATATTTTTATTAAGTTGTAACTCTGACTTATAATATCTTTTTTTGTGTTGGGTTCACTTCTCCTACTGGTTTACCTTTAAAACAGCACAGTACGTTACAAGTATTTTAGGAGATCTGTGGGGATCCCCAGCATGTATACACTTTCTAGGCAGGGATGTGGGAAGAATTCCTAAATACCTATCAGTCTACAGAAATTGCAATGCATCAGTTCATGCTGCCTTCTCATCTTCTTCAGTCTTTTCCAGTATGTGTATGTGTGTGCTTTGCTTGGGAGAGATCTGCTCTCTGAATTAAAGTTTTATTTCCTTCTTTTTCCTCTCCTCCTGCTACTGGAGGTAGCCTTGCTGGAGACAGACTTAAAATGTGTTGTGCTATTTAAAAAACCTTTGTTACAGCTGGCACTGTCATTTCAATAAACATTTTCCATGGGAATGGACTCTGTAGCAGAGCATTGTTGACACATAGTCCACATTCAGGTACTCTGATACAATGGTCAGGTTCTGTATTTTACCATTTTGATAGTGAAAAAAATTCACCTGAAGCTGAACTGCTAAGCTGAAGTTGTAAGATGAATTAAATTCTTCAGTTTCCTGGTTGTGAGATAAGAATATCTTTTGTTATTGGGAATGGATATTGGGAAATACCAAGCAATGCGAGTACCTTTTTTTAACCCATGCTGAGGAGTGGTATGATTAAGATCACCAGTTTCTTTCTTCTTTCTCAGCCCAACTGGTCAGCCCACACCTTTTGTATGACTAGTTTCCTCTTAAAGGCATCTGACAACGCAAAATGAAGCTGAAACTTATCCTTGGTAGTTCCTTCTTAGATACTTTACCAATATCTTCTAGTATAGCAAGGAGAATTGTGTGATAGAATTAACTATTTCTGTTGACCTGTACAGTTTCCTGAAAACTTCTCTGGCTACATGAACCATAGGATTACACTGGAAAAATCCTCCTAATATACTGTGAGGCAGAGCATAACCCCTGGGCTCTAGCACTTAGAGGGAGAAAATCATGTCCAGGAACTATGGCTCTCCAGTGGAGTGGGAAGTTCCACTGTTTCTGAGTGTAGCAGCAAAGACAACATCTCCTACATGTCTTAGGGTGTTTGCTCTCCTGTATAGGCAGTCTCTAATCAGTAGTCTGAGAATGTTGCATATGGAGGAGTTCAGACTTCACTAAGCGAGCAGCTTTGTTCAAAAGTTATTTGTTGCTAATTACATATGAAGGTAGTGTTGGTTCTCAGCAGACCAAAGGAGATTTAACTGGATGACTTGTAGTCTCTTAAAATGCATCTGTTTCCCCTCTCCTTTTCTGAAAAGTATTTAGGTCCGCTTCCTTTTAAAAGACAAAAAACCATCTCCTTTTATAAGTTAGGTACAATGCTGTAGTTTTTATTGAAATAATTAAAAATGTAATTATCTAAAAATTTATAATCATGGCAAGCAGGAAGACTATTATACTGTTTACTATTAATTTCTTAAACAAGGTCTGACAGTAGTGTTCAGTTTTTGCAGAGATGGTTTGAAATATCCCCTAATCAGAACTTTGCCGTATGTCATTAGTATGCTGATCTTGCTAGGCTTTGAGTATCTGTTGATCCTCTCTCACTCTGTAACAAAATTTGATAGAATTGAGAGAATGGATATGATCAAATATAAACTGCCTGAAGTCAACTTTCTGTTCTTATAAACAAAAATGAAGTGATTAACCATTCTAATACTTGTAAGGAGCATTAGAGATACGATAATCCATAGCATGGACATTGGAAATACAGATGGCCTCCTGGCTGGGATATGATTTGGACATGGCTATTTAACATCTCCATAACAGCCAAGAGGTGCAGTTTAAAAATTATTACATGATGATTTAACAAAAAAGTAACCAATTTCCCTGAGTCTCTGAACTGTGTGCTAGAGCCTCTAAGATAGGGTATGCACTTAATCTCTCCCAAGCCTTTGCAGACTTGCTTCCTGCTGTACCTGGGAGTCAGGATCCTGCAGCAACTCCTGTCACTGTCATACCGGTGTTGGACCATACTGGAAGTGCTTAGCTGGTTGCTGCAAGCTGGATTTTGCCAAAAGCCGGGAAGTGAAGCCAATGAACAACTGGGTCATGTGCTCTCTTGGGCATAGCTAGAAAAAAAAGTAGGATACAAGGAATAATCCACTGCAAAGCTGAAATTTCTTATAAGTATTTTGACCCTGAGAAAGCAAAGCAGGGAACTTTGGAAAATCCCCAAAATACCCATGGGAATACACAGTCTACCAAGCAAATGAATGTTAGTGAAGCGTTTTAGATGTAATGAACAGGAGTAGAGCTAAAGAGGGATTATTGACTATTGTGTACTCAAGATACATTTTAAAACTGGCTTTCTGCAGCTGCATATCACAAGTACTTTTCATCTTACTTTTTCAAAGTAGTGATGAGTGTTTTGCCTGCAAAACAGTACTCTGTAAGATGTAAATAATTATACCTAAAAGTGATGCTGGAAAGAATGTATTGCTTTTATGAAAGTCAAGAAATATTGTTATTAAGCCCTTGATTATATGGTTAAATATAATTTTCCACATAATGTTTCTTTCTATACAGACGAAAGGCTTCTCCAAGGCTTAATTAAGATTCTTTTGCAAAAGAAGCTGTTTGTCAAATTGATGTGTCACTTATTGAAAATGTGTAATGTGTAGTGAATGAAACAGAGAATAGCAAGAGGGGAAAGGGTGATCTAGTAGTTATGACAGTGCTGCCCTGGAGGTCTTTGCATTGCAGTGAAAAAGGTTAACAGTTGGCAAGGTTTTAGGAAATTGAAGAAAGGGAAATGCCAGAGTGCTTAAATAACAATTGTGTTAACAACCCCATCATTAGAGTAGTCAGAATTTTTCCGTTCCAGTTTTTTTGGAACCATATGTTCCCACATATAAACAGAGTAATGTTTTACTCATCAGAAACCTTCTGCAATTTTCCATTTGCTGTGAGTTAGATTTATTTGTGATTATTTAAATAAATGACTAAATCAGTTTTCCTGTGCTTTTCATTTCATATCTGAACTGCCTCAGACTCTGTGGCTCTTCAGAGTCAGTCTGCAGAGTTAGAAAGCTTTCTTACATCTTTTCAGGAACATTAGTACTTTAAGAATGCCCTTCTCTAATGATTTTGCAGGTTCTAAGTTCTTATCCATGGGAATCTGCATATTTAAAAAATTCTTTACTTTCCAGTATGCTAAATGAATTTTTGACAAAATTCACAGTTTTCTTCAGCTCCCATACTAGCTCAAATAAAATACTAAAATAAAACAGTTATTTCAGATTAAAGAACATACAGTGGAGTTGATGGTTTCTGGGTTTTACTAAAATAGGAAGGATGCTTCTTTGGAGTTGACTTTTGGAGTATTATTATAAGATAGTGAGAGAAAGCTGCTGGCATTATTTGGCTTTACTTTTTTTAGAGGATCTCAGACTAGGGAACTTGGAAGAGTTATGCCGGCACCCCTAAGTGATGATATCTCTCCTGATCTCTGATGCCAGATGTAGAAATCTCAAGGATGAGAGTTTCTGCTCACAATTACTTTTTGATGCTTCTTCAATAAACAAGAAGCTTCTCTTAAGGAACAACTCCCTTCCATGAAATGAATACTTTTCAACTGTACAGAATGGAAGCCCTATAGAACACTATACAGATTTTTAATGGTAGATTTAAGTAGTCTCCTTTGTGTGGGCTCTTTGCATATTTTTTATATTAACAGCACTTATTTTCCATTCTGTCCCCTTCTGTAACAATTTATCAAAGAAATGCAGCCCATTCTTCATCATCTTTACTTTGATTAATTTTTTTGCATAATATTTCCAGACCAGTGGGTAATCAGTGGCTGTTCCAGATGGAGATTCAACAATTCTGTTAGAGGTTCTGTTTATACATTACATAGTTTCCTTCATGGTCATTCAGCTGCATAGAGCATAGGAATATGACAGATAATCTTTACTTGTATTTTAATTTGCAGATGTTTATTCTGCAAGCTGAGCTTCTCTAAATAATTAATATAATTCACATTATTATTAGTATTAGTATTATTAGTATTATTAGTATCATTAGTATTATTAGTATTAGTAGTATTACTAGGAATAATATAATTCACATGCTATCTGAATTTATGTAGTTTATTCAAGTACAGATCTCTTAAAGCACTGCTTTGTGCACTGAAGACTGAATTCTCCCTGAGGGCAGCAGGCTTCCTACCCCACTGTGGTTCTTCACAGGAGCTAGGACCTTGTTTAGCCAATGGATTACAAGAATACTGCCACTTCCTAGAATGTACTGGATAGGGAAGAATATCTAGTGGGCCTAAGAGGATTCCCAGTCGGCATGAAGTGGTGAGTCTGTGTACCCCTGAGTCTGGGCTGTGGAACTGTTTCAGCAGGGCATCCACAGAGAGTGTAAATACTCAAGGCTTTCTGTTCAGAGAGCCAATTTCAAATCTCTGCATTTGTCTGTCCTGTCTAGCAATTTTAATTAGTTTATCTGCAGAGAGGAATTTTAAGAGAGCTTTACAAGTATGAACAACAACAACAACACCAACAACAAAGAGTATATAACTGCTAAAACCAAAGAGATTGTTTATTGAAGAAAACAATGACAAGGTGCAGGAGGAACTAGCTGTTGATCATCTTAGGGTATCAGCATTTTGAGAGATGAAAAGCTTCATAACAACACTCTGCTTACTATGATCTTCAAAACAGCAGTTTCCCAGAGGCATGCTGTGCTTCAAAATCTACGGATTTAAGATTTAATCACTTGTAAGAGGTTGAGAAGAAAAATGGTAGTATTTTTGAGACTTTAATCTGCAGTAACTGGAAAATTTTATTCAAATAAAAATAGTGGTAAAGTGACTAAACACTATTTAAGCTTAAGGTCAAAAGCATGCTAATTCCACTCAGGCCATCAAAAGTACAGTGCAGGATATAAAAATGGAAAAATAATTCATGTTGTCACTTCCAATAATATCATTTATCAGTCGAGATACTGAATCTGGTCCAGGTTTTTGTGCTTAACTGTTCCTCAGTTTCTATATGGAAGAAAGACCTTACTAATTGCTAAAGCTGCATAGACAAACTATGACTAATGTCACACATTTCCTATGGAGCTGCCTTTGATTCTGAATTAATTGCCTTGTGGCAGCTGGTATATCTTGGGAACCAAGGGCTAGGGTGGGAAGACATGGAGGAGAGAGGGTTAGTGGTGTGGTTTAATGTTCCTCCAGTCTAATTCTGGAAATTTTGTTATTCAACATATACATCCTTGTGAAGTGGAATTAGATGTAGAGGATTTAGCTATTAACAGTTATTCTTTCCCTCTGTTAATTATACTGAGAGCTGAGTTGTGGACAAATCCTTCATAGGTACCTCAAGTTAGTTGAGGTAGATCCATCCCATCTTAAAATAAGAGAGTGCTACATGTATTTGCATGGCACATACATATAATATGTGTACATGTACATGATACATACATATATATATACATATATATATAAAAGATGCTTATCATTTAGTATGTATGTGTACTTTATATGTATTGTAGAGAGAGAAAATTAGTTGGGTAATTATCAATGATCAATTGTATATATTATATACGTACACATTTATATAGTATTTTCTATGCTACTAAAGAAGAATAATTGAAATGCAATGATGTAAGTTACAGCTGTAATGTGTCATGCATTGCTGTCAAAAACTTACATTTTTTTTCTCACTCCGTTTTTTCCTCTTCAGTATTGAAGATGTTTATACATGTGTCTTACAGACATGTAACCTTTAGTTCTGTCTTCACACTGACCATAAACTTGCCTGTGAGATTGCGCCTTTATCTTGTGAAAGTGAGACAGCAGTTGTGCCACTGTTTTGAATTTGAATCCTCATCTTTATGTGGAAAAGATGATACTAAGATGATGAATTTCTTTGTGAGCACCAAAGAACTTTGGATCTCTTTGTTGGCCTTTAGTAGTCCGAATGTGAGGATTGCCCATGTTACAGAAGTTTTCATAGAGTTGTATGTAGATTCCTGGGATGAGGAATAACTTAAATTTGAGCAGAAATTCTTATTAAAGTAGATCTGAAGTTTACTGGCTGAGTGAGGGTGGGAAATTGGATTGTCTTTTTCTGAGTATTTATATTTTTTTTCTTCTTTTCTTTGCTGGAACAATATGTGTGCCTTCCAGTAAATAATAGGGTGCCATTAGCTCCTAAATAAGCCTCTCTTTATTATTGGAAAGTAATCAAATAGCATTTTATCAGAAAATTGCTCATAGCCAAGATGAACTCCTGGGCATTTTCATCACTTATTTTATCTTTTCCTTTGTTTTAGAACGCTGCTCTGCCCTGAACTATGCCTGGAAGAGATGGGTTTCCTATGGGTAGGACAGCTTTCTATCTATTATTCGTATTATTGTTGTTGCTCCTTGGCCAATAATAGTGATTCTGCTGAAAAAAAACCAATAGAAAACACATTAGTCATTATCACCCAGGATGTTCAAGCAAATTTTTTCTATCTTATTGGTTAAATTTTCAATTTTGTCTACCTGGGCACAAAGTCAATTAATTCCACAGAAGGACTATTGATTTGACATACAGATGGAAAGAACTTCGGCTGAAGAATTTTTTCTAGTTTACTTGGTTTTTTTCCTCTAAGTTTTTCTTTGACAGTGCTATGTAAGCAAAGCTAGCTTACTGAGAATGAAGTTTCTTGTTGGAAAATATGGGTTTTTTCACTTTATTTAAACTACTGAGCTAATATTGTAGGGGATCAGATTTACAAATGTCATTTGGGTGCACTCATTTAAACCCTGTAGGCCTCAGTTAACTGTCTTTGGATATTTTTGAGAATAGGTATGCCAATACCTAATGCCCTTTTTGATGGGTGCTAAAGGGCACAGTATAGCCAGCCTAACACAAGCCCCTCAGCACTTCTGTTTCTCAAGGAAGTCCTTTTTCATGTAACTAAGATTTTATTAGCTGGAGCTAGCATCGCCACAGGACACATTCTTAGCCTAGTGTTTTGGGCTTGGAAGGAGTTGGTCTGCACCTCTCTAGAAAGTGTGGTGATTTACTGAATACTGGTGGGTTTTTCCTACTGGTGTCTTCATGTATAAAAATACAACTATTGTAATCTCTTACAGTCACAAGAGTAATATCTATCAGTTGCACTCAGGATGCCACCACAGTCAATCCTTTCAAATTATGAAGTTTGTCTAGTAAATTTATATAAAGCTTTTATTGTCAGTCATTCTCTGATTTGGAGTTGCAGTTGTAAGAAATGATTTTTAACAACTATAAATATTCTTGCACACAAGTGTACAGGTATGCAAAAAATTATTAAAAAATACTTTCCAATTCAACATTTTTTTGATATTTTTTATAGAGAGTTGCAGAGAGTTTACTTGGCCAAACCTAGATTCCAAAAGCACAATATTCACTAAAAATCCTGTGAGATTGATGTTCCTAAAATACTTTCTTTGGGGGGAAATCCCTCCAAACCAGTTTAGCAATAACATTGAATTTATGGAAATAACGACTGTCCTGGTTTGAAAAGGAACCATCTAATCCAACTCCCTGATATGTCAAGCAAAAAGAAGTTGTATTTCAAATATTACAGAATTTTACTAATTTGTAAATACACAGACACACCTTTGGTTTTCTGTAAACATATCCTCTTATTCTCTTGAAAAGAATTTCTTGCTGTCATTTGACAATATGGAGCATTTATTCAGTTTTCCTGGATATCCCTGACTGTGGAATATGCAGAAATTTTGATTGTGTCCCATTGGGTGCATGTAGTTCGACAGAGGAGACTGGCAATCCACCATTGCCTGAGAGTGTGTTAGTAAATACTGATCTGACTTGAATCAGTGTTTGTTTTACTTTTGTTATTCCTTTAAAAAATTGCATCAAGAGAGTAAATGTGAGAATTTGTTCATGGGATGTGAGAACAGGGACTGCATGTTAAGATGTCTCATAGATGTTTCTGTTTAAGAAAACTTTTTTGGCTTGTTCTCACCTTGTCTTTTATCTCTGTCTTTTAAGTGATAATGTCTTTCAGTGTCTTAATAGGCAAAGATTTTCCTTCAGAAATAGGATGGAGAGAACCTAGAAATCGACAAGATGCTTGAATTCTGATGCATTTGTCAGAATATCTCAACATTCACCTCCAGATGTTTGGAGTGTGGCTGATACAACTCAGTAGTGAGTTTGCTCTGGTCTAACTGACCTGTCTTCATACTCTTGGAGGACTGTTAGCAGTTGAAAAACAGCACTGTTTTTTTATCAGGGAATATCTATTTTTAATTCTTGCTCTAAGTAAGATTAGACACAATCATTAGCCAGAGTAAATAAGCAGAACTTCTTTGGCTGTGCCCAGAGATGCTGGCAGTGAAGATCTTACTCAGAAAACTAGTGCTCCAGCTATGGCTCATGAAGAACAAAAGGGCTGCATTGTTACTTGGATCCTGTGTGTTCTTCAAGGCACAATGGTAAAAAGTATTGATTTCATGTCACCTCTATTTTTATAATCTGTATTTCCAATTGTCTATGTCTTGTCAGTCTTGTTGTCTTCTGGATCTTCTCTACCACTTGAAAATAAATTCAGGCTTTAATGCACTCCAAGATAAGTGTTTTCTTGCTGTCAGTCTTAAAATGGTTTGTTCCTCTATCCCTTCAAATACTGGAAGAACTGTTAACATGCTCCTCTTCTGTTGGCTGTTTTTAATCTTAAACACTCTTCATGCTAGGAAAAGTACCTTATGGTACAAATGTCCTGAGACACTGGCAAACACCACACCAGTTCCAGCAGTAATACAAAGCTGAACACACGTGGTTCAAAGCCGCAAGGTAGTGGCTTTTTTAACATTTTGCCCTTTCTGTACTACAGATTCCTCAGAAATACATTGGGGCAGAAAAATACAAAGCTTTCAGAATAGTCATACTTTGATTTCCACAACAGCCTCCCTAATGTAAGTGGTGAAAGACACTGCCAAAGTTACTTTTTTCTAGGATGCATAAGTGACCAGTGCATGCTATGGAAGTGATTTTCCTGGCTTTGATTATAATTAACTCTTACTGCTATTATTTAAAAAGCCAGAGACATGAGGTATTTTCAATACAACGTTACACTTTCCTCCAGCTCACAGAAATAGAATGAAATGCATTATCTGTGAGGTCCTTTGGAAAATTACCAATTTTGCAAACAAAATTAAGATGTAAACTGCCATAGGGACTTATTCATGTGTTAAATTGCTTTTATCTGACACACCTTTGTATTGCATTCTTTCTGGGCCTAAAATTTTGATTGTTTAAAATTTCTTAAGGACAACTGTGCTAGCAGTGAATTACTTATGGACTCAAAACAAACAGGTAATTTAAATTACCTTTATTTTAGTTCATATTCAAACTGCTTGGAATTCTGCCAGAATTGTTAATCAACTGTTGACCCAAAGAAGAGAAGCTTCATTTAAGCTCTCCTAAGACTATCTGAATAGAGACCTAGAGGACGAATAGTCCTCTGCTCAGTACAAGACTAATGTCCCTTTTGAATTTAGATTCACAATTGGACTAAAAATATTTTTAATTCCTGAAATGTGCATGAATTCTAACCAAAGCACTCTGAGATAGGTGTCTCAGAGCACACTTTTCTTTTGCTGGCCTGTCAAAAATATTTTGTACTTTCTGCTTTATCTACTTATCGGTGATTTTTAAGCTTGCTTTTTTTTTTTTTTATTCCAATACTGTTGTAGAACACCCTTCTTCTTTTTGTTGTATCTTTATTGATTGTCTCTTGCTTCCAAAAGATGATAAAGGCAAGAATTTGGCTGCTGCTCTCTGAAAAGTGGATCTGGATGTGATTGTCAATATAGAACCAGGACAGGAAAGATGTAAGTGTTCACTCAAAGATAAAAATTATTTATGCCATTATGTATTCTACACTTCTATGAAAATGAACAATGAGTGAGAACTACTGAAGGCTGATCTGCTGATTCCAAATTATTTTGAAGCATACCTTAGTGCTTTGTCAAAACTTTTTCTGTTCTCTGGCTGAATTAGCGGAATTGGTAACTGTTTCTGAACTTGTACGGTATAAAATCAAAACCTACATTCTACCAATAATACCTAACATTTTCTAGTATCCAATACTGCTCATGACAGTGGCATCAGCTCTGTGACACTTTCCATGAAAGCTGTAATTCAGCTCTGTACTTATATCTAGCATGAGGTCTATGTGACAATGATTTTTTTCCCTGATGATTTCTTTCTCATTACTGCATATGTAATCATAAAGCTAAGGTACTTCAGTTCAGCATTGAATCTAGCCATTAATTGAATTAATTTATTTAAATTCAGGTATTTTTCAGGGAACCTTTCACTATTCTTAAACCTTTTTTACCATCAAAATCAAATCTGTACACCTATTTGCTTCAAATTTGCCAGGTTGAATTTTTGCGGTTTTGTTTTCTGGTTTGGTTTGGGTTTTAGGATTTTTTTTTTTTTTTTGCAGTTGACTTCCCTATTCACTGATGAAGCAACAGGGTGAGTTGCATTGAGAAACCTGTCAATTTTCCTGTTCTAATAGGAAGGTAATATTTATAGAGGATGTTGTCTTCTTACCATTTCCTCATTTGCTTTACTGTCATGGTAAACGGCTGCTCATTTCATACACCTTAAATCTGACTCCACTCCAGTAACATAAATGAGTTGAAAGAACACCTGCTATGCACTCTTGGGCTTTTATGTATACATCTTGATATTCTTGTGTCTAATTGACCAGGACACATGAGATCCACTTTTGCAGAGTACCATTTGTTTCACATGTAGCCAGCATGCTGTTTCCTTGGTGCTGAGCAGTGCATGCCTCAATCAATGAGTTGCTAATTGTGACTACCACTTTGAGAGAACCAGGAGAAAGTCAGTTTCTCAGGTCAGTTTCTGCTTATGCTGTGCACTGCTAATCACCTTGTAAAGACAGTTCTTTATGATCACTTTCAAAATTCTGCCTATGCCAGCAGTGCACACCAGTGGTTGTCCTTTTATGCACTGCTCTAAAATGAAATGCAGAGAGACCAATCCTTTCACAAACCAGCTTAAATGCCTCTGAATACTGGTGCCAAAGCAGTGGAATCTGTCAGAGTCAGACAGATGAGTAGTGTTTATAACTTTTCCTAAATTTTCTGAAAATCTTTCCACCAAGGTGGTGAGTTTTTTTCTCACACTGAATATAATGATGTTTTCCCTAAGTAGTAGTTACCATACAATCCTTTTTTCTCTCTGTCATAGTTTAAGCCCAGTGGACAACCAAGGGCCATGCAGCTGCTTGTGCACTTCCCCGTCAGTGAGATCAGAGAGAGAATTGGAAGAGTAGAACTGAGTTAAAAAACCCTCATGGCTGAGATAGAATCTAATACCTAAAACAAAAGCTGCATGCGCAAACAAAGCAAACCAAGGAATTAATTCACTACTTCCCATGGGCAGACAGGTATTCAGCAGTCTCCAGAGAGCAGGGCCCCATCACAAGCAACAGTGACTTGGGAAGACAAACATCATCAGTGAGAAATTCGCATCATTCCTTCTTTTTCGCCAACTTTATATGCTGAGCATGATACCATATGGTATGGAATATACCTTTGGTCAGTTGAGGTATCCTGTCCCAGCTGTGTCTACTCTCAACTTTTTGTGCTGCCCTAGTCCCCTCGCTGGCAGGACATTTCTGTAAGCAAAAAAATCTTTGGCTCTGTGTCATAACTGCTCAGCAATAACAAAAGCATCTCAATGTTATCAACACTCTTTGCAGCACAAATGCAATTTATAAACTCATACTAAGTACTGGGAATAAAATTAACTCTATCCACCCAAAACCAGCACATGTGCTTAAATTATTAGAAATTGTGTTGCATTTTTGTCTTATTTTTGTTAAAAAAATTGGAATGCTTATCAAAAAAATCTAAATGTCTTTTCAAAATAATCTATAAAAATTTCTCCTTAAACACTACTTTTCAGGCTGTTATTTCACGTAATATTGGCCAGATTAAGAGTAGGCTAATTCTTCCTGTTTGTTTTAAAACTCTTTCATAACATCTTTCTTTACTATACCTGTTGAAGATTAGTTGTTATCTTACTTTATTATTTAAGCATCATTCATTAATCACTTGCTCAGAAATAAGTCTCATGTTGTGCTGTTGTTTGATGTGTACCTGAAATAACATGATGACATCCTTAACTAAGATATCTTATGTGCTGATGTAATTGAGTGTTAATTATGACTCCAGTGACAAAACTAGATTGTTTAGGAAATAAAAGTAATTTCCTCTATTGGTCTTGAAATTGTCAAATAGGAGTATTTAAAGGTGTCACTATAACTAAATCTGTGTCTAGATCCATTGAATTTGTGTATATGTATATGTTTGAATATACAAAGTACACTATTCCATTAGGAATACCCCAAAATGTGATTTTGCATGGGTACAGAAACATCACCTGAGACTACATACTTCTGAAAGGAAAACCCTTTTAGTCTTGTTTTGTGGTTTTGAGGAAAGTAAAAGCAGTTGGCAAACATCAGAGCTTCTTCATGACATTTCTTTTGGGAACATCAGCATTACTTCTTTGTGGTTGGCATTTTATCTCCAGTGTGATCAGAAAGTGCTACAATGAGCTTGAATGTTATGCATAGCAACCAAATGCAAGTCTTTCACCTTCTGGATAGAAGAACTCACAATTTTTTTTCTTCACATGGAAAACCTTCCAGCATAGTCTTGTGCTAATTGATCATGCCTTCATCAAAAGGTGTTTTGTTATCAAAAGGTTTCTGTGAGATGAAGACTGAAGCTGCTGCCAGAAATACATTCTTCTGCCTTAGAAATAGCAAGGTTGAGACCGCATTGACAGAGAATAGTGACAACAAAGAAAGTGCCAGTGACTACAGTACTGTATGAAGCACAAAACATCTGGTTGAACAACTCATCTTTGTAAATTATGAGAGAGGGTATTTCCTTTGAAATTTTTCTCTGTTCATAATCTTGCAGAGCAAATAAGAACAGTACTGAGTTGCAGTACAAATCAGATAATCACAATTCCCAGTGTGGCTGAAGACAAAACCTATCAGTAACAGATTCTATATATTTTTTTGGCCATGAAATAACTTATTCAAACACTCTGATTATTTATATTCTGCTTCTATTCATGTGGTTTTTGCAACTTTTATGGAAGTTGTAATTTGCATGTTTAACTTCTTGCCACTCTACTGACATACTAAAATTTTGATCTTGGTTATATGACAGGAAGAAGAGGAATCCAGTAATTAGAGCAAAGACTCTGGAAAATTGAAATGTTTTTCTGTTCCCATGTGACAAAAATTTGTTTCTATCAATATGCTAACATGGATGCCCTCAACTGACAAATTTGGGATTGAAATTACATAAAAAAGGCACTTAACAAGAAGCCATGGTCAAGTTACAGAGGACAAAATAAAGTTATTCAGTAAATTATATGTACAGCTTCTCTTCTAAGGCCAGAAAGCATAGCACCCAGCAGTGATGTGAGCAGCGTCCTTGTGTGCTTGCTTTGTTCCTCCCAGAGTTGTCCAAGAAAAGTTCCTTTCTGTTTAGGTTTTAAAGCAGCATCAAGGGTAGCCTGTTCCAGTTCCTAACATCTCTCTTTCCATGTCACAGTCACAGAGGACGGCATGCACAGCTCTGCTGGTTCAGGCAGCTACAGACTGTACTGTGCATTCCTCTGCCTGTAGTTCACTCTCTTAAAGACTCAGTATAGTTTAAGGGTAGAATGAAGCTGTACAGATAGCTATGGAACATTTTAGATTTTTGCCTGAAAAAAAAATCTTTAAACTGAAGCTGTTCATAAAATATGGGAATACCAAATATATTTAGGGGGTTGGGACTTACTGAGATGCCTGGCAGATGTTTGCCAGAGTGTGATCCCTAGGCAAAATGGTGTTCCTGGAAAAGAAGGATTATGCACACTCCAGTGTTTGGTGTTTGGAGGTAGTGAAGGCCATGACAGAGTGGTTTTAACATTTACTATTGATCTCAACACCTTTACAGTAATATTTAATGCAAATATTTCTATTATACTGCTTTGAGGACATTCTGGGAAAAATAAGCCTACATTTACTTTGTCTGTAAAGGTACCTTTATGCACTTCAGAAGGTGTGCAGACTGACTTTTGGGGTTGCTTGTTTAAGTGCAAAACCAAGCAAGTCTTGGTGAAAGCACTGTGGTTGACAATGGAGTGCAGGGATTGAATGGGTTCTGGCTTTCATAGATCACTGTAAAGAAATTGGAAGTGTGAGTGTCAATTAAATTGACCTTTTTCTGCTTTCCCATTGTTTGCAGAGTTCAGCTTGATGTAAAATATCACACTTTTGTGAATGTAATATTTGTTCAAAGGTTTTGTATAAGGCAGCCCTCTGTAGGCATTCAGCAAACTTATAGTTTTCACTATGACAGTATCAACCTTTTAATCTCTTTCCATTAGAGTTAGCCTACATAGGATGTGTGAGGACAATTTGAATTTCTGTGACATATGTTTAGCTTTTGAAAAACTTCTGTAAGGTACGTCACTACTTTTAGGAGCTTTGAGTCACTTTTATTCCTTCTATCCTTTCCTTTATTGTGGATGATCTTTTACAGTTAATTCCCTGCAAACGTATAACAAAGAAGTGTCTAAGAAGCAGATCTCAATGATTTGTTTGTTCTTTTTCCTTCATGTCATGAAGAAAATCAGGAAAGACTTGAAAGTAAAACAGAAGTTGGATGTTTGGCAATAAAATAGTTCTTTGGATTCATTATAAAAGTTGGGATTAAATCCCCACCCTTTGTGAGTCTGGCGAAGTTTACTGTTGGCCTAACACTGAATTTTTAACAAAGTTCATGCAGCATATTGTGCAAAATATGGGTGCTAATTACAGTCAAAACATTTGCTAATTTTTCTATATCCATTTGGTTTCAAAAGGCTGAAATACTTGGTATTAATTTTGCCCTGAGTGGGTGTGCTATATTTAAATGATGTTTACAGATAAATTACGCAGAGGTTGGCTGATTCCCCTAAGGCTTTTGATTTCAGTTGATTTGGTAGATGCTCAGCTTATTGTCAAAGAATAGTTGCAGAAATTACACCCTCAAGAAAATATTATCTTAATTATTTCTTCTCCAGATGTGTATGTGTTCACCAGACAATCTGCCAGTTAAATACATTTCTTTCTGAATTGTTTGACCTATGCAGCGGAGAAGATTTTTCAGAGTTATATTTCCTCTTTTTCTACACAATGCAGATTGCAGCAGCAAACCAAAGGCATGAATACATAAGTCATAAAGCCGGACTTTATAAGACTATTGATTGTGCTTTACTATGTATAAATCAGGATGCATATGTTTTCTGTACCAAAGCTAATTTTCTTTGCACTCTTGAACTATCAGTTGTTACATTGGAAGTCTGAAGACACTGCTTGGTTACAGTCCTGTTCTTTATACTCTTTAGACTTGGTTAGAAAAAGGGATGTTTCTACAGGTTTTGTTTGTAAGCATTTATTTTTTATTCACATCTGCTTTGAAGTGTTACAAAAAATACCTTCAATTCAAATTTAACATTACCTTAGTCTATGGAAAGTCAGAAGTTCAGCCCTCAAAAAAGTGAGGAAAGAATCTCCCACAGATCTCCACCTCTCCTTCTTGGCACCCACGTATTTTTGTTCTAACTCTGAAATATATTTTCAGAGTTATGTGTATAATAAGCCCACATCTGCAGTTGTTACTGCTAACATTCCAGTCTTGGGCAACCAAAAAACCCCAATAATAAACATTTATGTAACGTTTGAGGCCATGCATCTCATAATAGTTTTGTTACCATGTGTCTCCAAAAAAACCCACCCTATGTGCCTTATGAGCTTCTTTTTGCTTGAGAACATTCCTCACTTTTACAAACATTGATCAATTTCCTCAGCTATTGTGAACTATCATAATTATGCTCATAATAAAACAGCTAATTGTCTGTTATCAGAATGTTCTCAGTTTATTTCTGTCCATCTGAACAACTCCAACTCATCTGAACTTTCTCAGGGGTCATATTTTCTAGATTTTTATTTACTTTCATTGTTTTCTGGAGCTCCTTTGTTAATACAAGTCGTACCAAAAGAGGCCTTACCAACACCGAGTGAAGCAAAAGGATTGCTTTATATGTCATGCAGGTTTGACTCTGCTTACACCTCCCATAACGATTTTTTACATATACCTAACTCTGGGTTTTCTTTTTCTGTTGTATTTGAATCAGTGTTTCTTGTAATCACATGGCCACTTAATCACACCTACATTCAAAATTTTGCATTCATCCTTTTGTGTTATGTCATATTCTTGAAATCCATTTCTTCCCATTGACAAAGATAATTTTGATTTTAACTCAAGTTACTCACGTTTCAACCAGAAATCAGTGGTTTTTTAGTGTCATCCTTGTGATGTTCTGTCAGGCTAAAATTTTCATGCTGAGGTAATATACAGTAATGCAAAAGAAATGCTGTTAATACCTTATTCTTTATCAGTGATGTATATGCTGATAATACCACAGCTTTACATGCCAGTGTATGTACTGCTCTGTAAGATCTTTGTTGTGTTTTTTGGTGCTTATCTGTCATCATTTATTTTGCAGCACACATGGCTGACATCATTGTATACCTCACTCGAACTAATTTATTCTTTCTACTTTCATGGTGGAAAAAAAGATTTATTCTGAAAAAAAATATTCTATTGCCTTCATTTTCTATATTGGTTCTATTCATAAAGATAATTTAAATATTGTAAAAATGCAATCATAGAAAAAATCAGATTAGATGCTGTTTGTGTAGTCTGACACTCTGCACAGAGAGAGTGAACTTCAAATAATCTCAACTTGTGCAAAGCATGTCCCAGCTGAGGTTTGAAAATCTCTGTGTTGGCATGCCAGTGCATAGGCAAACTTTCCCAGTGCTTTCCCATTACTTAAGTCCCGGAGATAGTATGTCAGGTTTGTATTTGTTGCTGCAAGATGGGTTAATTAACTTGCAATTATTTTCACAAATTAAGTGCTGTGCTTGCACTTCCTAATTGCTATTAGGGATATGGAATGCCTTCAGTCTGAACAGATTCCTTAATGTCTTAAGTTTCCAGAAAAATAGTGGTCAATTTCTTATCTAATATTGTGTGGACAGAATGCCTCTGCCCCATCTTTTAGGGTTTTTTCTGTGGGTGGAGAAAGTAGAAAACACTTAAGGAACAGTAGTGAAAAAATACACCCAATTGCATTTTAAAATGGATCTAAGAGCCAGAACATTTGCAATGGTGAGATTAAGAGGGTAGGAAAACACAGAGGCATTATCCTCTGAAGACATTTGCTCACTTCCTTAGAGTGTTATATGGAGCACTGTAGGGTTGTAAATTGTATTTATTCCTGCAACAAGGCCACGCTGAATTCTTTCCCTAACTATGTATTATAGTTACTTGTGTGAAAGTGCAGAAGTTGTTGGGGGAAAAATACAGGATATTTTCTTTGAAATTTTCATCTTCATAAATCTTTCTGGTGCTACTCATCCCTTTCAGCATGGGAACATAGCGTTTCATTTTGCTTTCTATTTTGTCTGCTTGTGCTCCTTGCACTCCTCCTGAGTCCCTCTGCCTAGGCAGAGCAGTTTTCTTCTTTGGCATCCCATGATGGTGGTGTCTGTGCAGAAATAAGAGAGCTGGCTTTGAGCTTTTCAGGCTCAGGCTTTTAGTCTCCCCTTTATCTGCCCGTGTGTTTGGAAAAGGATGACAAAGCAAACATCCTGATCGGTACTGAAAACCCACAGCCTCAGCAGCTGTAAATTTGGTCCTGCTCACATGGGGCTAAGGCTGACCTTTCTTTGAACAGAGATACAAACTCACAGCATTGCCAGTGGACTTCAGGTTTTCTTCTGTAGGCTTCCCCTGAGCAGGACACCAGATTATCTGGCTATGGCATCATGTTCTGCACTGCAGGCAAAGGGAGACCTGTGCAATAGGTGCTATTGGTAACCTGTGAGTTTGTTTTCAAAGCTGCAATAACATGACAGTAATAAGCAGAAAAATTGAAAGCCTATGCTGGAAACAGGCACAAGGGTAAGAACATGATCTCCCAAGTCTTTTGCTATCCGTCCAGTCACTGTACTGTTCTTTCTTTAGTTTTCCAACATATGACTGCTTGCCAAAACAAAATGCTTTTGAATATCACCCCTAATCATTTTGGTGAATCAAATTGGTTGGTTTGTGTTTCTTACTTTTTCCCCATAGCATAAATTAGGTAAGTGGAAAGTCAAATGGAAAAGCTAGATAGTTACCATGTAGTTTTCACTTCAACTATGTCAGCAAACTTGGTGTTAGGAAGCAAGTGCCCTGAGTGCTTAATCTACATGCAGTGAAAAAATCTATGTGTTTTGTTGGCAAGCAATTTAAAGCCCTCTTTCTTATTGTTTTTCTTTTTAGTGAAGACCTTTCATGCTTCGAGGCATGTAGATTTTCAGCATAAAAAAATGTCTACCCTCAGTGTACCTTCCCTTCGTTATGCTCTGTGTATCGGCATGAAGGGCTGAATTGGCATCTAAAAGGTGGAGGTGGTGTGTGTGTGAAAGATTTCCCTCTAGTGCTTTCTCTGGTGTTCCATGGCAAGATTATTTTGAACAGGGAGTCCTGATGGGAAGTTGCCTGGCTCTTCCATTCAGCGTCTGCTGCCATGTGCCTTTCAGAGCTTATGCTACCACCCTGTAAATGCTGCTACTGTCTTCAGTGAGAGCACACTATAGGTCTAATGCCCACAGTTGGAGAAAAGAGAGAACAGTGTGTATTGTAAAAGATGTGAAAGGGAAATTCAAATTGTAACTGCCCAGCAGTAGTGACTTCTGACCAAGAAGTGACCTGGCACAGAGGGTAAGAAGGCTCAGCTGAAGGGACTGAACTGGCTGGAGGTAGGGATGCCAGTCACAGACTCTCTGTAAGGGAGTCGGGTTTTCCTTGGTGATGAGATAAAAAACAGAGCCATCATGGTCTTGTATTCATGCTGGAATTGGAGTGCTCAGTGGTCATCTCTATGCAACAGATTTGGGCTGGGTCATGAACCCAAGGCCAGGCTGAGACTGGTGTTAGTGCAAGTGTATATAAGAAATTGGTTCATGATTGTATCTGTTCAGACTCCTTGTAGAACCACTTGTGATGGTAGGACTCTGACCAATGCATAGTTCACTAATTATAATGTACTGAAACACAAAAATCTTTAAATCAGTTCAGGTGCTACAGTAAAATGTCCTCTGCTGGTGTAAGACAACTTGTGGTGATCCTGTTTGCCCTCTGGGGGCGTGATTTTTTATTTTGTTTGGAACACACAGAAGCAGTGGGGTCTCATGTTTGCTTCCCAACATTCTGTAGCTGGCATTAATCATTGTCCTCTCCTGTAATGCAGCATGTGGTGACCAGATAGGGTTTGTGGAGGACCAGAAATAGCAAGAAAAAAATCACAAGAGCTCAGGCAGGTTGGAATCAGTTCATTTTCCTTGGGCTGGTTGGTGGACTATTCTGCAATCTCAGATCCCTGTTACTATAGAAAAAGTTTGGAGGTATTTTCCCCACTGTTTTCAATGCCTGCCATTTTCTCTGCTGTTACTGGGTTTTGTGCACCCTGTTTAAGGCAGCCTGAACTTCGTTGGTTGCTCTGAGGGAAGTCAGTCTTGGCCTCTAAGTGTTCTGTTCACATCTCTCCGTGTGGCTGGAGTAGTATATAGATATGGAAGAGATGAAGAACTGAATTTTTTCACTGTGGCAGCACACTGTGCCTGGAATTTACTATAGCAGCATCAAAGGAACAGCTGCAGGAACTGAGCTTGCCAAGAAGGAAGTGTGTATCTTTCCTCTATGGGGATGTTGTGCCAGGTGATGATGCCATATCAAGAGAGCAATTTTTTTTCAGGAATAAATTTAGTATCACATTACTTAACTTGTGCTTGCAATATTCCAGTGCTAGTTTTTCAGCAAGACTATAACAGGTAGTGTTATCAGAAAAGCTGTATAAAAATCTTTCCACAGAAGCAAGATCATTTACCTCCTTGCTTTTCTATTATAAAGCTAATGAGGACAACCTTTTAGCTTAGAAAATGGAAGAAGTATAAGATTTTACTAGTGCTGTAGTAAAGCAGATGGAATATTATAAGTAACCACAGTGCCATTCATAGAATTTGTGAAAATGCTGAGTCCCAAGGAGGCTAGCTGAGCATAAAATGCTGAACAGCAAATGGTGAATTCCCAACTGCAGTTGAAAGCAAATCTATAAATAAAATGGCAGTGGAATGACCCTTCATCCAGTGAGCAAGAGAACTAGAAATTCCTTTCTTTGACTTGATTTGCATACTAGTAAGGAGCAAGTGTGAGGAAAGGAAGAAAGAAAGGAAGAAAGAAGGTAAAATGTCTTTAGATGGATCATTTATCATATTACAGGCAAACCATGTGCTTGCTAGTTCATTTAGCTGCCTTCTCCTAGCACTGAACAGGAAAATAATTCAAACTATTTTTAGGTGATTTATTTGTAGATCTCAAAGAGGCTGACTTGTACCATTTTCCTTTCAAAGTATGCCTTTTGTTGATGCTTATGCAAGAAGCCTGTGGGATGTATGAAACAGAAAAGAGTCTGTGAAAAAGGAATTCCATTATAAGAGAACACATTTGGTCTTTTGCAGTGAAACTGGATGTTTCCTGTCATTCCAGCATTGGATGTTATGAATAACTCATTGTTCCTACTCTATGTCATAGTGCAATGAAACTTTTTCTTTTTTCTGTTTTGTCTGCTAACAGTTATTTACCTTGTTATCAAAATGAAAATAATTTAATTTGGTATCTGTATTTAATTATAACACAACCACCAATACCTATTAAGCATTGTCAATAGCCAGATGGAAGCACTAATAGTGTAGTTTATAATTTAGGTAGTTTGATGCAAGGAGAAAGAATCAACACACAAAAGCAGAAGTCCAATCTTTGCTATGAAGTGCAGTTTTCTAACTGGTATATCTGTCTATCTGTATGAAACACTTGTTGAACTACATGTTAGGTATTCTTATGTGGGCAGCAAAATTGAATTCTATCTAAAAGTCAGCAGAAGTGAGGCAATAGTGTGTGTATGTGAATGTGTGTGTGTACATTTTCTGATCCGTACCCTTAAACATATCCAACATTACTCACAGTGTTCTGTAACCAAAGCCTTGCTTTTCAATATTGCTGCCTTTTTTTATTTTGGGGCTTTTTCTATATTGTGAATTCCATTTCTATTTCTGTTTGAATACTTAGCTTATCTGCCTTCCAGTAAACTTGGTAAAGTAGATAACATTTATAGTGTTCCTGATTTACAAACTGTGTAACCAAAATTTCATGTGACTTGCAGCCTTAAAACATTAACTAAATATCTCTTAAAGCAAGTTAAAAATCCAGTAATATTAGGGTGAGTGATGACAATAGCTATTCAAAAGTCCCTCAGCTTCACATTGAGTTGGTGTCAAGTGAGGCCCTCAGTGAAGTTTTGGGGTAACTTTAGTATATTGACATTATGGGATCAGACAGAATCCATCCCAGGATGATGAGCGAGCTGGTAGAAGAGCTTGCCAAACCACTCTCCATCATCTACCAACAGTCCTGGCTCTCTGGGGAAGTCCCAGATGACTGGAAGTTGGCAAATGCCACCCCAATCCACAAAAAGGGCTGCAAGGCTGACCCTGGTAACTACAGGCCTGTCAGCCTGACCTCCGTGCCTGGCAAGTCTATGGAGCAAATCATCCTGAGTGCCATCACACAGCACCTACAGGATGGGCAAGGAATCAGACCCAGCCAGCATGGGTTTAGGAGGGGCAGGTCCTGTCTGACTGATCTGATCTCCTTTTACGATCCACCTGGTGGATGAGGGGAAGGCTGTGGATGTGGTCTATCTGGAGTTCAGCAAGGCCTTTGACAATGTCTCCCATAATACACTCCTGGAAAAGCTGGTAGCCCATGGCTTGGACAAGTGTACCCTCTCCTGGATTAGGAGCTGGCTGGAGGGCGGGCCCAGAGAGTGCTGGTGAATGGAGCTGCATCCAGGTGGTGGCCGGTCACCAGTGATGTTCCCCAGGGGTCTGTATTGGGTCCAGTCCTGTTTAACATTTTTATTGATGATTTACATGAGGAGATTGAGTCCATCATGAGCAAATTTGCTGATATTACATGAATATGTCTTTTTCAACAAATGTATGCAAAGTCCAATTTAGTATTATGTTAGTTTGCTATATTTGTCCTTGTGTCCTTTAAGAATGAAAGTTTTTATGAAGCCAGATGTATTCATAGCCCCATTTGTGTTCCTCCAGTGTTTCCCTTACATTGCCAGTGCCTTACTTAACATCCACTGCATACGCACAGCTAGTCTGTATGGGAACATAGTCTGAAGAAAACAGCGAGTGAAGAAAAGTGAGTATAATGGAGAACTTACAATGCAGAAATAAGAAAATAGCTCAACTTTCTTTTTCTGTTCTTTTTTGATAATTGAAATTTATTTCACTGTTCTTCTAACTCTGCTGAGTACACAAGAGCAATGATACTTCTTGGGAAATGAAGACAATATAACTATAGTTAATGTATTATGTGAAAAGGTGGACAGGTGATTTCTACAGAAAATTTCCAGAATGACTTACAGTTTTTCAAGGGGCTTTCTCTTCTTTCTTCTACATGGAAAGTGGTTGTCTGCAACATCCCATATAACTGTAGAAGCCAGATGGAAAGGGTAGTGATATATTTGTTTAAGGGGGGAATTACATACTGAATGACACCAAAAGTAAAAATTTCCTCTTTGTAAAAGCCATAAGCAGGACTTCAGAAAGTGATTTGCCCCACACTTTCCTGGAGTAGATACATTTTATGAATACATTTCATAACACAGTGTATGTAGATTATCATTCACACAGCAGTTAAACAGTGATTTCTCCATCAATGGGTCACTGGGCTGATATTAGCAGCTCTAAGCCATCTACTTAGACACGTCACATATGTATGAGCAGTAATGGGATGTTCCTCCAGTTCTTTACTTTTGAGTAAGCAATCTCTTTTAATAGCCTTTGTTATGCATCTGAAAACATCAAATTGGAATTGAATGTAATTCTGAGGGCCTTGGGCCTGCTCTCTCTGTGGTGTTTTTTCCCTTCAGTATGTTTGTCTGTCTCTTTACATTGAGATCTGTTTTGCTTTTTCTTTAGTAAAAGTGGATGAAGTGGGAACTGGCGAAAACAATGAAAAATTCTCCCAGTGAAGTTAATGGTGAAACTTAGTGTTTTGAAAGTACTCAAAAGCAGGCTTAAACAACCACTGATGGTGGGTGGGGTAAGCTCATTTGTTGAGGACCTGTAGCATTGTAGACCCTCCATTGCTCTTCTCCATAGTTCCGCTGTGATAAGAAGCTAATATAACTGTTAATGTGGAGTGACTCCAGATCTCAGATGGATGCTGGTTATACTCTCTGTATTTCTATTTAGGACACTATGGTTGTGCATTTGGATCTGGATCTAAAAATTATGGTTTTTAAAGAAGTGTGCTGGTTTAAAGGCGAACCAGCTGGGGAAATGAACTCACCACGAGAGAGATTATAAGTCAGAGCTAAAATTTAATAATAGTACTACAATATATACACTGACACGAAGGGAAATTGCTTTCAACTCACAAAACCCAGCAGTATAACCCAGTGTCCTGGGGCACAAACCCAAAGGGGTTTGTTTGCCCTTGTGCTGAGACCCACGTGGTTCCCCCAAGTCCCGAGCAAAAGGAAGTGAAAAACCTGTTGGTGCAGGTGATGGCTGAAGTCTGGTCAAGAGAAGCAGTCGTAGTCTGGTCGAGAGCGGTGATCTCCTCCTGTCGAGGTCCTGCTGCTCCTCTGGATCTGATGAGAAGTTCCCGAGGTCTTCTTACCCACCACTTATGTACCCTCAGTGAGCACCCAGTCCCTCCCCCTGGACGGGGACTCACATAATGGGTGATTAACTCTGGAGCCAGGGGGCATTGTTGAACTGTTGATGGCCCACTAGCAGCCACATCCCCTCAGGCTGGGTGTGAAGGTGCTATTGATTCTCTGGGCAGCTGCTGCTAATGGCCCATTGTCCTTGGGGAATGAATAGAGGGGGTAGAATGCACAGCTCTGATCACCCCCACACAGTGTTAACTGGTCCCTCCTGCTGAACTAGGACTAGAAGCCTCCAGTTTTGTAAAGCATAGGCTTGATAGGCTAGGTACTAGCCCACAGAAACCAGGTAGGAGGAAAGACAATTGCCTTTGCTTATTTCAGGAGTTTGTGTGCGGTTTGAGGGCTGCCAAAAGGCCTATTAGATGGCTTGCTCCTGCAGTCCAAGGTTGAAGCCAAGAGGAGTGGAAGTGTAATGTTAGGATGTTCTAAGCTGCTCCTTCAAAGGTAAAAGTGGTAAATGTAGTGGATACCTCCTCCACTCCTTGGGAAGTTTTAGATTAATCCAGGGCAGTAAATGCTTGTATAAAAGTGGTTTTGATGGTTATTTCCATACTAAGAAACCAGAGAATAGTTATGACAAATTTCAAAGTCAAATCTTGTTCACAGAATTGATTATGTTGAATAATCAGTATGTATTTGTGAAGCATGGATAACCCAAGTTTAATCTTTATTGTAAATTCCACTGTTTTTGTGGAAAAATAAAGAAATAGGGGAGCCTCTTGTCCTGTTAGAGTTGTAAAGTGTTGGGTGACACTGACAGCTTGAAATTTCAGTTCATTAAGCAGATGCAGTGCAAATTTGTACATGACTTCTCAGAACATGACGTCCATTCAGCTGGGTATTTGTGGAAGATCTCAGCTGTTTCCATAAGAAAACCCCAAATCAAACCAAACCAAAACCAGCAAACACCAAAAGAAAAACCAAACAAAAATAAGAGAACAATAAACAAAATAAAACAAACAACCCCTCCCCCAAAAAATCCCACCTCTTCACTTCCTGATCAGTCTGGCACCAGCCAAAAATAATACGTAAGAAAAATCTGAGCAAAGAAGTTTCCCTAATAGTTAGAGAATGCCTCCCTGACATCCGATCCCGTCAGATCTCGGAAGCTAAGAAGGGTCAGCCCTGGATTAGTACTTGGATGGGAGACCTCCTGGGAAATGCCGGGTGCTGTAGGTTCTAGTCCTGAGGACTTCACTGTCACTGTCCAAGCTCGCCTGGCCGTGGCAGATGAACCTCAGGACTTAAAAACGGTGGGACCAGTTCTGCGCACGCTGAACCTCACCTAAAATCCACTGCGCAGGCTGGAAGGGCACACCCACGTGGGGACAGCCCTTCCCAAATCTTCATTCGCGAAGCCAAGCCACACACACACACACACACACAATAGTTAGAGATAAGAAGATAATTTTACATTATTTCTCAATCTATACAGAGTAAGTAAAGGAGAACAAGGAAATCCCAAATATTATGGTGCCTAGTAAGACTAATAGATAGAGCCCTGTCATTCAATAAGAACTTAAATTGCCTGTGAAAGAATGACTTTTAGAAACAGTGTTATCCCAAAATAAGACTGATGCTTGACATATTTTGAAATCTCATTAAATTTCATTGAAAGCACATTTTTTATTTTAGTAAATGAGGTTGAAATTTCACTTTGATAAATAGGCTCCTTCCATTTGGCAGAAACTGAAGGATTAATGTAATAGCAGAAGTAATTTGGATTGTGTTCTGTATTTTATTTTTAGCTTTTTATGTTGATCCAATATAATTAATCAAACCATCGTAAAGTCAAATCTATAAAAACTCACAATGCACAGTTACCATTTTTTTCTCCTTTACCACCCATATTAATGAGGTCCTATTCAGTTAAATAACAGCCACAAGAGTAATATTATCAGAGACAGTATGGAAGCAATGTTTCATTTCTTTATTTGCTATGTGTTGCACACTACCTTTTGCTGTGTGTGAGAAAAGCCACCAATATCACTAACTGAGATCAGAGACTACCCCCTCTTACCATAAGCTGTACTTTGGCATCCTGTATGAGTAATCTCTTCCTGCTCACAGAGAAAGACTGTATTGAAACTATTGTTTGCTGTAGGAGATGATTCAGAAAGTGTTAGAAAAAAGGTTAAAAATTTATGTCACACTTTAACCTTTCTCATTAATTGCCAGAGTGTTGTCTCTTTTAAAATGGAATTTAAGCATGGCTTTATGCAAATTCTTCTGAGCTTTTTATCTAATGTCTGTGCATATAGTTCAGGTATACCTGACTTCACTGTGCATGTTTGGAGTCCATCCCATCACCTTTTTCCCGTGCTCCTTTCTCAGAGAAACTATGCTTAGGCTTCAGCTTTAAAACTCTTGATTCCTGTCCTTCAGCAATGACATAGGTAGATCCAGAGCTGCTGCCTTTTTGGCTGTGCAAGTGTGAAGGTGAATGCAACCAAAATCTGCTTTGTGGCTAAAGCATCAACACTGCAGTGCTTTCAGGAGAAAATAAAAGGAAATGTAACTGTGAATGAGATCAAAAAGATGTTATGGACCTCTAAAAATATTAAAATAGAGGGGCACCTCCACTTAGTGAAACACTAAATATTTCGAAGGAAGTTTCTGAGGTCAGAGTACATAGATGGATTAGTTTTCCATTCTGTATGTTGATATATATAGTACATGTATTGAGATGTTACCTTTGTGGAAAACTTTCATGCCTTCTACTGTGTTAGTCCTTTCTAATCTCAATCTTCTGAGTTAAATGCACGGTGTTAAATGAAACAAAGTGTGACTTTGATGGCCTTTGTGTGGTAGAGAAAATTGAAGTATTTGCTCATGTTAGGAATTCTTCATATGGCATTTTCAGCACTACGATAACAATTTAGTTCACTTTAATGAGACATATACTTTAAATATATCAGGAAAGAGATAATTTCAGTAATTATCTGTTGCTGCCAAGAAATTGTGTTCTAAATTTATGTGATAATAGAGTAAAATTATTTTAAGTAACTTTAGCTTAAGAGACAAATTTACATGTTTCTTTACTGGATTTAATAATGATTGCCCTAAACAAATTTCTTTGTCCTGTACTGCTGGATGGTGTTCTTTCATGAAAGCTCTGAGCACCTTTGTCACATTTAGTCATTCCTAAAACAGATTGGTGTTCAGTGTTGCATTAGGGTATCGTCTATCTGGCTGCTATGATGACAAAGATGATCCTTCCTCTAATACTCAGCTGGGGAAATAGGAAGGGTTCTGGATCACTTTATATAGTCCTACGAAGGCTGAGCTTTAAAGTAGTTTTGTTTTCTGCCTTGCTGCTCTCTCAGGAAAGCTGGTGCTGCACCAGTTCTGACAGCCTCATTCTACTGAGCTGTCAGGTAGTTAGGCAGTGTGCTTCCTTTGCTGTTTTGTCTCACTTCTTACAGCTTTATATCATGAAAGGCTTTATTTAACATTAGTAGGGATTCAGGATACCACTCAAACAATATGTTTTATTATTTCTTCCTCAACAGACTCTGGGGGAAAAAAAAGAAACGTCCATGGTTTTATATGGTTGTTGCCTTAAAGAGAAAGTTTTATTTGATCAGAGGCAATTGGTGATGGTCTTAAATTATGAAGACTTTGGTAAAAGTGCTGAAAAATGTTCTTTTACCTTTAGACAGCTGCAACCACTCTTGGTTTTTATGAAGACTTCAGTTCCATATTAGGAAACATTTTTTGAGGTCTCAGTTGCTGGGAGTTGTTTTGACATACTTGACATAGTCCTGTCAAGTACAGAAATACTGACTATCTTTTCAGATAATCTGATTCTTTTAAGGAGTCTCTAACTTGGTGAATTTGATTTTGAGGATTGTCATATTAGTTACTTCATAAAAAGCAGCAACAAATATGTAATCTCATCTGCATTGTCTTGTAGCAGTGAGTTCCAGACATGAATTATGTACTATAAACAGAAAAAGACACCTCCAGTTGTTCACCATGTTACAGTTTTGAGCTTATAACTCATATTTATTCATATTTTGTATGCAGATAAATGCCACCCTGATACCCCATCCCTTCAGATCTCAGAAGCTAAGCAGGGTCAGTCCTGGTTAGTACTTGGATGGGAGACCTCCTGGGAATACCAGGGGGTGTAAGGTTCTAGTCCCAAGGACTTCACTGTCACTGTCCAAGCTTGCTCAGCCATGGTAGATGAACCTCAGGAAATAAAAGGCAGGGGGCCAGTTCTGCGCACGCTGTGCCTCACCTAAAAAATCCACTACACTGGCTCGAAGGACACACCTATGTGGGGAGAGCCCTTCTCACATCTTCGTTCATGAAGCCTAGACATGATGATTCATATTTTGTAGAGAAAGCAGATCTTTTGTAGCTGTTCATGAAAAAGAAAAATGAAAATATGTGACTCATCCTGTTTCTATGAAAATAATACTGCCACTTAGCGTTTATATGACTCCATACTTAAAGCCTTTTAAAGATATTAACCAATTAATCCTCATAACAGTACTCTGCTAAGTTTAGCCTACAATTAGAAGTTGTACTGAAAACTGCCTACTTTCCTGATCGATTATCTGTGAAAGCAGAGCTATCAAGCACCTGCTCTGTATTTGATCATTTGTAACAATACACTTGAGCGAGCATTCTTCTGGTCTCCAGTCCTCTGCTAGGAAGCTTTCAGAAATATAACTGCTGCCTGCATCCTGACTTGAATAATTATTATCCCTGTATCGTCCCTCTCACTTTGGAATATAAGACATAACAAAGGAAATTAAAAAATCATACTGGCACTCTTTATTGTCTTTGTTTCCTAAGCTGGTTAAAGGCTTTTGTCATATAAGCAGACCAGAGGCAAATTTTTTACTGAACATGGAATTTATGATTAGCTGTTCATAAAGTCTTGAGATTGCCAGAAATTATGAAATTGTAAATTATTTTTGGTAACAAGATGATCAGTCACTGAGTGAATCTTCATTACACATCTGAAAATCACTACTGAGAGGTGAAAATTAAATAGTCACATAACAAAATTGCTGTAAAAATAATTTGCAGTTGTAGATTCCCAGTTTTATGCTTTTACCTTGTTCATACCTGTTCATTCTGGTCTTAAGCCTTCCTAACCTACCTCTCATGTCAAATGGTCTGAGCAACCATAACATGCTGTCTTTAGAATTATAAATACCCCATCCTTGAACTGCAAGTTTCTAGACAGCTATTCCAATTACTTTGGCTTCTGCATAATTTATTTCAGTCCGTGTCACTGTAGTAGAAATACCCACCTGTAACTCACACATTACCCTTTTGGGACTCATTGCAGTATTCATTAGAATTTGAGTAATACTGTGGCTGAAATGAAGTGTGAAGTAAACAGTATGAAAATGTTTTTTACTGTTTTGTTGGGTTGTTTGTTTTGTTGGTTTTTTTAATAAATCCTAAGTGATAACGTTCAAAAGAGATAGAGCTATTTGAAGCTACAAACCTTCATGCTTAATAGCAAGTGTTCTTGATTGGATAAGTAATGACATTGATATACCTTTCCTTATCTAAAATAAGTGTGCAAACCAGGAAATAGGTTTAGTTAAAGTTCTATGTGTTGGAGGATGCTTTGAGATTTATCCCACAAAACAAGAACTTTTTCAAACCCAAGGAAGACTTGAACCTTTATCACACTAATGTAAAGACAGTTAATTTAATTAAGTGTTGCAACATACCATAAGCCATTGTTTTACTATAGTGGTTGCTGGAAAATATTGGAATTATTTTATGTAAAATTAACTTATAATCACTTGCACTTTTTTCTGTTCCAGAAGATAGATGTGCAGACTGCTTCAAATTACTTAGAAATCCAACAGTCTGCTTTTAAATCTCTAGACAGATTAGGTACTACAAGAACAGGAAGCGAGATAATCTGGAATACACAAAAGTGGTAGAAACTGTATTTTGCGCAACAAATCTGTATTAGTTTACGTATATGCAAAGAACTTCATAAAAGGCAGCACATAATCCCTCTTGTAGCAGGTTGGGCAGGAGATTTGACAGAATCAATTCTTTTGGAAAAGACCTCAGAGAACATTTAGTCAAATCCTTCAACAAACACCACCAGGTCAACTAAACCATGGAACTACATTCATGTTCAGTCTTTTCTTAAACAGCTCCAGGGATGGTGGGTCCACCACCTCCATGTGCAGTACATTCCATTGTCAAATCACCCTTTCTGTGAAGAAATTCCTTCTAATGTTCAACCTGAGCCTCCCCTGGAGCAGCTTGAGACTATGTTCCCTCATCCTGTCATCTGTTGCCTGGGAGAAAATGTTGATACCCATCTGGTACAACCTTCTCTCAGGTAGTTGTGGAGAGTATTAAGGGGCTGGCAATGTTTATGGAGCATGGTCTGCCCTGAGCATCCTACAACAACTCACTCATTGTGGCAAATAGAAGTGTTTTTCCTCTTGTACTTGCTGTAGGATATTTTTCCAGAAATTTTGCTGATCTCAGCCCTGTACTATCTGGAATACAGCAGCGCAAATGCAAAAACAGTGTTTGGAAGTGTCAACAGATTTACTGACAATCTCCTGTTTTCTTTCTGGGTAAGTGGAATGTGTTTGAAAAAGTGGATGTCTTCAGTACTCTTTATGGAGGTGTAAGCAAATAGGTGAAGAAGGGGCCAGTTTATAGAAGGGCAACGACTGATAGATTTGAAGAAAATAACTGTTAAATGAAGCAACGATTTAGGTAATTCCAGTTTTCTGCTTGGATGCAGAAAGTATTGTATCTTTAAATGAGGGGTTGTTAGACAAAGTGAAGGAAGGCATCAATATGATAGATATCTTACCCCACAAGAGCAGACTTTATAATTCGCAGGGGATGGTTACTACTACCCAATAGTAAAAAAAGCTTTTCTCTACACTTGTGGTAACAAACTGGTACAATGCTCATGTGAAGAGAGGTATAGAGTGAAGTAGAAATTAAGGTAGTTGTTGTTAATTTCAGGTTTATTTGGCACAGTACATCATGAGTTTCTTTGGCAGACTGTGGTCTCTGTTCTGTACACACCATGTGTCCTTGATATTGAACTAAGAGAAGGAGTCATGCAAATTGTTGTAGTATCAATTGGCTATTTGAACTGATTATACAAATATTCTCAAAGTTTATTTCAGGGATGATGCAGAATTCTTAGAATCTCCTGCAGCTTAACATTTATTCATTACTTTCCTCTGCTTTAAAATCAGATAGTGTCAATAAAAAGCATGGCAGCAAAATAAAGTCTATCACTTTAAGGTATACATTCCAGGAAAATTTTGCCATTGCAATTACAAAACCCCAAAATAAATTTCTCATGTGGACTCCAGTTCCTCATTTATGGGCCTAGGATAGTCTTTGGAATTGTATTTGCATTCCAGGCTTACATTCTGAAGATAGAATTAGAAAGTAACAATGCTGGAGCAGATTCTTATTTTTTCATTTACAACTGAGAAATTAAGATCAATTTAGGACTCACTCCAGCTGCTAGGCACGTGGGAATGAATGCTAGAGAAGAAATCCATCTCTCAGTGCTGCAGAGACAAGATATTAGTAAAACATTTAAGGAATCCGCAAATGATATTATGAAAGTATAAACATTTTAATGCAACTCTACTCGCTTTGTGATACTGACAAGTTTAATCCAATGTTTTACCTGATTGCCCTTGTTTGGAAGAAGTTGCAGTGCTGATACAAGTTTTCCTCTGGTAATAAGAGGTTTAGCCCTTTCATGCCCTGAGATGATAAGAGAATCACAGAATCACACAGAACCACAGAGTCACAGAATCACAGAACTGTTAGGGTTGGAAGGGACCTCTGGAGACCATCCAGTCCAACCCCCTGTCAAGGCATGGCACCTAGAGCAGGTGACATAAGATCCTGTCCTGGTAGGTTTTGAACACCTCTGGAGAGGAAGACTCCTCGACCTCCACGGAGGCGAGCCTCTTCCAGTGCTTTGCTGCTTCTTTCTTATGTTGAGTTGAAACTTCTTGTATCTAATTTATCACCATTACTCCTTGTCCTGTTGCTGGACACCACCAAAAAAGGTCTGGAACTCTCCTCTTGGAGCCCATCTTTCAGATATCTCTCTCTCTCTCTCTCTCTCTCTCTCTCTCTCTCTCTCTCCACATATATATGTATTGATAGGATCCTCAGTCTCTTCCAGACTAAACAGGCCCAGCTCCTGCAGTCTTTCCTCATGAGAGAGGTTCCAGACCCCTCATAATCTTTGTGACCTCAACTGCACCCTCTCCAGTAGCCCCTTGTCTTTCTTGAACTGTGGAGGCAAGAACTGAACTTCCATGACACAGTAATGTGACCATGGCTGAAGTTCAGCAGCTTTGAAGATCCTTCGTTAGCACCAAGCTAAAAAAGAAATATCTTCCTTGCTATGTCTCTGGTGCAGTGAAATGGAATGGAGGGACAAAGATCAGAAGAAATAGAAGATGAGGGAACTTGAGATCTTTGTTTTAGCCTGGGATCAGCTTTCGATGGCTCTTTGCAAGTGGTTTGATGTTGAGTACCTCTGATCCTTATATCAGATGTGAGTTATGTTTTGTTCTAGGTGTTTTTGTAGAGTTTTTTATTTTAATTTAATTTTTATTTTGTATTAAGTGTACTTTCAATGAATTATAAGAATCCGTCATCAGCAGGACAGGGGAAATTGAATATGGTCTGGGTTTTTTTAATTTTATTTTTCCTAAAACACCTCAGAATAGGATTCCATGTTTAAAAAGCATTGGAAAACTGTAGAAACAAGAAAAGAGAGTACAGAAAACAAAATACAAGAAGCATCAGGAAATAAAGGGACTGTGGGAGAAAGGAATCACATTAACATTTAATTCACATAGTCATGAAGAGATTCAAGGTCACAGAGAGCTTTTATTGAAGATTAGTTTTGCTGTAGGACAGGTTAAAACTCTTCCATTAAAGTGTTAGGAAATAAAATTGTTGCATCTCACTGTACTCTTTTCTTGGTTCTTTTTAATTGAAAACTTTATCAGTAAAGATCTTTTTTAAAGTACTGAGGTGTATGTGATCTTGTCAAACAATGAACCAAGCAGGAGGACCTTGACTATAGACAGGTATGCCATGTCTGGGAGGGGATGAACAAACCTCAAACCACTTACAAGCCTGAAATCATGTGTGGTATGATACTTCAGAAGCAATGAATTGCATGTGTAAATGGAAAACTGTGGGGGCTAACTGAGCAGTGACCTGCAAATATATCGTGACATTTTAAAAGGATGCAGAGTGAATTCTGGGAATTGATGCTTTTAATTTTATCTGCTTACTCAGGGAAAGTTATAACAACACAGAAGAAGTACCAGGAATTTAATTAGAGGCCTGTCAGCTGCCTCTCTGCTTGAGACCAACATTTTCTGTTGCCTCTTTTGAATTTCTGTATATTCATGTGCATTAAAGCAGCTGTTGAGACTGGAGATGTTTTGGCCCTGACAAATATATAAGAGCTCCAGCAGAGCAGAAAAATAAATGTCATTTGTCCAGCTGACTGGGTCAGGAAAATGAAGTTGATTCTGTAGCAGAATACAAAAGCCTGTTTGCCTCACTCAGAATTTATATCAGCAAAGTAAAGAGGAAATTCCAATTCAAATACCTCCAGTGGACTTGGGAAGAAGACTAAGTTATTCTTTATATTGTATGTAATAAAGTTAATTTAAAAGCCTCAGGACAAATACAAAACAACTTCTACTCTTGAATATATCTGTATTACTTGGGAAATATGGATTAGAATCGTGGCTTTAGTTGAAGCAACTGTTGGTACGTGCCTGGTGTCAACTTGACCAGCAGAGCAGTTAGAAAATATATGCATGATATTTAATATAATTTAGGAGTCATTCCAAGAGATTTTTGAGGGCTACATAAACATGGACATTTCAGATTTACTTATCTTGTCACTGCCACTGAGTGGCAGCATGAACACATCTCTATAGTGAAATAATTCCTGAGAAGTGAAGCCCATAAGAAATCAAATGGACATAGTATTCTATAATAGAATAAATAAAACCTTTCAGCTTCTGTTCTCAGGCTCTAAAAGAAACAAAGTCTACAGCATTAACAATGAATGAAGAATTAGCTATTTTTCATAAAACGAAAGGAAGAATTCAGCAGTAAAAGTAAAATTGCTCCTTAATTGTATAGTACAGACAAACATATACTGGAAAATTAATGCTCTCATGTTAATGCCAGGGTATTGCTTAAATGAGTAAGTTAGAAATGACTCTATACATGTTGAAGAGAGCACCGTGGAGGCACAAGTGCGACGTATGAAAGAAGAGCATGTAATCTTCTAAACTGTCAATTGATCAGCTCAGTTCATTGAAATAACTGCCCTCTGTTCCTGCTTTCACCTTCTTGCAAAAATAGTGGTTTACATTTGTTACATTGATGTATTTATAACTGATTTTGTCTCAGTTTTCTGTGATTGAGGAATGGGAAAATCTGGGCAGACTTCATTTCTTCACAGAGTCCCATACCTTCTTTTGATTCAAGCCACTTGCACAACACTGAAGGGCAAGGTGAAGAAAAGTACCAGCCTTGCTTAAGTCATGTGTGACATAAACTCGGCCTAGAGAGAATAAGCAAAATTATATTGTTTGCTTTAAAGAGCACTAAAAACCATAGAAAGTGCATCTACATGTTTTATCCCTCCACAGCCAAATTAAAATAGGGAATAATGTAGTGATTTTGGAGATACTAGGAAAATAATTATGGTTGGAAAAAAGTCATGGAAGAATTGCAGATAGGAGGGAGAGGGGTCAGTGAAAGGGCTCTTACAGAGCTCCCTGAAAAAGAGGGTTCCTCATGCCCCAATTTGAAATATGACCCTAGGATCATGTGCCTCTCATCCAGTGACTGAAGGATGTGCAGGACAGTAGTTGTTATGGCCTAAATTCATGTGACCCTTCGAGGACTGTTTCAGTGTGAGGTTTAAGAAATGGTCCCATGCACTCCTGGGAGCACAGTCCTTCTGCTGATATCTTAAGCTGTACAAACTATAATTTTTGTCAGTAAGTTGTAACACTTTGCAGTTATCATAGCATTGATACCTCCTGAAAGGGCACTAAAACCATGATGTTCTGGGATTCCATGATTTATTACTTCTATAGGGATTGTTGAATTTAGGATAGGGTTTGGGGTTTTTTTTCATGCCTTCATGGCTGACTTCTAAATCACAGAACACTGAGGTCTTGCTGGGATCATTCTGCTTTCTGAATTCCTCTCACTAATACAGGTGTTGCATGGGGCAAATTCTGTCTGAGCTGCCTCCATTATGGATACACAGGACAGCATAGAAAGGATGCAGTTTGCTTGCCTTAGGCTGTAGTGGTGGTATGGGAATATATAAGTTAGTGCACAGCAGCACAGCTGTGGACAGTACTGCTTGTATCCATGTTCCTTCCCAGAAATATAATTTGAAACATTTTTTCCTGCATTAAAGGGTCATGAAATGAGACAAGAACATCAAGCTTTAATCAGACTATAGAAAAGAAATATGTGATGTGGTGTCCATGTATATGGACAGCAGAACATCGAGTCAGCAGCTTATATGCTCTCTCCTAGAACTACGTCCATGTCAAAGTGTTAAAATACTCTAAATATTAACACTAGGAAGATGGTGTTCTGTAGTTGCACGAGACATAAACAAACACACACACCAAAAACCTAGTAGGTAATGTAAAATAATATAATGACTCCTTTCTGTATTACCATAAATTTGTGCTATTATATTCTCTATTGGATAACTCAGTAAAAATATCTGCAGATATTACAGTTCATTTTCAATTCTATGTACTTCTAAGTGATTTTCTACAAATCATTTTTTCAGCTCAAATCTGTCAGAAGAATCATGATTTAGTATTCTTATTTTCTACTTTTTGTGTGCACTCTAAGGGAATTCCCTTCTGAGTATGATAGTAATTTCTGTAATCTCAAAGTTTTATTGCATAATAAATAAAATTAAAACTAGTATTTTCTGTTTCACTCAGAACAATGCACCTTTGTCTGTGAATAGATATCTAAATAATATTAAGTATATTTCCAACTTAAGTTATTCAGTATGAACTGCAACACCATAAGTTGAAGGCTTTCAAAGAAATTGCTCAAGGCACTGAAGAGGTCTCTGTTTCTGTTTAGTATTCCACTGCATGCCAACAAATAGTGTGTTGAAGTAAGAGCAGCTAAATTTCTCACCATCTACCTTTGAGGAAATTTCATTGGAACCTTTTTTCTGCTTCCCCATGCTGTGGCTCCTCATGTGAGAAGGAAATTCTGTGCTGCCAAGAACTGGCCCAAGTCCTTCTGATGGCATGAGTAAGGAAGATGGTTCACCGTTTCTTAGAACTTCCTGTCATGAATAACTGTACCACTAGGAGTTTGTTGTTCAGCCAGTTTCAGCTATGTGGTACTGTGTGGTTCCAGAATCTGGTACGCTGTAAGGCAGCAAAGTTAGGGTGAGAGTTTGCAGGGAAGGGAAACTCAGTTCCACAGAATGACCACTTATCCTTCTGCTTTTGCATTTTTGTTTTGTCCCTTTCTCACAGATTTGAGGCACTGAGGTCTCAGTAGGAAACACACTACATTGGTCCAAAGTCTTCTGCAGTTATTTTTGCCCATCTCCCTATCAAAATTATAAGACTTTTACTCCTGTGGCTTTTGTTCTTCTTTACCATTACTTTTTCTCACAGTTAGCTGCTGTATTACAGTGTTTGCTTGTCAGCCTAGTGATCAGCTGAAGGACTGCTGAATAGCAGCAGCATTCTTTCTGTTCAGCCTGCTATCCTCTGATTCAGACTACAGCACTAGGCAGATGGGAAACCCCTCATTATCCCAGGAAGAACCATATTCCCCCTTCCAGTCTTTTTCTGATAATTAATTTCAAGATTAAGATTCACAACATCATATCTCCCTTTTTCTCTGAAGAAATTTTTCCTGGTCTCCATATAACCATCATATTATTTTCCTGTCTCACCCTATGTAAGTACAACCATGTTAAATGTGGGAACTGCCCCAGGGGAAACTTAAAGAAAGCTACCAAGCCTCAGGAAATTGAAACTGGATTTCCAAATGTTCACAAATTAGATCTTCACAGCAAATTTTGTGATAAACATAACCTCCATTCTTCGCTCACACAATATCATTGAGCTTTCTTTGACTTCATTAGGGTGTTTACTCCTTGAAATGTTACTGTGAAAACACCCCTCTCAAGGCTTGTGTTCACTGTCTGCTGTTTGAAACTTCTTCCTTTTCAAAAGGCCACAATAAATTCAAAGTGATATATAACCCCCACTGTCGGTGGCAATATTAATTTATTTATGTTGACAGTATCATTAAATACATCTATGCTGGGTACTTTAGACTCACAGAAAATTCTTCCTTAGGCTGCTGCTGCTGGACAGATTTGGAGGGATTTTATTTTTTTACTTTTGGCATTAGGACAGAAAGAGAAAGAAGGAAAGAAAAATTGTAGAGGAAATATCATAAACAATTGGCACCTAGACATTGTTGTAGTACTTTAAATTAGTATGAATACTGGCTACAAACCATAATTTTTAATTCATCCAATCAGGAAACAGGCTAATTCATGTGAAATTTTAACTCAGATTTTAAAGTAACTTCTCCTTGGTAAGTGATATTTTGTTTTCCAATAAGTCATGGAGGACACATATGGTTTGTATTTAGAAGACTTTACGTGCCCTGTATAGAAGGGATTTGGGTAAAATTCTGAGTCCAGCTCTTAGCAGAAGCAGTAACAGTGTTCAAGTGGAGTGCAAAGATATTCTGACACACACAACCAGGTGAATATGTTTTCTAGAACTTCTTTTTCCTGCTAGCAAGCTTACCTTCTCAAAATATTTTCTAGAGCATGGTGTAAAGAAATTGGGGAACCTGCATATTTTCATTTTTGATATCAGAACTGTGCAAATACGTTGGCTAATACAGAGTTGCCAGTGTTACGCCTTGTCTCGTCTAAATTTATTTTAAGTGCAAAGGTCACTTTTGCATAAATACTCAGGTATTTAGAGAGCTGCCTATTTGTTGAGTTCTCCTGTGGAAAGAGGTTGGGATGTCTGACAGCATCTCTTTGCCATCTCTATGCTTTCTGCATCTGTCTGTTAAGGTTAAAATTCTTCAGGACATTAGCTGAAAATCTACTTCCTGTTTGCATTATTCAGTGATTTGATGAAGAGGGAAGTCAATGCTAAAGGACAATGTCAGATCTTTTCAATGTCTTGCACTTTTTACAAAGTTACCTGTAAACCATTCTCCCTTCTTGGAAGTCTGGAAGCAAGTTATGTTCTGCAGATTTTGGCAGCAGCCATTTGTCAAGAAGAGTTTATTCTCCTTAGAAAAGAGGCAAAAATAATGATTGATAAGTAATAAGATTACTATAACCAGGCAGTTATTTGATATGCGCAGAATTTTATTATGGCATAACATTTGTATGCATTTGTTAGCATAATTAATGATAACAGCACTCCAGTTGGAAGGGATAACTGCAATGATAGATATTACAAAGTACATTTAGAAAGTCTTTCCATCTGCTACTGCCAGATGCAAAGAGTGTTATTCAGATATCAGATTCATTACGTGGTCATCACAATGAAACAAGCCCTTATACTACAAGAATAAAAATGTACAAATAAAATTCTGAAGGTTTGTGTTCAAAATCTTTGAAGATTGAAAGAAATTATTGCCCTTTATAAGTAATTTAAGCCTTCTTTGTTGATTCAGTTTCTTCAAAATACACCATTTCTCCCATCTTTTTCTTATTCAATCATTACACATACCATTTTACTTCATACTCTTTTGAGGATCATAACTTAAAGGCTACTAGTGGTAGTGGTCTTTCAAATTCTTCTTTTAAAAGGTTAACTCACAGTTCAGTTAGATATCTGCCTATGAGACATGCTTGAAAAATTACTCTTACTTATTAGGATACAATGAGGCTGAACAGCTGTTTTTCATGCTCATTAACTCTCATTGCCTTCTAATGATAGGTTTCCTATTCCTACTGCCATCCTGTGTTCCTCATTGCACTCTTAAAAGTTGCTCAGAAATGTCAGGTAAGTCTAGAAAGGAGGGGGGAAAAAAAGCCCCTGAATTGTGAAAAATTCAAGTATAAACCAAAATAGATCATTGTGACACTGTAAGAGGAAGTAGTCCAATGTACTATTTTTTGTTCATTGTTCAAGGCACTGTAAGCAACTGTTGTACCTGTGTAACATTCTACTCATTAGCCCAAGATATCTAGGAGAATTCTGAAAGTAATATCTAGATGGATTTCTAAGATTTACAAAAGACTGAACATCTAAAAAGTCCCTTAATTATAATGATGGGAAATTAAGTTAAAAGAAGGCCACAGTGAAGGTTTTGAGTTACTTAAATTAGCTTTCATGAAGCTGTTAGACAAAAATAAAGCTAATGCATTTCTGACTCCTTACTCTGAGTTTGCAAATGAATACAATCGTCTTTATGGTGACATACTTCCCCAGTACTTTGTCAATGTTTCCTGCCTAAGCTGAAACTTTAAAGTCAGAGACATAAGGAAGATCAGCATGATATTTCTTCTGGCAGTAATGTCAGAGCAGGTACGTAGATACCTGAAAGGAAAGCCTACACTGCTGTGTAAGTGGTGTAGTCTAGCATTTAAATTTTTTTGATACCTCATTGTGATAAACTTCTCTAAAAGCTTCTGCTATGAAGATTCTGATTTTTAGAAAGGCTCTTCAGTTTAAAAGAAACTCACATACTGTCCTCTTTGCAAAGAGTTCTTTTGCAAGGTACTTCCTTGGTCTCCAGTTGTAAAGCTCCACCAAAGGTTAACTGCTAAGGACTGACTCATTCATGTTTTCTGCATTAAAAAAAAACCAAACAACCCCCCCACCCCCCCAAAAAAAAAAAACAACCAAGAAAAAATTAACTTTCACTATAAATAGGTGTGTCAGATGGCTGCAATATTTGAAATACATGAAAGCATAGTTATTTCAGGCAATAGAGCTCTATAAACAGTCCTCTGTGGTAGACAAAGACATTCTAAATGACTGAATTTATTCAAGTGACAAGGTTGCACATTTAGCAGGCTTCTACAATAGGACAAATGTAAATCTTCAGGTTATGAATAGAAGCGTGTACAAGGAGGAGCTAAATTGTCACGGCAATTCATCACAGGCTCTTTTTTATTAGGTTCCAAGAGACTCAAGAATTTTTTAATTTCTAGAGTAATAAATTGGCTTCTCCTAAAGAATTTTTAAAGCATATATAGTCTCTACTCACGTGGTGTAGTGATTTCTTTTTGTGCTCTACAAGAGTTCTTTTTTTTTTTTTCAGCAAATATGCCCTAGGAAGATAGAAAAGAAGCATAAATTGTCTATCGAATGCATATTATTCCTGAAATTGTCTACTTGTGAAGAGCACGTTATGGTATTTTCTGATTCACAGACAGACAGAAAGCAATTGTGGAAAAATCAGCACATTAGCACTGCAAAAGGCCTCAACATGTTTTACAGTGTGCTGGGTGAGTTTCTCCTTGAGGACAGCACGTAGGAACAATCCACTGCCTCAGTCTCTGTGTGCAGGTCCTGATAATGCTCTGGGCTGGACAGAGGGTCAGACTTCTCTCACAGAGGAGTAGTTGAGTATACCCTTCAAAACATGAGAATGACAAGGCCAACAATCTTTCCATTCCACCAACCAGCTAGCTTTAATACCCTTAAAAGTCAGCTGTCTTTACAGAGTCAAACTGTGTTTAACTTAACATTATTTTTAATTTTAGGGAGTAAAGGAAATGATTCTGTCATTCATGGCAGGAATTTGCTTATCTTGTTCCAGGTTGGATGCATGGTATCACTTGTAATAGAGCAGCTGACTGCTGGTTTTGGACTGCTGATAGAAAAGAGTTTTTCCAATCTCAGGTTTATGTAAAAAGTAATTTATTAGGAAGATGTTTTTAATAATAAAGAGTAATGGTGTTAGTACATAGGTATAACTATTTTAACATTTCTGTCAATAATTTTATTCATAATAGTCATCATAAACAAGTTCTTTAAGATCAGTCACTACTATACTCTTAATAGTGCAACTATACTGATGCACCTTTGACAGTGTAACAGCTAATTAGGCATTTTTATTTTGGAATGAGAGATTGTTGTACAGGTATTCCTCTAGCAATATAACTAGTCTATTAAATAATTTCAAATACTTATACAAATAGCTTCTTGACATTTCTGTCATAATGAACAATGCCTTTTTACATAAGAAAACAGCAGCTACACTAAGCCATACCTTTACTAGAGATTGACAGAGATGATAATAGCAGAAAGTAAATCTTTGTTTATAAAGATAAATATATTCTTTTGATGGGAACACAATGGTCCTAGAAAGGGATGTCATGCTCTTTTGAAAGAAAGTGTTTCACAAAATATAATAAAAGTAGTATTTACAGTAGTGAACAGAAGGACAAAATACTTTAATATAGGAAATGAAAACTAACCACTTGAAAAAATACTTCAGATAATCTGATAATTATTTTTTTCAGTGATCAAAGTCAACTGAATTATGCTATGGAAATAAAATAAATACACCTGTGAGTATAACCCAGAATCAGCAATATATGTAAAAAAAAAAGAAAAAGGCATTGGCTAGAATCCTAGTAGAAAACATGAAATTTATTTTGCCATAAACTTCAAATTATCAACAAAAACAGTAAAGTGATAAAAAAATAGAGTTTTTATATTATAAGATATGTATGTGGTGAGAATTATGAATTAACAAAATTAACTGATTTTTCCATGCGAGAAACACCTCACTTGCACACCAGGCATTAGCTTAAAGGAGGAAAAAACCTTTGAGAGCGGTAGATGGAAATCTCTGCTTAGAAAGGTTAATGAATATAGAGGCAAGCAGAAGTGTTGCCAACAAATTAACCTTAACACAGCATGTCACTACTCACACAGTAGAGAAAAATATTTGCTTCATTGGTTTGCTCAGCAGAATTGGTCAGCATACACATATGAAAACAAGTAGTCCATTCATTCAGTGTGAAGCCAAAAGTTAGCAGAAAAGTTTCCAGTTGACAGTTGGCTTTTATGCCAATGGTATTAAATTTGTTTAAAAATATAATATGGGAAGTTTCCAGCTAAAATGCTCAGATGCCCCATTCAAAGCTGCACAAAAGATTTAGGTCTCTAAAGCTGAATTTTGTCATACAAGTTTACAGGTGAGTAAAACTCTAGCTGTGTCAGATCCCTTTCTCCATTCCACCATCCCCACAGAAACCTCATTAGCAAAACCAAGTGGCTGGTGGAGTTCTTGATCTTGAATTTTTGAAAAGCTCAGTAATTCACATGTGGAACTTTATTTCATGGGCAAATAAAGTACTAATTCTCTTTTTCAAATACCACAGCCAGAAATCTGAAAACCAATCCAGCTGAATTTAACTCTATCACAGGGCAGGAGCAAAGGCTTGCTGAGGCAAAATTTGATTATATCTTCTCCTCTCTCTGCCCTTTGCAAGTCTGCTCCAACTTCTGAGTTTATATTAATTTACTTTTAGGCTAATGATGCTGTGAGAACCTCAAGTAGTTCCAGAAAATCTTTGAAGATTGTCCCGAGAAAAATGTCTTGATAGTCTATTATCTGTTGTATGTTCTAAGGTAATAAATTCAGAAACCTATCTGTAAGCAATTCCAGTTAGTAATGCCCAAATATTCTGCTTTATGATGACCCTGCCAGCATGTGGCACTTTGGATTTATACTAATAATAAAGGAAAACAGTCACCTCTCTTAGATTACTCAAAGTAGAATTCCAAAACTTCTCTTCAGGTCCTGGCTAATGCTCCCTGGCCTCTGAGAAGATAATTTCTCACAGTATGTGTGTTCAGCATCTTACAGTCATCTTATAAACATGCACAAAAAGTTGTTGCCCTGAATAAATGCATACTTAGTAAATTACTCATTTATTGCACATAAAGTGCAAGTGTGGTGGGGGGACACTGGTTGTTCTACTTCAATGGGCAGTGTAAACCCTTGCAAAATCATCATGAATGCAGAATTGAGAAACAAGCAATGGAACTGTGGGTGATGCTTTTTGTAGGGAAAAAGAAAGCTACACAAGGGCAGCTTGGCACCAGTGAGTATTAGTGTTGGGGGGAGACCAGCTTCATTTTTTTCTGATGGCATTCAGGACACGTCTGTATTAGCAGGGCAGCTGAGGGGAGCAGTGAGTGAGTTTGTGATAAAGTGATACAGTGAGTGGTTTGGGTGGGTAACATAGTCTGTGCACCTGGGTTCTCTCAATCACTGTTCTCCCTGAAGAGTTACTTTACAATAAGCAGGGCTGATTGTAGTAACTGACAGGGAGATTTCACCTAGAAGATGTCCTTGTCCTTCCTCCCCTGTCATTTGTCAAGCTTTGTTTCGCAGGCCTTCTTTTTGTTTCATGGCTCCCCAGGTATAAAAACTCACTTTTGTCTACACTGTTGTAGAGACTGGAACTAGTTGTGAAAATAATCTAATTTATGTAGCACACTCTAAGATTCAGTGCTCATTATAGAAACTTAAATTAAACATTTCAGTAGAGAGGATCTGATAATTATTATGGCCATTTAAAAATAGAATTGCATTTAATAGGAGGAAAAGATAACTTTGTGGTGTCCTAAATTTATATATGCTATGCCACTGTGTAAAGAATTCTAAATCAAAGTAGGAAGATTAATTAAGTTTTAAGAGTCTTTAAACTTAACTATCTACTACTTAACTAGTTACTGCACACTTACTAGAAACTTCTATACAAACAATCAGAAAGGCCAAGTGGCCTGTGCCTGCTGGGTGTTTATTGCCATGGTCATAAAGTTCTTCTTACTTACAAACATTCTGTCCTGTGAAAGTTATCATATTGGTCACAAACTTCTAAGTCTCAGATAAATTGTACGTGACATAGTATATCAGACATAGACATATGTACCTCATGTAGTTAGAAATGCAGTTACGCTATACCAAGAAAAATATTTGGAAGCCAAAACTAATGCTCTTTTCTCAGTCTTTGATTCTATTCATTCACACACATTGCTAGCAAATCCCTTTATAAGTCCATTTTCTACCTTGGAGTTTAGTAATGATCAAAACAAAATTTTGAAGCAGCAGTGCTTTGATGGAGTGAAAACTTTCCAACTCTCTTCTTTAGAATAAGCAGTTTTATGAAGTTTCTTCTCTCTGGGTAATAGAGCTGGAACCAGGGATTTATCTCACTAAGACTCATTTCCTTATATTAACTTTAGGTGAATAACAATATAAGGTACTTGCAATGCAAAATTGATATAATACCAAATTCACTCAGTATTGCTCACTAAACATAGAAGTTCATAAAACAGACTTTTTTCCAACTATAGTAGAACAGTGTGAAGGGTAAGTAGATTTAGATACTTGTTTTGTACCTCCTTGTTGATTTGACAAACTTTTAAAATAAAATATTCCCCTCATTTGGTCATAATTTTCCGTACTGTATTTCCTATGTTCTTAATAAATTAATCTTCTTCCTTATCTTCTAAATTTTCAAAGTAATCACCTGTCCCTGAACTATCTGCCAAACAATTTTTTTTCTTATAACTAATGGCTTTGGTTTACTCAGTAGCAAAGTAAAAATAAAAGTGTGTCAGATGTTCATAGGGATTAGCTCTTGAGATGTAAAATGTCCAATACTGATAAAAATAGTAACAGTCCTAAAAGGAAGTTTAAAACTCATTTTAGTATATTCTAGTTTAGTTGCTTTCCAAGATGTGCTTATTTTCTCTCTTCTTAATTATTTTTTGCCTGATGAACATATTTTAATCAAACTGATAAGGGCTAGAGCAGTCTTTGCAAACACCAACTCTCTCTTGCATTTCTCAGAAATGTCTTGAATTTTGAAAGCATGGTTTTTGTTGATGAGAATTGAACTCCTATCAGCTTTGAATTAAATTCAAGTGATTGAATTTGAGTTGTGTTGGTAGGAACACAAGTCCTACCAAGCATCCTCTTGAGTTTCTAGAGTTAAGTTGGCAGAATTTTCTAGCAGACTTGATGTTTCTGAGGAGCTCTACCACCAGCTATCACTTTTGTTGAAGAAAGGTGACCATAGAAGAAACTTCAAGATAACTGGAAGAAGGATAAATAAATATCAAAAATATAAAGAAGCAATAACTTCAAACCCTGTTAGTTTCTGTGATTTCTGTAGTGCTTACATGGTGAATAATTCCACTGGGAAGGCATACAATAAGGCTTTGTATATATATGATAAATTACTGGATATTTTTAACAGACCAAATTATTATTTTCTATGGAAAATTGCTTCAATGCTTTCAATGCTCTATGTTTTCTTGATCAGTATGAGTTGCCTGCCTTCAGGCAGAGGGACTTATTTCTTGTATTAATTCAGATCTTCAGGAATATGGAAGAAATAAGTACTTTGAATTCAGATCTTCTCATGTGAGTGGGAATTCAAATAACTTTGAAGCTGCTTTTTTTCACACACTGTTTTGTAATATTTTTCTTCATGTTTTCAGTCACTGAGTCTCAATTCCATATCTGTACTCTGCAAATACTCATGCATTTTATTATCTGCTGCCAACTTTTTGAGACGACTCATATTTGATAGTTTAATATGTATGTAGCCATTTGCTAAACTTGTTTCTCCTTGTGGTTTCTATTTCAAAATTATTGTAGTTGAGATTTAATCATAACTGGTTTTATATATTGTCAAGGTTTAACCCCAGCCAGCAATTAAGCTCCACTCATCTGCTCATCATTCCACCCACCTCCAGTGGGATGAGGGAGAGAATCAAAATGATAAGGCTTGAGATAAATACAGTTTAATAATACAGAAAGGGTGAAAAAATAATAATAATGGGGAAAGAAGTAGAATGTACAAAGCAAGTGAAGCACAATGCAATTGCTTACCACTCACTGACTGATGCCCAGCCAGTTTCTGTGCAGCAGCCCTGGCCAGCTTTCTCCCCAGTTTATATACTAAGCATTATGTTGTACAGTACAGAATATCTCTTTGGCCAGCTTGGGTCAGATGTTCTGACTGTGTCCCCTTCCAGAGGCAGTAAAGTCCTTGACTTAGAGTAAGCACTGCTTAGCAACAACTAAAACATCAGTGTGATACCAACATTGTTTGCATACTAAATCTGAACACAGCACTGTGCTAGCCACTAGAAAGAAAATTAACTCCATCCCAGATGAAACTAGAAAAATATACATATGATTCCTCCAGGATTATGGCCTGAATTTTAATATCACTCTTTTTAATGCACTTGCTTTTAAGTCAGTAAGAAAGAGGCAAAAAATTTGGGCTTTGTGTGTGTTTACAGATAAATAAATTAGTTGATGTATGAAGCATCTAACCCTCCTTACTTTACTGGGAAGTTTACGAGCAGTGGAGCATCAAACATTTGGTCCAGGAAAACAGAGATGTTCTTCTCCAATGCCTGTTGTGAATTAAGCTTCACAAGACCTCTGAAGATACTCTTGCAGGGCACTTCAGGATTTGAAAAATGTGTATTATAGCTACAGTCCATTATTCAGGATTGCATGAAGAATCAAAAATTCGAGGTAGATGGTATTTGAAACCATCATTTCCCAGGAAAACTCTTTAGTGAAACAATATATACAATAGGAACAAAATCAGTTATATTTGGATTTAAGAAATTTGTGGCCTTGGCTTTGTGGTGTGGTTGTTTGGTTTCTTGTTTGCTGGGGGTGGGGGTGGGGGTGGGGGTGGTGTTTCTTTTGGGATTTTGTTTGAGTTTTTGCTTGGTTTTAAGAGGGAGAATATTAAATTTCTGCTCTCAGTTACGGCTGAATGCAGCTTTTGGGCTTTCTTGCCATAACAGGGTGTACCTGGCCAACAAAAGCACTAGGATTGTCTTTGAAAACAATGTTTTACCACTAACAGACTGTCAAATGTACCTGATACAGACAAAGAGCAAATATTTAAGAGTGGAGAGTATTAGACTACTATGAATTTCTGAGGCTTTTAAGAAATAGGGGAGGTGCAGGATTTGTTGCATTAGCTTCGGAGAAAGTGAGCTCCTCTCCAGCACAAAATAGAAATACAGGAATGTGTAGGATGAAGGTATTTTGATGTGTTTCTTTCTTAAATATTTGTTAATATTTTATTTATTAAAGTGGTTGAGTTCTTACCATTGTGTCAGTATGTTTTTGTTTACATATGTTCCATGCTCAACAGGGTGTTCCTTCTTTGTACTTCATTTAGAGTAATTCCAGAATTTCTCCTACTACCTCTGCATAATTTTCAGTGAATTTATGTTGATGACTGGCTCCCTGACCTGAAGTCCATTGATTATGTTAATCAGTACTTTGTTTCCTATTTGACTTTTATTCTATTGGTAACCTTATTAATCTTTCTTCCTGCTTTTCAGTGCAATTTGGAAACACCCAGAGTTGTTGTCTCATTACACAATTTGTCCAGCTCTGCTGGGAGGCAAACCATATATCTGCCAGTGCTATTAAGAACAATAAAATAAAAACAAGGATATCAGTAGAACCTTTTTTTCCAATGACAGTCATTAGTAGCCAAGTAACATGCTAATTCTTTATAATTCAGTCATTATCAGAATGTGAGAAGGGCATTTGCATCTATTTTAAAAGTGGGGGATTTAATAAAAGAAACCGGCAATGATTCTGAGAGTGAAGTTTCTAACTTCAAACTGTAGTTTTCCTCATTTTTCTCTATTTTTTCCCTAAGTCAGATCTATTACATCTACTTAGCTGTTCTATAGTGCTGTCTCTTACTCTCCTCATTCTCTTAGAAGGCAGAAAACCCTGTGCGGGAAAAAAATTATGCAGTTTTAAATTGCACATTAAAGAACATTTACAGGAATGAGACTAATTACAAGCAGTAAATAGAAAAAGAATATCATTGAATGTAAAGCCATTCAACACAGGCTATGGTCTTCTTCAAGTGCTACTCTTTCAACAGAGTCTTCCTTTTATAAGATCATTAATTTGTTTCTTAATTCTGTGTATTATAAAAATTTAATTAGATATCAACATTAATAGACTGGTGAGGATTTTGTCTGCTGCCTTTAGTGAAGGGATTTTACATCTATTGGAGTCAATAATCTATTTTTTATTACTATTACTTCATTCATATATCTGTGAAGGTGTGTTATATGTTTGATCCTGTTTGATTGACTGATTATGTTATGCAGTTTGTAGAACTTAACATGTTTGTGTTGAATACTTGTCTAATGAATCACTCTCTTCATTGATATAAGCTCTTATGAAGTTTTAAGGTGCTTTGTGGAAAAGCAATTACAACTGCTGAGACTGGAAGGGAAAGTGGCATGTTTTTTTCTTTTCCATCTGTGCTTGCATCTCTCTGTGACTTACAAATTTAACTTTTGCTTGATGTGTTACTAGTGTTTCATGTTGATGGCAGTGCTGCTGCCTTCCTCTTCCTTATTATCTTCTCCCAGTCTCTGGATGGTATTAGAGTATGGTTTTTACAGCTTTATCATTATTGAATACTTTAAGATACTAGTCTCCATGTATTTGTAAACTGGATTGAGAGTTAGATTCAGTCAAGTCCTGGATACTCTGGCCCTGAGTCAGTGAAGAAGTGAATTTAATGTTCTGAATTATTTTGACTCAAATGTAACAAACCAGTTTATATGAGAATGTCTATAATGCTCAGGCATGGATTTATGAAGGGAGAAAGGCTAAGTGGCTTTTGCCCCATTGAACAGGCTTGTGCTTGCTAAGAAGTGAGGGGGCACATACTCAGAGGTAACTGCACTGCCTTGGAATAAGTAGCACTATTTTGTTTCTGGGCAGCTAAAGAACCAGCCCAGGTACAAAGATGGGCTATAACTATACCACTAGCCCCAGAGCAGACACTGAGTATGATTCCTTGGGTTAGCCAAAGCTGGAGTGAAATAGAACAAATCCTACTGTGCTACTGTTGTCCTGCTTGTGCATTTGCCCACATATCTCAGCAGTCTACCACGTGGTCTACTTTCCCAGGTGTTGCATTGAACTTTCTCTGTCCCTTCATTTAAACTATGGGAAATGTGTTGAAAGACTATCAGCAGTGGAGTTGGTTTGCCACTGTACTTCCTGCAAAGTGGTTGGATTTGTGGGTTAGCTTTGTGGATTAACTTGAAAGCAAGTAAGTGACTAGTACAAAAAGATGCTTGATTTGTTTTTTTTCTTTAAATACATGTATCTAGTCTAGGAAAACTGATTGTTGTCTTATTCTCTTATTCAGTTAAAGGATTTTAATATTTTCCTAAATGAATAAATATCTTATGCACCTGTAATATGTAATTGGCAAAGTTATGCATACATAAAATAGGTAATGCTATATTTTATTTTAGTTACGAAATGTAAGAAATTATGGTGTCAATGTACTACACTTCTGTATGTTCTCAGAAGTTTTGTTCTTATAATGCTGATTCATATACTAGCTAGTGTACTATGGGGACAGGGAACACATGCACAAACCTGATTCATGATGTATTGAGTATGGTGGTTGATATTGACTAGTATAACAGCTAAGCCCACAGCAATGTCTTGGTGTTCAGATTCTTCCAGAAACTTGCTTTGATAATTCTAGGCATTAGATGGCAAATGATGACAAGAAAGTATTTCCATTTATTGTGTATCTATCTGTCTGTCTCTCTCTTGGGTTAGTTAATTTTTTTTAATCTTAGCCTCTTTGCATTAGAAAATTATTCACTTTTCTGTAAATAACAGTTTGAAAACTGATGTAGCAGAAGCGTGGCTATTAAGGAAGGAAGTAACCTTAAAAATCAATGGACATTTTTCATTTGTTTTGGTGCTTGACTGCATACATATGGGTTTTTCTTTCCCTGTAATTATATGCATGTTCTATGAAGTTGGCATCTTGTAATATTAGTAGATAATTCTAGGAGATAAGGTGGTGTCACAGCAGATCTTGCTTTTCTGTTTTGCAGTCTCTTGACAGGACTTGAGGAAGACCTGAATTTTCTTTCCATCTTCCTTTCCTATACCTCTTCCTTAATGAAAAATACCTTGACTCCTAAACAGGTAGTCTCCTGCCAATTTTCCAACACCTCTGCCTATTAATGGTGGTAACAGAGTTTATAACAGAAAGATGACTATATTCCTGGAAATCACAAGACCTGTAATCCCTGCATGCAAAAGAACAACCTGTTGATAATATCTTTGTTACATGCTCCACTTTCTAATTATAATACCATTCAGATGTCTTGTAAGAGCTTAGACACATTTAAAAATATCATATCAGCAGGAGGCTTTAGCTAAAAGAGCTTAAACAATTTTAGGTAGAATACAGCCTTGTGTTTTCTGTGCTGTTCACACATATAAATACATTTTGGGAACTAGTGTCCTCAGTAATGGTGTTCAAAAAAATTTTGTACCAATGCTGTCAATCCTTCTGAATTCTTACATATTAGATTTTTATAATGCAACTTAAATCAACATACTGATTATTTGTTCAAGATTAAATTCATGAATACTAACTTAAGTGCACAAATTTATTTTTGGCTTTGGATTCTATGAGGGATGATGATTTAGACTTTTCTTGAGGTAGAGACTTATTGTTCTGGCCTTGTGCATTAGAACTGATTAGAAAATGTATGGCAAGATTTGGGATTTATGGTCAGAATCACATAACCTGAATAGGAAAAATTTTATTTCAAAACTGTTTTGATGATGAATTTTCCTCCAGACCAGTTTCTCTCCCATTTCCTTTCATTTGGCTCTTCATTCATCTGCTTGCTCTTCATTCAGGTCAGGCTTCAGTAACTGTTCCAATCAGCTCTGAAGTATCCTTTCTTCCCTCAGCTCTGCTCTGTATCAGCATTTTGATTTTCTTCACTGCAATGCTTTAAAGCTTTTATCTTCCTATTTCTCCAGCCCACATGAGCAAGTAAATATAGGTGGCACTCCTATGGCATTCTTAAAATGCCCTGGAGGAATGATACCTGGGGGCTGAGTGTCAAACCACCCAGAAGAAAGATAAGTAATCTTTTAAGACTGAAGCACTGAGAAAATATTTAGAAAACAACTTCACATTTAAAGGTCTAATAGCACCATTTCCCTTAGTTTTTTTTCTTAGATGTACACTGTTGACCAAATAACTTCATTATTTATTCTACCTTCGAGGTAAAATTCCATGATGCCTCTACTTGCAGACCTGGCATCTTAGTTATAGCTGTTCACTTCACCAGCTGTGATGTTTGGGGCCTGCTATGATTTCAAATACATCAGAGGGAGTTTTTTATGTGTCTTGATCCCAGAACATTCCTCCATGGCCAAGACTACATAAGCTTTTAGCTCAACTCCTAATGCAGTCTTGGGTACACATCGACACGCAAGCCTGTCGTTGCACCTTGGTTTCCCAGAAATGTGAGTTTGCAGAGGAGGAAATGGAACACCACAATCACTGTGTGAATACAACAGCCTTGAAGAGCTTCCTCAAAACACGTATTCCCATCTAGGGAACGTGCTTATTCAGCCTCTGCTTCATCTTCTCAGAGTAAAAGTCTCTTGCTTCTTTAAGAAGGCCTCATTTTGTGGCTCTGTGGTTCTGATTCTGCTTTGCTATATCTATCCCTCCAGGTTTTATGTATACTCTAGACTCAGGTTAAGGAAGTTGGAGAGCTTGACAAAGAAAAATCTTCAGAAGTGTTGATGTATTGCTGTGAGCACTGTCAGTTAAGTACTGATAAAAAAGAGGTTACTGACTCCAAACAGATGTAAAAACCCTTCACTAAAGGCAGGAGACACAATCCTTACTAGTCTATTAATGTTGATGTCTAATTAAATTTTCATAGTACACATAATTAAGAAACAAATTAATGATCTTATAAAAGGAAGACTCTGTTGTAAGAGTCCAGGGAGTGCTGAGGAGTCAGGGTCTATGGAAAAATAGCAAAATGGAAAGGACTGCCACAACAACTGCAGGAAAACAGAACAGGCACACCTACAGGTTAATAATCTGTTCAAAAGGTAAAAAGTAAAACAACAAAACACTCTTGGAGTTATGGAGATACAGATTCAACTACTTCATTTATAAACCATTTAGAATAACAGAGTTTCTTTTTACTTTTTAAAGCTTTGTTGATGAAATTTATTTCCCTTGTAGTCTTTAATTTAAAGTACTTTCTTGTAGAAAGAGCTTGAATGGGAAAACTTAAGCTTTATTTATTGAAATTTTACATTTAACTTACATGTTTCTTTGTAAGAATTTCCTTCTTAATGAATGAAATTTTTAAAGAGTTCAAGACCAGTTTGAAATTTGAGAGTACACCTCCTTTTCCCATAATGATTAGCAGAGCATATAGCACCATTTGGCCTTTCCTTGTGTCCTTCTGTCCTTCCAATACATAAGAAAAGTAAAAATTCATCAACTTTAGGCTTAACCCAACACAGTAGTTGTAATGAGTACTGCATGTATAAGAGGTAAAATAAAAGGTAAAAGTTGTATTTCTTGGATTTGAAATGGATTGGACACTGCTTTTCAAGGAATGCTTGTAAATTACTACCAAACTGCTTCTAGTTTATGCCACTGTTATATCTTATTTTTGTTGAAAATATTGACTCATCAGAAATTCTCCTCTATTTTCTTCACTGCAAAACTGATGGAAGGCATTGAGGAAGGCATGAAAGGTTCTTGAGGTTGCATGGACCAAAATTCTGATCCACAAAATATTTAAGCCTCCACTTTAACTCTGCAAAAGATGTGGATGGCTTGCATGCTTGAAGAAGAAAAAATCTGTGCAAACACGGGACTGGGGTTGACAAAGTGGAATTAAGGATCTTTAATCACTGTAGTGATTTTATAATGAAGGCTGATTCAATGCTGCATAAAGACATCCTAAATTAAAACTCTCAAATTTTGTCTTTATTAGTATTGTCCTTTAATTTTTTCTTATTTTTCTGGGCTTTCAATATGTGAAGTCAGAATCCCATCTCCAGTCAAGGGGCAGTACCCATTCTTTGGGTCAGTGGAAAGATGAATGAGTCTTCAAAAACTGTGCATGATTTCTTTTTTTGGAATTGTTCCTGAAAGATGTGCAAGAACAGACTTAATGGTCCTTGAAAATTGTACTGAACCAGTTGCACAAGACCCTGAATATTTATCTCCTTCCTCCATCCTTGGTCCCTTCATGGACAAGAAGAGTGTCCTGAGGTGCATGAACTAAGACTAACATTTGTACCAGCAATGGTTTTGCAAGATGCATATGTGATTAAATACAATAAAAGTTAAACAGATGAAACAAGTCTCTTTTTGCAAAGGACCATAGAAACAAAAAATTTAAAAAAGAACACATTCACTTACCATCTAAGCATTTTTTTCTGGTTTTAACTTAGGGTGGATGATGTTTTAGAGTACTGGTTGATTCCACACTAAAGTTTCTGTTGCTGAGGTCTCTATTTCTTGCAACTATCAGCCTCAGGCTTTAACTATTTGCTATTTGAAAAGTTTCAGAAAATAATAGTCTGGTCAGCTTCCAGAGCTAGTTGAGAGACAAATATTCTGTAGTGCACAGCAAACTTCTGTGTTTTATCTGCATTTGATCAAAATTTTCTTCTCAAAGTTTGACCTGAGACTTCAAAGTGACTGGAGGAGTATCCTGTATCCAGTACATTTCTTGTTGCTGAATAGGCCTTCTTAGAAGTTTCATCACTTTATGAGTCTTATTAAAAAAAAAAAAAAAAGAAAAAAAGAAAAAAAAAAGAACTCCTCTTCCCCTCATGTGCTCATACATATTTGGAAGGCGCTCTCTGCAAGTGTCTGCAAACCTGCTTCATTCTCATCTTTGGGGTACTCTCATTCTTTCAAGAGTTTGCAGATGTTGTGGCAACAAGCAAGTTGCGACATCTGTTTGCCATGTGGTCTCATTTAATATTATTTTCTGTCTAGTTGCTTTTGCATTAGACTGTGTGCTTCTTGATGTAAGAAGCATCCTGAGTGTCTGTTCACACAGTGTTAGGAATTCCTCTTTTTTGTTGTTTTCATTAAGGAACTTGAGAAATTTCAAGCACTTCAAATACCAAACTAATAAGAGCCATAGGATCTCAATGAGGAATTTACTAATTCTGTATTCAGGGTAGAGTTTGGATGCTCAGTGGATTTACTATCAGTTTTCAGTCTCTGGTGTAATGAATGCCAGTTCACCCATGAGCGCCAACTTTGAAATTCACCCGAAGAAGTAATAAAAATAGGAACTGTTTGTTTACAGTCCTTTCATATCAAAAAGTTGTTCTCTTATGACTGAAACCCTCACTAATGGTTTACTTTTTCTGGTACAAACAGATATAGGAATTAATAGGTTTATTGACAGAACTATTTACATTAAGTGAAAATATAACTTTTATATAGTTAAGAAGACAGTATCAGTTGCCTGTTCATAAATTTGTCTTCTCAGTGTCAGACAGCAAATATGTCATCAATAATTTAATATGAAAGTACTGTTATTCTTATTTGAACACAGAATTGTTGGCTGTAAGGGTAAATGACATACCCTGAACAGAAATTTTAACTTTTCCTTCTGCTTCAAAGAAAACAAAACCTTTAAGTAGCCAATTTTTGAAGAAATTGGGATGGGGACCAATTTTTTTTAATTATTACTTTCCTCTTTATTATGTGCACTAGAAGAAATGAGAGCAGGAAAAAAATTCTTCTATTATGTAATTTCTTCTGCCCCTTCTTGTCTTTGAATCACATTGCAACAGTATCCCAGATTTCACTGTTGTTTTTCCGGCAAGATCTTGCATGCCTTTTAGGATTTTTTTTTTCCTTTCAGAGCAAGCATGACCTGACTTTACTGAGGGTTTTCTTCCATGCCCAAAAAAAGTGCTATTTATCTTTCCATTTTGAATTGCTTTAGAGATGAGAATGAAAATGGAAATTAAATGAAAATTAATACCACCATTGGTCTATTGTGTGGAATGTAAGATCGTCAGCAATTTTCTGTATTTTCTTATGAGGCAAAATAGGATTCTTATAATCTAGTTGTAACCATGTAAATTTAGGGACCAAAATTCCTTTTGCAATAAGTGCAGTAAAATATGTATTCCCAAGATAGAATTCATTATGAAATAGGATGGTAGAATGTGATCCAACTCTAGGATGGCAACTTTAGTAAAGCCTACTTAACCTGCTTAGATAAAATGTTCAGCTTTGACCAAGAATGCTTAACCAGCCACTCATTTGCCCTTACAGTGAAATAAGGAGCAGAGTTGTCTAAACTACATACATGATCTGAAGTGAAAAGACACTACCTAAACTAGATTTTACAGCTAATCTAACATATATCATCAGGCTAAAAGCTGCTTAGTTTGCAGTTTTTCAAAAAAGCAAGAATCACTATTAACTTACTACTCCAAGTGCTTCTGCTGAAGCGTAGGTTGCTTCAGGACAAAGGGACTGGCTGCGTGTCCTGGTTCTGGCCAGGACAGGGTTAATTTGTACAGTACTCAGGAGGGGAACTAGGACCTGCAGGTTATTCTATACTGCCTCACCTCATTTTCTGGGAATCTGGGAAGGGGGTCTGTTCAGAGTTGTGTAGCGTGGCAGCAGGTTTGTGTATTACCAGGCTCCACATGTGAGCAATCACATGTAACTCGTGTGAATCCTGTGAATCCTTTGCCTCTTTCTTGTAGGCTTTATTATTAGAATTGTTGTCATTCTGTTTCTTATTTCACTGGTGTTTTCAATAAACTGTTCTTATCTCAAACCTAGATCTTTGCCTTTTGTGTCTCCAATTCTCCTTTCCAGACTGCCACAGAGGGGAGAGAGAGGGGCAGGGGTAAGTGAATGAGAGCTGCATGCTTTGGAGTGCTTCTGTGGGAACAATAAATGAGGGAATATCATTCCTAAACCAGGACCCTGCTTCAAGTTACTGTCCTTTTATTTGGTATGAGAGTAACAAATGATTTCAAAATGATACATGGTAGAGATTATACACTGCTTAAAAAACAGGATTAGGGGAATCCAGACAAGCTAATTTTTAGAGTTCTTTGGAAATAGTGGTATAAACCCAGGGAAGTACAGAGGCCTTGCAATTAGTAGAAATTAACTTTTAAGATTATTTATATAGTATTAGTTCTGGGCAGCAAATATTTTCTAGTCTATGAAAACATGTGAGACACATACAGTGCTCCTGTTCTGCTTTGAATGAAGAAGGGGCAGTGTTGCCGCCCCTAGCTCAGGTGAGACAAAAGAGGGTCCACCTTCAGGTTTCACTTTAACCCTAAAAGGTAATGTTTCCAGCCTCAGCCAATCGGAGTCAGATATTGTAAGTGAGGCGGGGTCAGTTGAGGTTATATACACCTGTATTTTGAATAAACCTTGGATTTTGCTTGAACATCATATTGGTGTGTGCGGTCCCTCTAGTACTGGCTGCAACAGGGCAGGACTGTTCAGGAAGAGCCAGACTGAATTCTCCTCTGTTTGAGGAACCAACAAACTTGTTGGAGACCCTGAATGTATCTCCTTTACTCCCAGACTGGGGCTACTCTAGGATTAAACTCAGATTTAATCAGAATTGATCAGATTTTGTCACACAAATGTTACATATTACTTAACAGAGAATGTAATGGATACAGAATATCCTTCTAAGCGTTGTTAGATTTGAGAAGAAATTCCTTCCTAATTCTTTATATATCACATTGTTTGGTGGCATGTTTTCTAGTCAGTGCCCCAATTATTAGCATTACCTTTGAAAATACAACAAGTTCTAGGGTAGTCTGTGTCAAAAGTCCAAGTTCCTTTTTTTAATCTAATTTGATGATGACTGTATGTTAGCATTTTTGGACATTTTTACCATCTACTTATCATTTGTTTTGACTTCAGGGCTATGCTAGAGGTGTTAGTCTTCAATTCTTTCAAATTAAGTCTTCTTCTGTTGGATAATAATTTCTAGCAGTAGATTTAGTTACAACTTTCTCTTCCAGTAAAGAAAAATAACTACAAAGGAAAACCGAGCACTACCTGACTAAATAAACTCATAGATAAAAATTGAAATAGCAAGTTTTCCCTACTTACTGCATAAACTTCTCCATGTACTGTGTGTGAACTGCCATTACTATGGAATAAGGACATGAATACCCAATAAACTTTTTGCCAGCTTGGAATAGATCACTTTCTATTCCCAACACTTGACTAATCTTTAGCCTTTTCCTTGGTCTTGAGGAACTGATATATATAGATCTCCCTAATGACTGTAAAATTTCAGAAGCAGTGGCAGCAGCTGTATTAAAATGCCTGCACACTCTGCTATAATGCTACTATTTCCTCTCAAAGCTGTATTGTGCAATTTTCAATTATTGTTTAAAGTGCAATTTCATACACTCTTGAGCAGGATTGTGTGCAATGAATACTTAAACACCAAGTGGCATAACATGCCATTCTGTTACTTCCCCTTGCACATAAGTGTTAAATGAAAACAAAAATACAGCTTGGTCACAGTAGATGTCTCTTGTCAAGCAGTCTTAGTCTTTCACCAAAAAACATTCCATCATAAAAGGAAAAACCTTTTCAATTAAAAGAGTCAGATGATCATTATTCTAGTCCCATGGGCTTAATTTAATATCTTCTCTTATTTGATTATGGTCTTTTGGGGGGGTTCTACAGTTTAATGGAGGGAGTTTGTTGGTTGGTTGGTTGTTTTGGTTTTTTTTTAATTTCTTTCTTGCATAATTATGAGTAATAACTTGAAAATGTAGTGTGCTCTTTTATATTTCATCTTGACCATCTAAAAATTCCCATTTTTTGGCATGATTTAACAAACTAAATCCATTCAGATAGTGATGGGAAGAGAAGTGAAAAGCCAAGAAGGTTAGATTGATTATAACTTATGATAACTTACAATATAAAATATTTAAAATGAGGCTTGTCTTCTATTTTCATTTTTGCAACATAACCACAGGATAGCCTCTCCAAAGAGAATCATCAGCTGTTACTCTAACTGAAATAGTCGAATATTGCAAAAGTAGCCATCTGCCCAGACATGTCCACACTGAGGTTTTTTGTATCTTCATTGTGAATGTAAACCGCTGTTTGCTTGACATGGATAGAGTGTACAAGTGTAAGAGGTATGGACATCATGCCAGGCATTTCATGAGGATAGGGCTGGTTACCTAGAACTAATACAGTCTTTTGTATATCAATAACTTGGGGTTGAAGCTCAATGTCATTAAAAAATTCTTCCTTACAAGGACTCAATTAAGTGACAGGTTTTAAACTTCATAAATAGTTTGTGTGTGTGTGCATTTACACAAGTACTGTGTATGGTAAGTGGCTATATAACATTGCCTGCTGCTGCAGCTACAACCAAAATTTTTCAAGCATTAATTACTGTAATTTTAATTGGATATACTTAATGATATGAATCAGATACTCTTAGGAACAAGCAGTTAGGGTGCATCCTGTGAAGATTTCATTTTATCTAGAGGCTTATTATGCATAGCAGTATGTTTTTACATTTGGAGAATCTCATCACCTCCTTAGAAGTGGTTTTGTGATTCTCACAGTAGGTATCCAGTGCCACACAGACCTAAACATTATGAATGGAAATCAACTTGTACAACAGGCAACACTAAATTTCTTTTTAAGTAGGAATGTTAAGTTTAACGCTTCTCAAAATCCTTTGGTTTGATATTTGGCTTTTGCAAGGTTGCAACTATCCTCAATTTTCCCCTGATTTTGAAAGAGTAAATATTCAAGAGCCATCTTGGTGCAATTCTGTGCAATTCAGTCTGGGATGACCCTGCCTGAGTCAGGAGGTTGGACTGCCATGGTTCCTTCCAACCTCACCCATTCTGTGATTCTGTGAGTAAACTTGCCTAAAGCAGTTCCTTGGAATTAAGTTTGAATTTTTTTGAGAAAGCTGTTGGTGATGTTGTATGGCTTGTAGCTTTATTTGGTTTTGAATTTTGGATGGCACACATGATAGAGATTCTGATTCTGTCTAGGAGCTCATACACAAGAGCAAATGGACTACAATGTGAAACAAATTGGGTGGAATCTGGCTTTTAAGATGCTTCAGATTAGTATAACCCAAATTACAATAGTACCTAATTTTGCAGCAAGATTTTTTCCTACAAGTTAAAGTAAGAACTTAAAAGACTTAAGTTTAGGATTCCTTTAGGGTCCCTATCAAAACTGCTCCTTCAAGGTTTGGTTATGTTAACTTGTTTGTTTTTATTATGTGTGTTTGCAAGTATTTGACTAGATAGGAATTCTGAGTTAATTAGTTCATTGTAGTGTATGTTTGCAAGGTGTGCACAAGTCATGTACGCTTTTGTGAATGACTCTGTTGGCCAGTGTGAATAATTTACATATTTTTGATAACCTGGAAAATCTGAAAGCTTGGTAGAAGAAGGAAAAAAAGGATTTCTGCCTTTTGAAACGCTATATTTAAAAAGTAATATTGAAGAGAATTTCAGAAAGAATTTTATGATTATCTACTTTGAGTTTATGTTCCCTCAGAATTGACTAATCTGCAACTGACATGAATGCACTTTTTATTGAACACAATTCTAATATTTTTGCTGTAAGTGTCTGGCTGGAAACAGCTCTAATTTTGTCATACTTATGTTATGACCTGATGAAAACTAGAAGAACCAGTGGAACTTCAAAAGAGATAGCTCTGATTCTTTTTAAAGAAGTTAATTAGATTACCAGAATGCTATAAGGTTGCAAAAACATGTATGTAACTTGAGAGCTTGTCATTACCATTATTAAAATCTGCAGTCCTTTCCATCAGTTTTAAAGGATATTGGAGGGATTCTTTGTATGTCTAAACATTATTGAAACAAAGAGCATGGAAGTTCAGATATTCATGTCTGTATTCTAAGCATTGTGTATTGCTCAACCATAGCTACTGCTAGTTGGTATGTTATCCTGATAAAGTAAAAACTTCAAATAATTGCTTGGTGACAACACTGCTTTTCATAGGGTAGATCACATCATAATGTCTGTGACACAGAAGAAATTTCCAGAAGGCAAACATCCAAATCAGAAAAAGATTCTGCTTTGATGAATGCCTCTCCATCAAAGTCTTTCTATTTGCTGCTCTGGGAAAGCTATTTGGACAGATATGAGATTTTTTTTAATTATATTCTTCACAGAGGGTATTTGTAGGCTGGAGAACATTCCAACACACTTTATTAGAGGCTATTAGGAAGACAGCTGCACTCTGTTTGCATTTCCCCTTTTTAAAGCTTTGACTATTTACTTGTGGATCTATTCTAAGCTATGAAAAGCAACATGCATAAAGAGACATTAAATTTTTCCATCAACCCTTAGGCGACTGTGAAAGATTAAGTGGTTCAAAGCCTGTTGATCATAGGAGTAGAAGAATGAGAATGACACATTTATGATGGAGAGTCTCAAGCAGAGGCAGTGGAACCCAGGGGGCGCATGTGATGTCCACTCAGAATCGCCTATGGCCATGTCCTAAGGATGAATGCTGTGAGGGATTTCTCTGTGCATCAAAGAGCAACCAAAACAATAGAGAGGTTGTAATATTTTAGTTGACATGAAAGGTAAAGATTTGTCTACAATGTAACTCTTCCTTAATCACAATGGCTTTTCAAGGTGTCACCCCTCAGGGAAAAAGTTGGGAAAATGTTGTGTTGGGAACTGCTGCTCGAGATTTTCATTATGTTCTGACAAAATTGTCAATGACTGAACTAGTCAAAAATTATGTCTGAGACATAAAGGCTCTACTCTTGCTCTAAATATCTCCCTGGCTGGCTAGTCAATGACTAGGATTTTGTTAACCAATGACTAGTGTCTGGAGTAAAAACTGAAGAAACTTCTGAATTCTGTGTGTTGAGTATGTGTTAATAAGCTGGATGAGGTCACTAATGGTCGCTCTAATGTGAAACTAGTTCGTTTAGATTTCTGGTTTTGTCCGTATAGTAAGTACCTCCTGCAGTTGTAAGGTAAAATTTTATAATTTTGAAATATGGCAATGTTTCTCCAAGAAATTATGTCATTGATGAACTTATTCCTAGCCTGTGTTACACATTTGCTTGTAACTCATTCTTTCAGAAGCTTCAGTTAAGGTAAGGGTTCACCATATACTTCTACATTTCTTTTATATGAGTGATGGCTAAAGAGTGAATAAATTTGCAAAGACATAATTTTGTTTAGTATATTGTATTTTACAACCTTAGGGTTCTTAAATATATATAATTGATGCCCAAAGTCTATGTGAGAATCTAACATTTTTAATAACATAGATGCTGATATATTTCTTTCCCTACAAATAAAATACAGAACTTCGACTTTAAATAACAGCACTTAAAAATGAAAGGTCATGGGTTTACTATGAAGTTTGATATTTGAAAAAAATAATTGAAAGTATATTCTTCTGACAATACACAACCAGTGGATCACGCTACAGTAACATCAACGTTTTTATTGCTTTGCTTTGGTATGAACTGATATGACTCTCACCTGATGTTATTGCAGATTTATATGGATGAACTGATTTGGAGGAAAGTTCCTTCTTGCTGATACAGGCCATCATACTTCCCTAAGTATGGCAAAAGAAATGCCTACAACAGTCCTTGCTACCCCTTGCAGCACCTATTTTAATGTGGATTTTGCTCTCAGAGATGCTGTTTTGCATGACTGACATTTTTATGCTTAAAATGGAAAGAATCAGTGTAAGTCTAAAAACTAACAAACCTAGATGTGGGGGCAAAAACTGGAATACTTTATTGAACACACAATGCGCAATTTAAGGAGCTTGCAGGCAGGACATGCTAATAAGGAGGAAAGGTTACAGTAACATATGTTAGCTAGGGGATGATACAAGTTTTGGCTAGTTCACACAATTAGTTAATATTTTCTATAACAGGGATTTACATGGGGAGGAGAAAACAAAGGGTTTCAGCATTAATTGATAACATTATCCCAAGGTCCATCTCTGTCTTGGAGCTGGAGACAGCTAATCAACATGGCTGAACATCAACAGGCCTTGTCCGGTCCCCGGTGAGGGGATTTGTCTCAGTCTCTGTTGACCAAGGCTTACTATTTAAACTTGCCAGTTGTTTTTCTGCTGGTTACTGAATTTTGATCCCTACAATTCCCACTTTTTTATTTTATTGCTTCAAGGTAAAATATCAAGAAACACTGTGGTCAATTGTTTTTTGGATAAAGGAAAACAGACAATGAACACAAGGAACAAAACAAAATTACAAACATTTTGAAAAATATTACAGTAAGAAACCTTTTTGAAGCAAGGTCTCATATTTAACATTTCTCAAGAACTTTAATTGAAGATAGTTGTTTTTGCAAATGAACAGTTTTAATTAGTTCAGGGATATGTGTGTTTTGACTTTTTTCTGAGGAATATGTGATGTAGTGATTGTGTATTATGTAAGGTGTGTCACAGTTTCACAAGTTCATACACTCATATTTCTCACACATATTTTCATGCATTCTTAGGCCAGCCTCATCATGCACACACATGCACACACATGCACACACACGCGCGCGCACGCACGCACACACACACACACAGACACACACAGATTTCAGGAATGTTATTTGCTGTGTCTGAGAAATTTGCATTCTCTTTTCTTATCTTTCATGTAGCTCCCCATTTCTTTTGATCTCTGAATTGCTGTTCTGATGAGGAAACGACTTCAACAGAAATTTTATAAAACATAAACATGTCTCTTTCTCATGTTCAAAAAATATTTAACTTTTTCATAAACATTCTTACAAATCTGAGGTAACTCCTGACTCCTCCTTTTTTCTTGTTCATGGTAAATGGGAAAGGCATCATTTGATATTTGCTGATTTTGGATCTATAAAAAACTTGGCATGGTTATTGCAAAACTTAGTAATAATTATTGCATATATATTATCATAGCTTAGAAGACAATTAACATGGTCAGTATTTGGATTGGTTTACATTATCTGTTGTCATTACTTATTCAAACAAAAACCTTTCAGGCAATCTATGAAATAGCACTATTTTAAAAACATAAAAAACTAAAAATCTGTAAAAATTCACAAAACTAAAATGTGATTTGCAACTTTTCTCAATTTGAAAACTTTCCATTCACGTTTTCTATACTAGGTGCAAGAAATAATGCAATAATCAAAAGGGGAAAAAAGAAAGATAAGAGATTTAGAAGAAGAAACAGTAAAAATACTTAGGAATTGGAAATAAATTACTTAGTTTGTAACTTCAGTTTTAAAAATGCATTCATTCTTCAGAACAAATTCCATTCTAAGAAGGGAGTGCAGTAGAAGAATGCAAGACTGATGGCTGAAAAATGTTTTTGCATAAAAATCTAACATTTCAAGTGAAAATTTTAGGTACTTTTGTGGACTCCAGGCTATGAACAACTTTCAGTGCAATGCCTCTTGCTTTAAATTGGTGGGGAAACATGACAGAAACTTGTCTTCTGATGACTACACTTTTTCAGATGTTTGAAGCAAAAAACAGTATTAGCTGAATTTGAAGGCATTGTGTACATAATTTAGGAAATGAGTCAGGGAAATAAATGAAATGAAATATATTAAATAAAATGACTTAAACTTGCCAGTTTTCTTCAGCTTGATGACTATGTAAGTGGATGCAGGACTCAGTGCATTTCATGGGTTGAATTTTAGCTCTTTGTGGAGAGCAACAATGATTGCTTCAGTTGATTTATCACAATTTAATTAGATCTTGAGACTAGACTTTGGCTTTTTGTTTGTACTAGGTTTTCAAATGGTCAGAAAATCTTTTAAAGCAACAGCAGTTTGTAATGTAATTTGCAATTTAGGTAGTATTTGTTCACACACTCAATAGGCTGCAAGCCAATTATGTATAACTAATTAGCATTTAAAAAAATTTGCAAAATCAGTGGATTCAAAGTGAACATAGAGCTACTTAATGCTATCAATGAAGTGTGGATTATTTAAAAATAGAACTACATTGCTCAAAGTGTGACCCACTGAATTCATTATTACTTAGATTTTAAGTGCACAGGAGAAAAATAGATGCTGCATCTTGGATTCAGGGTGTTCAAGGGTCTTTGTGCAGAAAAAAAATGGTTGATATCAAGAACATAAGATTTGGCCCATTATTTTTATTGTGAATTCAAGTTATGTTTTATTTTAGGAATGAAAGTGGTAAGCTCCAACACTCAACTGTGCAGACTATGCATACAGTGAGGAACTACTGAGTTTTTTTCTGTTCTATTTTTGTCCTAAGCAGCTTAGTACATTCCTATTTATTTCTATTTTAGAAGTGACCAGTTAATTTAAATAATTTTTTTTGGAGAGTCACCCATTTGGTTGGCTTACTTGCGAAGCAGGAATGAAAAATTGCATTTGCTTTCATCAGCCAGTTCAGTTCTTTGTCGCTGATTTTAAGGAATACCTGTGAAGCAGTCATGCAACATCTTCTGTAAGGTTATTGCTATGCTGCAGCTGCAAAATTCCTTGAGGGAAATACATGGAGATGGAGCTCAAAAGACTAAAGGATGAAATCACTATGAGAGAAGAGAGGTAAGAAATGATTGCTGGTCAAAATGAAAAGCTACATTAAGGAATAATTCTCCAACAGCAGGACAAAAGAAATCTAAGATCCAGAATACTGTTTGTATTGGGAATAATACATTAGAAACATAAATGAGGCTTTGGGTAATGGTGGTACAGTTGTGTGTATGCCTCATGTTTTATACATTGAAGTGAACAAGCCAAATGCAAATCCTGGAATAGTCTGTCTCAATGCTGCCTGATAGCACACACTGCACACATTCCTCCAGTGTGCAGTGTCTCTGCTGGAGGCTCATAGAACTTCTCCTGATACCTTTAATGGGAGGCTTGACATTCTGATTGTTCTCAGAGAGCCACGAAAGGAGGTAATTTCCTAATTGTTGATGAGAGTAGATTGTACTGTCACTGGTGATGTTGTAACAGGTGCTATGGACCAAACTCTTCCATTTGCCTTCATGCTGGTCGGTGGGCCCAGGTGGGTGGAGGAGAGTTCTGCCTTTCCCTTCTAATGAGGAATGCAATGGATAGTCCTGTTCAGACACCAAAAGGGCACCAGTGCCTGGCACCACTCTTTTGGTTTGTGACCTAAGGCTTATTTACATCTCCTCTTTCATTTCAGGCATATAAGGGATTTTTTTAATATAATCCTATTAATGTATTGTTTAAAGTAAATTTATTTGCATGTTTCAGGGGTTGTAATATTGGATGTCTGGCTTG
>JAJPCS010000490.1:51703-68886 GCA_021164005.1 Willisornis vidua nigrigula | reverse complement strand
TAGCAGAAGTAGAATTAAAATTCTCCGAGTAAGGAAAGTTGATGGCAGTAGAAAATAAGCACAAATGCTAATCTACAAAATGCTGTTGTGTCAAACATATGTCAGTTAAAATTAATACAAGGCAGGACTATATGTTTTGCAGAAACCAAGTACATAAGGTCTATTTCTTATTACAAAACATTTTAAAAAGTGACAAGAAAATTGTCTGAAAAAAATGGATGCTGTTCACTAATATTCCATTTAATTTAAATCATGGGATCTTAAATAAGACAAATGAAACACTTTATTAGTATAAATACATATTTTAGAGACTTCCTGAGCTATCATTATAACAATTATATGATTCTTTATTAACTTTTGTATTGTGATTCAAATTCTTCAACTGTCTATTTAATTGCATATATGCAATACAGTATTTATGCAGGTTCTATACAAATGACTGAGAATTACTCTTTAAGTTGTATTCACAGAGTGCCCGAAGCTTGTAAGGCAGTATTTTTGAGCTTCTGCATTTTGAGTTTAGTCACTGCATATCTTTCAGTTTACTAGAAAATGACTTGTGGGACTAGTTTGAGTCCTGCTGAGAGGCAAAGAAATTAAATGTCACTGCTACTGTTGTATATTATGTAGCTACCACACCCAGGTTACAAATATTAAGAAAATACAATGAGGAATATTACTATCTGTGTTATAAAATCCAAGGAAGTAATGTTCAAATTATGCTCTACTTAACCATTATGCTTGACTTCATCATCGGGGAACTTATGAAAACCAGGAAACCGGTTGATGGAGTATATCAAATGACTATGATTTTCAGGATATTAATTCCTGGCTAAGTAATTGTGCAGTTTTATTAGGGTTCACATACAAGCGTTATGTCTGGACAATCATTTTCTGGTCCTGACCACTTCATTAGAGCTATTGACTCTCACAGCTACCTCCAGCTCATCAGAGTGCTAGTTCTACTACTCTGCAAGTCCATAGAATAACAGCAAAAGAAGGTGCTTCAGTCCCCTGTTCCCATGATAGGCTGACCCCCTCTATGTCTCCTCAAGCCCCCATTTTTTCATCATTCTTACATTTTGTGTAGCTCTTGTCTTTTTGTGTGTGTGTTTTTCTGCTCAAATTCAGTACCAGTAACACAAAGACTTTTCAGAGGAGAAAAGCAGCCAAAGGCAAGAAATATTCGAGTGAATCTCAATGACATTTCTTTTAAGAGCATTTAAGCTGCTGCAGATCTAAGTTATTTATCATTTTAATTTAAAGTTTTGTTGGGGCTTTTTGTTGTGTTGGATTTTTTTCCACTTTTTTTTTGTTTGTATTGGCTTGGGGTTTTATATCAAGGAAACTTTAAAGAAGTCTGTATGCTTACGACATGCCCATCAAGAAGACTACAAGAAAGAGCAATCAATCCAAAACTCTCTTGAGACTGATATTTATCAGTGCTCTTCAACTTGATGATCACGAAAACACTTCCATGTAACTGCAAACTCTTCATATAGCAAGTTCAAGGCTGTGAATAATCATCTTATTTGCACAGCTTTTTTTCTACCCTCCAAAAGTAGTCCTAGTGTTCTCCCTCACTGTGCTGTCAGAGAAGAGTATATCAGCAGCCTATCCTTGCTACTGGAAATTGAGCTGTCTGGGAAGGGAGCCAGCTCTGACAGGATGACTGTGCAGCTGTGAGAAATACTGTCCAGGGATCTCACTTTTTATTCTTTCAGAATGTACTTTTCAGCAGAGGTCTTGCCCTTGGTCTCTGACTGAGTTACATTACAGGTATCCTGTGTGTAGTTCCATACTGCCTTGATGCTGCCTGCCTGACTTGGCTACCTGCATTTATCTTGGACCTGCTTCATCACCAGGGCTGGCGTGGCAGTCCCAGGTCCCCCAGTCACACCTGTCACTATGCCAGCCCCACAGCGGTCTCCTCATTTAGAAGTTGTGGACCTGTCCCCTTCTCAGTAAGTTGTTATCTCTGCAACCCTTGTGATGTTGATTCCCTCGAACAACAGTCTGTCCTTGCTGGACACGTGTAGAAAACTGCCAATGAGAGCAATGTAGTCTAAAGCAGTGAAAATTGTCAGGGAGAAACACAAATGGTTATTAATGCATTCTACCTAAGCATGCAATGAAAAAAGGAAAAAAAGAAAGGCAGAAGTGTGAGATATTTTTTATTATTTTTCTGGCAGTTCTTTGTTAGCATTTGGCAAGTAAAGTCATAGCATATTGTAAAATTTTTTTAATTTCTTCCCTTTTCTTTTCTTTTTTTTTTTTCTTTTTGTCTCTGGAAAGATAATTTGGTGATGAAGCTATTATAGAAAAAAAATAGAGTGAAATTTGTTTTTTCTTTAAATATTATGGTTTTCCTCAATCGAAGCTTCTAGAAGGAATATGCAAACTGAAATGTCATCCTTCATTTGAATTTAATCTTTGACATTTCCCATGAAAGAGATGGTGCTTGGATATTAACATATGTTGGCAGAGGTCTGCAGTAATTAATATGTATGAGAGAAGCTGATAACAATACAAAAAAGAAAATAGCTTGCAAATATGAAACTCAAAAAGGTCTTTGATATAACCATTGATGACAACACCTGCCTATCAACAGGAAAATGGCATAAATACGACTGAAAGAAAGAGTGAGACTAGGTTTGTCATAAATTCCTAATTCAGGAAACAGAAATTCTCCCCATGCTAAATTTTGAGTCTGCTAATAAAAATTGGTACAGATATCAAGCCTGAAGGCAAAGAAAACTTACATTTTTTTCTATGGTTGTAGTAATCATTATATTCCACAGCTTCTCTGAAAGTTTATTGAGATGGCACAGACTACATGCCCAACAGGTGAATCATCACGTTACCAGAAAGCTGAGATACCAGGAAGGGCAGTCTATCACCCTCTATTAAAATATGCTCCAGCATGACACTTTGCCAGGTAAAATCTTTTGGAGAGGGAAGGCAGAGCTGCTTGTTCGTATATAAATACATGATGGCTACACATACTAGAAGGGGTCCTTTCTGAATAATACTTAAATGGATATCAGAGTGTTCTCTAGGTCAGCTTTGCACAGATATGAAGGGTCTTACAGCCTTCCGAAAGTGTTTTCATGTTTACCTGGCATATATGCATATTCATTTGCACATCTAATGGAAATAAGATATTTCTGTATCTGAGTTTGTCAGCAGATCACAGGGATAAAGTTCCACTCAACCACAACCCAATGTGGTCTTTTGTGTGCCCTCCTGAACACCAAAATGAGAGGTAAGAATCTTGTGAACAAAATAAAATATGTCTTACTGCTACCAGGTCTACTAAACTTAGAAACTCTCTTAGATTCTCAGTGGCTTTGGATTTTAACTACTAATTTTTCTTTACTTTACATCTGAGTAATAAATTGAGAAACTGAGATGGGCACTAGCATCGTATTGAGAGGAATTACATGTGGCTACTGAGGCTGCCGTAGTCAAAGGGATCCATGTATCTTCAGCAGAGCAATAAGGAAGAATCAACTTCTACACAGCAACTGCTCCTCCATTCCCTTCCACATAGGCTTTTTTCAGCTGAATCTCCTTTGCTTAATTTTGTAGTCCCACTATACTTCTTCAACAGAGCTGTGTGACATGAGATTTACCCCACGATTGTGATCCACATGGCATGTGCCATTAGATGACTGCTAACGGAATGACTGGGAAACACACCTAGAAGGGTCTTTTTCATGTTCTTTGGACAAAATTAGCTATGAAGATAGGTACTAGATCTATCTGTGAGCAAAACTGATGTCAGTTTTAGACTGCGACTGTAATGATAGTCATGACAACAATTTTGATTGAAGGTATCATTAATTTAGAGACAAAGCAAGTCTTTTGGCAGGCCCCAAATGGTCTGAGAACAGATTGCTTTCTAACCTTCAAAAACTTACAAAATATCAGTGGATGTTAGAGCCCACTGATACAGTGGAAGGTGGGTCAGGGCCTCAAGAGGCAGGTCCCGCAGAGCAGTGCTCTAAGTTCCTTGGGGTCGAGCCCCTTCAAGGCCAGGGTCGGCTCCTCCCGCTCTCGAACCGGCAACAGCCCCCCAAAGGAAGAGGTCCACACGGGTCGAGAGTCCACGAAGAGAAGTGAGTTTATTGGGGCGCCCGGACTTATATAGGGTAGCATGGGACTTTCCAGAACAGGGGTGGAGTAATGGGTGGAGACAGGGAGGAGCGACACACCTCATTGGATGCATACAAATAAGGAGGTGGGATGAAGGGAGGAGTGGGGAATGAACCAATGGGAGAATGAGGCCTGAACCTAACCATATAAGGAAACTGGTGCACTGCACGAAACTGGGACCAATCAGGGACTAGTTGGCGGGAAAGCGCCCTAGGGGTTTGTGGGGAGAAGAAACCTGGATAGGGATGACTAAGGGAAAATAACTAGGGTAGCCATATTAGGGTACATAACATTCAAACAGGGGATATATCCATGTAACTCCTAAAACGCCCATAGTCCGATTCGGCTGTGGTATGGGTTCTCTGAAGTCTTGGACCTCCGTGTCCTCATCCACCCAGCGTTTGTAGTATCGTTGCCATTTAATAAAATCTTCATCTAGTTGGTCTCCTCCGACAATACAATACTAACAAAGCTATTTAAAATCTTTAATTAGTGCTCTTTTTATCAGAAGACGTTTAAAATTAATTTCTAAGTCCTTTGTCCATTTTGAAACCTGTAATTATGATGCATGTTTTAGTTGATTAGGAATCTATATTTGTGGTTTAGGCGTGGGGGTTTTTGTGCTTGAAAAATTTCTCCAGTGTGCATCTCCTTCCCAATGGGAATAGAAATATAGTTAGCACATTCATGTACTGATAAAAGTTTTACTGATCAGTTTACCAAGTGCAATGACAATAAAGTAAACAGCATGTACATTCTGAGTAGGAAAACTCTCAGGTGCCCTGACTTGTTCTGAAATTACTGACATCAATGGTAAGACTATTAGAAATACTCAGTCGGTCACAATCTATGCTAGGTATGGTTGCAAGGAGGAAATATGAGTACTGATGATCTCTTTAAGGAGAAGTCTGTATATTTATGCATTTAGAACTCCTCACAGTTCAACAAAAAAAAAGTGCACATTCAATCCTGAACTTTCATGCATCATTTTATTCGCTGGCATCCCTGCCCATGGCAGGGGAGTTGAAATAAATGATCTTTAAAGTCCCTTCCAACTGAAATCATTCTATGATTCTATAATTCATTATGTGAGTAGGCTTTTGGCTTACAGCTGAACTTTCTCAGCTAAACTGCATGTTGGTATTCATGCAAAGGAAAGAGGTTTTCAGATTGCACTTATTATTTAATAGGGTGATCTGGACATACTGAAAGTCTGTTTAATATTCTGCCTTCTGTTATTTCCTTTCTAGTTAAATCAAACTCGTATTGGAGACAAAAATGCATCAAGTTCCTTAGGCTCTCTATGTTTTTGCATGCTCCTAAATAACACTCTATGGTGCAGGAGTATAAGCATGGGGATATATTCCTGCGTGTCCTTCTTCTAGGGAAATAACTGCTCAGGGGCAGAAGAATTATATCTGCTGTAGAAACGCATCCTGTGTGCTTTACAGGTGGTAAAAACACCTATTCCTTTTACAGTTATAGTTATCTTCTGAAAAATTCTTTCCTTTTCCTCTTTTTTTTGGAGTATGAACATTACCTTTACTTTTTTTTCCAGTGCTGGATCAGCTAATATAGGATTATGCATAGTTAAGTAAAACGATGCGAAATGCAGGATGGATCACTGCAGAGCTACTTATATTTTTTAAACACAAAACAATTTAAAAATTATTTCAGTCTTTAGGTTAGAGATATTTGGAAGTATAAACAAGAACCTTCAGAAAAGAAATTGTAAAGGAGTGAGGACTGAGCTGTTTCTGCTTAGTCTGAGCCTCTAGCATAAACCAGAAACCTCTAACATGGAAGTGTATTATTTTCCTGGTAGATATTTGGCTGCTCAAAAGAAGTAGTATGTGGCAGTTCCGAATTTAGGATGGAGTACTAATGGGAATGTTCTTAAATCTCTGAACAGCACAGAAAGATTAAAACTCAGTTGATGGTAGGAGGGTTGGAGTAGGTGGTCTTTATGGTCCTTTCTAACCCAAATCATTCTATGATTCTACATCTCTAAGCACCTTGACTTAATGGTTTACTCAGGGCATGCTTAGGGTCTGTGCTGGACTGGCAGTGAACACCTCAGTCAAAGCATGGAAATTGCTATTCAAAGGTTCTAGGAATTCAGTGAAACCCAAGTCATAACTCTGGGAGTCAGCAAAGGCAGGTTGGAAAGTGGTGATGGAGGAATTATGTCTGCTCTTATGTGAAACAGCTTGTACAATCTGAATGTTTTCTTGGTTGTTGCAGTGTTCAAGTGTCTTTATTGATCATAATTTCCATGGCATAGAACTCCAGCCATACAGAAGTATTTCATCAACTGAAAATTGTATTAATGTAGTGCTTTAGAACCTCATTGAAAGTTCATTTTGTGTTTCCTGTTCTCCTATTGAAAAGAAAAAGAAAAGAATAGTGTCTAAGGTGTTTAAGTTTCCAAGATATGACCAAAAGTTTCTGTCAAGTCATAAACAGTGTGTGACATTTAAAAATGCTTTTCTTGCACTGCTGTCTACCTTGAACACAGCAAAAATTTATCATGACCTCCTAAAGTTATTTTGTTTCCTGAAAAATAATTGACCCATAGCACTCTTGCTCCAAGAAAGCAATTCAGGATCTACAGTTCAGTTACCAAAGGTTTTCTGTTACATCAGCTATCAATCCTGAGTTAGGAAAAGAAAATACATAAGGATATGATACCCAGAGAGATGCAGGTGAAAGGTGGTCAGGGGAATATGATGGAGTGATGTTGATGACAAGGTCTGTTCCTGCTTTTCTTGTTTAACCTTTGGGCAGCAGAGGTGCAAGTAGTACAGCAAGAGTTTGTTAAATGAACATGAAAAAGTCCTGCCTGGATGGTGGCTTTCTCAGCACAGTGCCTTGTGATAGCAGTACCTCAGCAGGCAGGATGGCTTGGTTTTAAAAAAAGAGGAATTTTCTAGCCTGTTCTCTCCATCAGTCCAGTGAAGGTGGGATTAAGCTGGGACTTTGGGTGGGAGTTTGGGTGGAAGTCAGGAAATTTCAGGCTCCTACTCTCTCCCACCTCTTGTCACACTGTCATTGTGCCCTGTCATTTTTTTCCCTTTCAGATTAGGTTTTCTGTCACTGTGTCATTCTAGTACTTTTTATTTCCTTCAAATAAAGTTCAGAGACAGGGATCTCACTAGAAATACTCTTTGCTTTTGTTGCCCTTATATTTGCAGTGCAAAGAGATTACTTCTAGGGAAATGCATGGCAAGGATCATGCATACTAAGTGGTAAGAAAACATTTCTGATGACAAAATAAAGGAGTGGCAGATAGATTGATGAGATTGGCCAGAATCTGGGTTTTGGTAACGCATGAGAACACATGAACAAGAGTCTGTAGAGACACACTAACAGCTTTGGACCTGAGGAGGTTACTCTGTCCTGGCCCACACTCTTTTTGATAAGTCCCATCAGAAGGTAGCAAACAGGAAGATTGGGAATGTGGCTTCTTTTCACAAAGTACTGGCCAGAACCAGAACGGATAAATGATAGCTACACTTGGTATTAGTCAAGGGCTATGAAACCATATGCTCATGGTTTATATCTGCAGTAAACACATAGAAATTCCTCATTTTCCCTGTGTTTTTAAATTTCATAGGTTCACAGAATGGTTTGGGTTGGAAGGAACCTTAAAGACCATCTTGTTCCAACCCCACTGCCATGGGCAAGGACATATTCCATTGCAGTGTTCTCTCTCATGGAGATAAGACACATGTCAGGGGTGCTTCCCAGCCTGAGGCACCTTGCAAATGAAATATATTCTGACACAGATGAACAGCTTCAAAAGTGAATAACAGGAGTTACCTAACCCAGAAAACTCTAGTGGTGAACCTATTCCTCCTCCAGGACTGGCTGGATGACAGAGTAATCAGATGAAGGAATGTGAAGAAACATCAAGGGTAAGTGGCACAATTAACCAGCAATTACTTCTCTGATTTCATATACTCTCTTTTGCTGTGGCTGCTCTTTTCATGTTTGTTTTCAACTTTCTGGTTTGTTTGGTTTTTTTTTTCTCATAAAAAGCACTGATGCGGAATGGGAAATTTTTTGTTTCCTGTGACCAGGAAGCAGCACTTCCATTCATCTGCTGCCACAATTCATAGCCTGTACATAAGATTTTTTTCATTTGTGTCCCTGCTCCTATGTTATGTTTTTGTGCTTTATTTTTTTTCCTAATTGCCAGATTTGGTACATTTCAACTTTGCATACATGCAGTGGACAAAAATACTTCAATGCCTTTAGCTTTTCTAAGCCACTATATATTTACAAATACTGGTTCTAAACAGAATTTATCAGCTGTTGCCTTGCTTTTTGGAGGTATTTTGAAAATACCACAAGATATCAAATCCAGCTAAAACCAAAAATGAGGCAATAGAAAATACACCTGAGAGTGGTGAGTTCCAGAAAAATGCAGAGTAGCATGCAGCAAACAGCAGGACATAAATAAGGTTACCCTTAGAGTGGAATGTTATTGCTATTTTGGACGAGATGAATGGTTCATCCAATACAGTATAGTTTTTGATAGCAGCTACGATCAGTGTTTTAGGGAAAATTGCTGGACATTACCCTATGGATAGTTACTGGAATAACCATTTGACTTGAAAAATTGGGGTACACATCTGCCTCTTTTTTCTCTTTTTTCCTTTCCTTCTTTTTTTTTTTTTTTTTTTTTTTTTTTTTTTTTTTTTTTTTTTTTTTGCACATTAGTCCTATGGATGTTCTCTTTACCTACATTATAAAGTCTTTCTGAGTCTTACCAAGTGGACATTTTTGTTTCATTTTTAAAAATTTGTTTGCTTGATTGTTTCTGTCTTGTGTTTTCTTGTCCCAAATGTCTACCAAGTTGTAAGAAAAAGTTTATTTTTATCTGATTTGTAATGTACTTGGCTTTGTCTTGTCCCAGTCATTCAGTACTTATACAAGCATTTTGTTCCTTTCTCAGTTTAAACAGTCCCAATTTATTCCAAGCTATTCTTACATATTTCTTTTCCCTCGGTTAGATAAAATCAGTAGTACCTTCTGTGACCTGTGGCTTAACTGTACTTTCCTGTCTTCCTTTAAGGAGAAGTGTTGCTAGATTTGGGCAGTTACCTTAGATTGCTACTTATCTGACTTTACAGGGCTATATTTTCAGAATTTTACTTTTTTTTTCATCACTGAACAGAGAGTTTTTCATTAATTTGTCAATAAACCTTCACTATTGTCCGTCGCAGGTTAATTTAGAACACAGCAATATAGAGTGAACTTACTATTTCCTGTCTTGTTTTCATCTAAAACAAATTTATTTCTGCATTGTTGTAATCTGCTCTCCTGGATTTATTAGATTTATAAGTATTTTCTCAAAACTTTTCTCCATATTAAATAAGAATTTCAGTGAAGAATTTTATGGTCTCCCTGGCCACATCCTACAGCTTCTTTCTGTCATTCACAGGGATTGTCCCACTAAGGCTAGCAGAATTGGAGAACCATCTCTTGTCAAAAAACATGCCATCAACTCCAGAACACCTCAGCAGCAATCTGGCCAGGGTATCCCCATCATTCCTGTTTTTCTGCTTCCTTGCGTTTTCCCTAGCACTGGAGCACATCTGCACCCTGTGGCTCCACATATTGCCTGGTCCTTAGGACTCCCACTGCCAACAGTGCCACAGGAGCATTTCCTCTTTAACTTTGAGGTTAGCAGACAGCAACAATATTCCAGGGGGCTGTGGGTGAAATAATAGGGACTTCTCCAGGCCAGAAATCCCTTGTCTTGCCCTACCCTTTTTTTTAGTCTGACAAGGGCTGAATGCTCCTCAACAAGGTGCTGTTGCCCCCAGGATGAAGCTAGTGCAGATCCTTCCTGCTTTCCACTGTTTGCTTTAATGCTGGAGAGACCACAGGAGTTGGTGAGGTTTTCTAGTTGAAAATAATCTGCCTTGGTCTTCACGTGAGCTCTTTAATAATTTTCTAATCTTGTTAAATTCTAGCCTCTCACGGGTGACTGAAAACTGTTTGCCAACATGCTGTTTGCTTTTGAGGCAGTGCAGTCCAGACTCCTGCAGCAGGAGTGACTGTGAGGACAGGATGCAATGGTGGTCCAGGTCCCACTCCTCTTTACTGGGACAGGGATTAGTGACTAAAGACAGATGCTTCTCAGAATACCCATTACCAAAAGAAATCCATGTTTTAGACCATATCTGTTTCTAGCTAATGAGATACTTTTTCCCCTGTTCATGCAAAGTTGATTTATTTTTCCAATTAATGCACAGCATTTTGGATTAAAAGCAGGCCACTCAGGCAGTATTCTTCCTGCCAAGTACTTGAAATCCTAATTAGTGAGGCCTCTTAGGACTTCATTCTTTACTACTTGCAGTGCCACTATTTTGCTAAATTCTGTAGCAGGGTCAGGAAGAGCCCAGGCCCTCTGCTCAGACCTTCCAAGAACATTTTGTTCATGAGGCAAGATATGTTTCATCACTTCTGTTTTGGACATTTATTCCTCTTTTGGGACTTCATGGTAGTTCTTTCAGCTTATCAAGTCTGATTCAGCACTTGCCTATGATCTATGTATCCCCCTCCTTATCCACTCCAAAAGTGATCTTTATCTAAATGCATTTCAGGTATTTTTGCCCAAAGTGTACCTCTATGCACATTCTTACCTCATGCAGAGATAAGCATGATGATGCCTTTTGTTTTGCACCGCTGTCATCTGTCACTAGTGTAAAGTGGCTTTTTTTAAGACATCTTCACTTGGGAGTGGGGAAAGCGTTTTGAATGAGGCCTCAAAAGGACTGAGTGCAACATAGCATGGTGATGATTTGGGTTACACAGTAGACATTTTTGACATATTTTCAAGGGGCATCTGGGAATGCAAGTTATGCAGACTACTAGTTGGGAGGGTACAAAGAGTCACTGTAAGGATGGAGGGCCTTCCTGGATTTTAGTCCTCAGACACTGTCAGTGTTCAGTGAATGGCAATCTATTTGCTTGACATCATGGAGATACTTTGCCAAGGAGCAGGACAAATTACTTATTTCTGAGGGTTCTGGTGTGACGACTTGAATTTATAGCCATAATCCAATCGCTACCATGGTATATTATGGGTAAATTAATAAATAAACCAGAATTCCCCCACAAATACAAATCAATATTCTCTTTTTTAGTCAGTACATTATCCTCTCTAAGGTCTGTTGGCAATTCCCTACAGAATATGTGAGAGGTTACACCAGAATTACTTTGTCAGCAAACAAAACCTAACTGTATAGATGTATGGGTTGAGAATAATACTTTGATTTTCAACACAGTCAGTCATCTAATCCTATTATTACTATTTATGCAACTGTTCAGCTTCTTTCCTTGCTAAACATAATTGATAGGCTGGAATGAAGTGGTATATGTACTGAGAGTTTACTAGAAACATAAGGCACTTCTGCCAGGGGGATCTGTCTTCATTTACCCTTGGTGGGGAAAAGCCCCACATATCAGTCATTTCATTTCAGCCCATGAAGATTCTACCATCTCTTTTATTAAAAAATGCAGTGCGTGAGGACAACCAGTTCTTTGTGTTATTTTTGCTGTTAATGAGTTTCAATACAAAACATATTTTGATAAGCTTTCTTTCTCCCTTACATACCTGGCACACTTTAGGTGGGTTTGTTTAGCTGGCTTTTACTCAAAATATAGGTCTTTGCAATTTTAATTAACCTACAGCTTCTATCTGCATATAGTTTCATAGAAGCCATACATAAAATAGTTCCTCTGTGTGCTAAGATTTTCATGAGGATATTCTTGACTTAAGCAAAGTAAAGAAAACTATTTGGTAAGAAAAGACTGCCAATCCAAATGCAAAATATGAATTAATAATAAAGCAACTTATTTAGATGTAAACTGAAAAGATGCAAATTAGCCCAAAGACAAAAGCAAAACAACAAAGGTGAAAAGGAAACACTCAAGAAAAATGCAGTGCAGTGCAGAAATGTTAGAATTTAGACTGAGATGAAAAAAATACCACAACATAGTAACAGAGTATGACATAAAACCAGATTAGCTGGTCTAAAGTTTGGTTAAGGGCAGTTAATATTAGCAAAGTTAGAGCACAGCCATAGAAGAGAAAATCTAGATGCAGAAATTCCCACAATCTGCTGAAGAAGTATTCCACAAGCAGCTTTTTAAAAACTACACTTTTAGAGCAGAAAAGTATCAGCACAAATTTGAGACAAATGAGGAAGGACCACATTTTGAGCTATGCTGCTGCTAGATCACTGTTTCCAAGAAGTTCTTTACCAAGACCCCTGGTATTTAACACACTGACAGCTGTGGTGCTCCCCTTGTCCTTGCCCAGATGCTGCAGCTGGTGAAGCCAAAGGAAAATACAGCAGCAGACATGCCATGGAGCACCAGAAAGGACAGGTGGTATGGGAGCCCCCAGGCAAGACACAGCAGGCAAGCAGCAGAACAACATGGGATCAGGTGAGATGACGTTTCCCTGGTACTTACTGGGAAGGTGTGGAATTTGTCCACTGTAACTTGCTGAGTAGAAAGTGGGAAACCATGGTTTATCAGCTTGTCAGTGTCCTACATGTGTGTGCAGTTAAACATGGTTGATGATGAATTTTTTATTTTTTCAGGATGCAATATGCTTTCTAATGTTTAATGGCTGTGGTAACTCAGATGCACAAACAGTCCATTATTTAATCATATAATTATTTTATCTATCTGCAGTAAAATACTGACTATCAAAAAAACCTGTAATCTGGCTACATTTCTTTTTTCCTTCTCATTAAAGGCAATGGAAGGTCACTACCTCTGGAAAATCTATTCTTTTTTCTTTCACTGGTTAGGCAACTAAGAATTAGGTAACTAATCAATTTCATGAAAACAAAGACATAACATTTTATCTTTTATGGAAGAGTAACTAGAGAAATACTGTCTGATGAACTAACTGATCCTTGTAAAGATCTGATAAAAAAAAAAAGTAATTCCATTTGTTAAAACTTGGGGTGTAAATCTTGTTATAAATAAATTCAATAAGCCAATTTAAAAAGCCAACAACAGAATAAGGCCCAGAGGGATATTTTTAAGATCTGATGATCCTATTTCCTATGATGTCAAAGCATTTGAAGAAGAAGAAGGTGAAGCAAGATGTGACTTTTACTGCCTTCATCCTGAGTCCAAGAGTACTCCAAGGCACTCTTTAGAGTAATATAAGGAAACTTTTTCTAAACATAATGAGTTAGAAAACAATTATTCTCTGAGTAAATATCATGTTTTGGTATCAAACTGAAAAATCTTGAGGTGGATTTAGGGATCTCTCCCAGACCTTGTTTAAAAATATATTGCCATTAGAGATTTCAATCACTAACTGGAAAACCTTAAAAGGCCGTCAAATGTGCTAAAAAGGCAAACACTATTTTGTGGTCTCACAAGATCAGCTGTAGGTTCTGCTTCTTTTAGAAGAAATAAAAACACTGCAGAGACTCAATAGGAGAGCAGAAGTGAGAATGTGTTTGGGCAATGTTGCCTGAAGCACAAAAAGTGTGCAGGGAACAGTGATGATTCCCTAAGTCCTCTGCAGGGAAGGACAGGAAGAAGTTGATGCCGAAGGGGTTTTTGTTCTGATTTTCACATTTTGTAGATTTTAGGAACACAGTAGTTGTAGATTTGTAGAGGGTTACTATTTCTAACAGTTTAAGTTTAATGCCTTCCTATCACTGCCCCTGTCCCAGAACAGGGAGCTCAAATTCCTTTAGTTAATTAATCTTGTTTAGACTCCTTTCCAAGGTAGAGCTGAAAGATATCAGAAGGCCTACAGAATGAAACATAAACACAGGTCAGAGTGACCCAGAAGTCAGAACTGGAAGAACTCCAAGAGACCTTTGTGTGCCCGAAGAAGAGGAGCTGATGAAGACAGAGGGTCTTGACGACCCCAGACCCAATTCCAGAGGTTGGACCAAAGGTGGGACTGGGGCTGGACTGAGAAATGTGTAAAGCAATGATTGGAAGGATCTTATTATAAAAGCCATGGAAACTAGAACTGAGACACATGCATGTCATCATGTATTCCTGTGGGCTGTAGGCCTGTGTTATTAAAGGACCTTTACTTTTTATCTTACCCTACACTAACTTGGCTCGGAGTTCTGCTTTGGGGGGGGGGGTCACTCACGGCATCAAAGTGAACACATTCTGCAAGGAATGAAATGCATTCTATAGCAGGAGACTAACTGTCGATGTTGTTGACTTGATTTAATTGGACGGGTTAGACAAACTTCCTTCTGAAGCAGTCTGAGAGTGTGGATTTTGCAAGCAAAAACAAGTAGTTCTTCAAGCTGTCTGTCCCTTTGTCATTTCTCAGTCCCTTTATCAAATTCTCTTTCGTACTGTAGTTATTCCTGTAAGTCTACCACTTCTTTCAATTTCTTTTCAATTCTTCTTTTTTGCCTTCCGTGCATCAATCACCATATAAAAAGAATGTGAAGAACAGTACTTCATAATTATTTAAAAATTAAGCTCTTTTACATAGAAAGAATTGTGAAGTCAAAAGCATTTACAAGAAATGAAGTGTATTATTTAACAATGAAATTTCAAAGGACTGTTGCATGTGCTGCATTCTCTCTAAAATTAATTAGGTAGATTGTTCATCATATTGCTTAATTGAGTGTCCTGGTTTCAGCTGGGATAGAGTTAATATTCTTCCTAGTAACTGGCATTGCACTGTGTTTGGAAGCTAATACGAGAAAAACATTGCTAACATAGTGATGTTTTGGTTGTTGCTGAGCAATGGTTATACTAAGTCATGGACTTTTCAGCTTCTCCTGCCCTGCCAACAAGGAGCCTAGAGGTGCACAAGAAGCTGTGAGGGATCATAGCCAGGACAGCTGATCCCAACTGGCCGATATTCCATACCATATGACATAATGGTGAACATTAAAACTGGGAGGGGAATTGGCCAGGGGTGGCAACTCACTGCTCAGGAACAGACATCGGTCAGCAGATAGAGAGGAACTATATTGTGCATAACTTGTTTTGTATTGTTTCTTATATCATTAATATTTTTCATTTCTTTTTCTGTCCTATTAAACTTGATCTCAACCCATGAGGTTTACCTTTTTTCCAGTTCTTCCCCATTGAGCAGACATCTGTGCAGTGCCTAGCTCCTTGCCAACTCTGCTCCTCCCAACTTTGACTTATGCTTTTATATCATACTCCCTTCAGCCCTGTCAGAATTAGACGTTCTGGACTAAAATAGCAAGCTGTTCTTTTCAATATTTATACCTGAAGAACTATGTATTCCCCATGTCTTTTTCAAAGTATCTTTGCATTCTAACACATAATGCTTTAAGCTACATTGTAAAATACAAATCACACTATCCACTCCTTATTTGCACTTGAAGATTCAGGGACCACCTGTGATGTTCATTTACCCTCAAAATTATATTGAGCATAATAGTGGCAAGCCATCATCCCACTTGATAGAAAATATGTGTGCAGAGACATGAAATTGAACATGTTCTCAATGTCCAGTACTCTCTCAAAGGACAGTAACTGAAGGCAAGTAAGAAAAAAAACAAAGCTACATGAAAAGTTACAGGAAACTGACCTTAAAAAAATAGCAATTGTTTCTCATGCTGGAAAAACCATATCCACAGAGATGACACACAATTATTGTTGTAAAAATTTACAGAAAATTATTTGGGTTCAAGGAGGATGTACCTATGAATTACTGTGGAAAATAAAACCTGTCATTATTAAAAGTTAAAAAAAAATAAAAAAAAAAGCCTGTGTGACTTATTGAAATAGTCTTTAAGCAGTATTCTGTCAATAGATTTTTCATCAGTAATTTGACTGTTGTTTTATCTGAGAAGTAATAGCAGTCCACCTTGCACAATCCTGACAGGATTTTACTTCACATAAAGCACTTTAAAGTGACGAATGAAATTACGAAAGTCAGTGAAATCCAGAAAAATATGTGTTATTTACTTGAAGAGGAAGTGAAGAGCTAACTGAATTTTTTAAGACAAAAAAGATAATTTATTTCTCTTGTCCATTAGCTATAGCTTATCAAGGAAAGACTGTGTTTCTGTTTGATCAGTTGAATTTGGGATACATGTCTGATTGGTCTCTGGACCTCAAGCCAACTTTTTCACTTAGTTTTAAATAACTACTTATGGCCAGGCTTTGCATAGCTCTCACTACCTGCCCTCTAGGTGAATTTCTATTCTTTAAGCATCCTGCTAAAATCAGTAAGGACATGTAACATGAGAAGAATCACAAAAAAGGGCCAAATCTATCCCTTACTAAATATTGATATTCAATATTACAGTGTCTCTCTAGTTGCCCTTCTTGGCGAGGGATAGAAATGCAGAAATTACTAAATGGCAAGTTAAAGTTTTATCCCAAAGCAAAAGGAAACGTTTTTTAGGTAAGTGATCTGCTCTTTTGTAAACCTAAAATAATTAAAAACTTGTTATGCTTTGAGATATGTAAAATACGAGAAAAATCCTCAAATATAGAAGCAGAGAACATAGCCAAATATTATCTAAAAGGACTAGTTTGTTGTTGCTGGGTTAAAACACAAACAGACATCTACTCTTGGGGACACAAAGAGAACTAGCTGTGCATTCTTTTTGGATCCAGGTGCACAGAATAAAGAAAAGGAATCAAAAGGAAAATGGCACTCCAGGCTGACAGTCATTCAAGTATTTCTATAGCCAGTCTCCTCCTCTTCAATAAGCTGTTTTCCTGTCAGATAGCTCTTCTATAAGCACAGAAGCTCCTCTCTATTTTTTTCCCAGTACCTCTTAGTAGCAGGAGTTGACAGACTCTAAAAACAGTGGTTTTATGTCTTGGAAGACTCTATTAGCATTTCTTTTTATAGTTTAAGGTTTTTGTACAAATGATTATTTTCCTCTTCACCTGCTGCTTTACCCAGCTTAAGTGTGTGCAACTGGAAGTGATAGGACAGTGACTCAGCTGGAAGTGGATAGTGAGTGAGTGAGTGAGTGAGTGAGTGAGTGAGTGAGTGAGTGAGT
>JAJPCS010000490.1:15060-32773 GCA_021164005.1 Willisornis vidua nigrigula | reverse complement strand
TGATGATGATGATGATGATGATGATGATGATGATGATGATGATGATGCTTTTTGCAGTAATAAACTAGCCTAGACCAAGCTAGGTGCTCCACTGTGCTGATAATTTAGAGCAGCTGAAAATATATGTAGCTCTTTAGTACAAATAAAATTTTCTGAATTTAAGAAAATATAAAACCAGTATGATGAGCAATAGGAGGTCTTAACCACAAACACATACAATGTTATGGGCATTAATCTAAACTGGTTTTTCTTCCTCTCTGTCAAGTCATAATTCCCTGGGCTCTGTTAGAATGTCTTTCAGCTCCCACTGTGGCTGCAAAGGATCTACTTCTAAATTTTTACCATCTTTCTCTCATCTGTTTTGCTCCTGAAACTTGGTGACTTTTAAAAGGCAAACAAAAATCCAGACACTCATCTTGCAATTATCTTTGGGAAAAGTTTCTTTTCACAGGCTGCCTTTAGGCATCTTTTTGTTCTTGGTAGCTGATGTGCTGCTTTGCAGGCTATGGAAGGCTTTGGGCTGCACCACAGTTATACCATCCTGGAAATAAAGCTCTATTTAACAAAAAAAAACTTGTAAAAAATGAACAAACAAAAAATCTACAAGACCTTTTTGCAAACACTAAACTTCTGTGTACTTGTTGCTAAAATAAAACCACCAAAACCAACCAACCAACCAACCAAAAAACCAGACAACCAAAAAAAAGACAAGTCCAGAGTCAGCTTTAAACAAATACAGGCTCAGTCTGTAATCAGATCAAGTCAGATGTCCTATCAGCTCGAATGCTTTCCTGTTTACAGAAGAAAAAAAAAATCAAATAAAATTCAGCAGATTAGCTACTGAATACATATATTGCCATGATTTTTAGTTCACTAGTGATTATTAGAAGGATTTTCGTCTTAATTACCTGCCACAGTTAAAGAAGTCTATGTTTTAGGATCATCTTGGAATGAAAATCATAACAAAAAGTTTAAATGCCAAATATAAAGCATGTTAACCTATTATATGAGAATCATAGAATCATAGAATCATAGAATCGATTGGGTTGGAAAAGACCTCCAAGATCATCGAGTCCAACCCTTGGTCCAACTCCAGTCCATTTACCAGACCATGGCACTCAGCGCCACGTCCAATCTCAGTTTAAAAATCTCTAGGGATGGTGAATCCACCACCTCTCTGGGCAGCCCATTCCAATGCCTGATTACTCTCTCTGGAAAGAATTTTTTTCTGATCTCCAACTTAAATTTCCCCTGGCAGAGCTTAAGCCCGTGCCCCCTTGTCCTATTGCTGAGTGCCTGGGAGGAGAGACCAACCCCCACCTGGCTAGAACTTCCCTCCAGGTAGTTCTAGACAGTGATGAGGTCACCTCTGAGCCTCCTCTTCTCCAGGCTAAACAACCCCAGCTCCCTCAGCCTCTCCCCATAGGACTTGTGCTCCAGTCCCTTCACCAGCCTGCTCAAGAATCATGCAGTGCCCCTCTAAGGTTCAATAATTTTCTCTTTCTTGGGGCTTTGAAAAAGAAGGTCCAAGAGCAGCATAATTTGAAACTTTTGTCTTTGATTAGCTAGTTGATTTCATTCCCAGAATTGCTGCAGTAACTTCTCCCAGACATTTTTGAGAACTTTGCTTTACTTTTTCAGTTGTGTAGCTGATCCATATTTTTATCTCTAGCTTTTCAAACTTATTTCTCTCATCATTAAGATAACCTGTGTTTTTTCATAACCTTTATGCAATGAAACACTAGCATTTCTCAATTTCCAACAGTGCAGTTGTTAAACTACTGGCATTTAGCAGTCACCATTTAAATTAAATTTGCCACAGTTTGCAGTTGTGATGTGACAGCAACCTGAAACTTTTGAGGGAGATTCCCTCTCTGTGGGAAACATCATTTTGTGGTCAGATTTGGAGCAGACAATTTGAAACTGTCAGTAAAGGGGGGTGATTTCTTGGCAGCTCTCTGCTGAACTCATCATAGAATCATAGAATGGTTTTGGTTGGATGAGTCCTTACAGAACAACTAGTTTCAACTTCCTTGCCAAAGGCAGGGAGACCCTTCTTCATGAGACCAGTTTGCTCAAAGCCTCATCTAACCTGCCTTAAAAAATTTGAGGTATGGGACAGCCACAGCTTCTCTGCGTGACCTGTTGCATTGTCGGATCACCCTCACAGTAAAAAAATTCTTCCTAATACAAATCTTTGCCCTGATATTTCTGTCTCCATTCTTTAAACTTGTTTGAATTAGATGCAGTTGTTTGTCAAGCCAGATTTGGAACAAAAATATATGTGATATGTAAGTAGATTCTTATTCATAAGATCCAGATATTGCTCTTTGTGTTTGATGCAATAAGAGAACTTTCCTGTTTTAAAAATCAACAAAGGGAAAAACCTAAATAGAGAGTCCCTAAATAAACTTTTTTCTATAGCTTCTAGAAATAAATACCTGTCCACTGAATTTATTCTTCCTCCAATTTATTTTTCTTCATATATTGCTGATTTTAGGGACCCTAAACATGGATAGAGTCAAGTTAGGAAGCAGACATTGTTTATTCTCCACAGGGTGCATGATAGAAGCTTTTAACAAAACAAACGCACCAAGGAGTAAAAAGCAAGAGAATTTGCAGATTGAAATCTACATAAACCCACTTACCAGTTGCCTGTTGCATAATTGGTTACTTTGCACAACCTGGTGTAATATGTGTCACTGTGTCTTTGTGGGCCTCTTTGTGTTCTCTGACGGTCAGTTTTGAGCAAAGTTCAGTTCAGGATGCACAGAACCCAAGGCTGAGTGACAAATAGAATGTGATCTGCAGCTCTGGGTTAAACAATTGTCAAGAAGCACACAAAAGACAAAAGCTGCTCTAATACACCTGATCACATCCTTTCACATTGAAGAAAGGGGTTAAAGGTGAGAATGATACTATCAGGTTCCATCTGCAACAGAGATCAAAGGAAGGAACAGGGACAGTGAATTCTGCTTAAAGACTCAGAGCTTAAAGATACAGAGAATTCTACTTCAAATACAGAGAATTCTGCTTAAAGACATCACATGCATCAGTGATTCATTGTTGTTACTCTTCATTTTTCAACATGCCCTGGCTCTGTTTTAAGTACCTACAATACACCACACTCAGATTTCTTGGTGACCATGACACTGTATTGAGTTCGTGTTTTATATTAAATTGAAAAGTGTTGGGGAAGTATCATATGATTGTTTCCATAGGGAGTTCTGCCTGCCTCTTCTTCTTAAAAGAAGATACAGACCTAAGCAAGACCACAATAGATACTCTCTGTGATGTTCAAAATGATCACACAGTTTTCTTGGGCTTTCATTCTAATTTTGGGTGTGGAGAGGACCTGTACCCAGATGTGTTTTTTCTACAACAGTACTAAAAGATCAAGCACTTAGCTCTTATGCAGAAAATATGCTAATTGTTTTTATACAGAATTTCTTTCATAAGATATGAAGATACATTGGCATTTTAATTTCTGCTTTGGTTGCAGACTGGTGCAGGAAAATCATTAATTAAAATATTTTACTTACTGAAAAGATAGAATCATAGAATGGTTTTGGTTGGAAGACCATCTAGTTACAACCCTTCTGTTGTGAACAGGGACACCTTTCACTAGAACAGATTGCTAAAAGCTCCATCCAACCTGGCCTTAAACACTTGCATGGATGGGGCATCTGTGACTTCTCTGGGCAACCTGATCCATTGCCTTGCCACCATCACATTAAAGAGTATCTCCCTAAAATCTAATCTAAACCTACTCTCAGTTAGAAATAATTTCCCCTTTTCCTGTCCATAATGCTCTTGTAAAAGGTCCCTCTCCATCTTGTAGTCTTCCTGCAGGTACTGGAAGATTGCTTTGGTAAAAAATAAAAGAAGAAAAAAGGAAGGGAGGAATTATGATCTAAAAGCAGCAGTGCCTCCTGCTCAGTAAAAAGAGGAACTATTTCCAAGGCAGCAAAAATGTCACTCAAGGGTGTAGAAAATTAACAAAGAAAAGTTTCAGTGGAGAGATTTCAATTCTTGCTTTAGACTGCTAAAGTGAGACATCAGTGTATAAAAACCCCAAATGAGAACAAAATTAATGCTTTGCAGATATGCAAATTTTTAACATGCATAGGATGATAATAATGTGATAAAGTAGTTACTCTGTATCGTAATACTGCCAGTGACAGTTGGATCAAAGACAATGAAAAAATCTGATGATGTTTGTCACAGTGTGATAAGAATCTATTAATTATCGTGCACTTTTGTGTGCCAACATGTTCATATATTATGCAGCTTGCAGAAGAGTCACAAGAGGTCTGGAACACTGGTGTATGTTCAGGATTTGGTTTTGAATTACTGAATAAGTGGTTGCCCAGACTATTCATCTGCATTAGGAACCTTCTAAAAGAATTTTCACCTAGGCAATACCCTGGCAAACCGGATTTAGAGGTCAAGAATGTCTGGTGCAAGGAGCTTTAGTCTTTTCTTCCATGCTTGTACTGAACAACCTACTTGAAAGGAAGAAGGTATAGCCCGTCTGTTTCTTTTCCCCTTCAGTGGCTATGGTCAGGAGAACTTCTAAAGGGAAAATTCTGCTATGTGGGAAGAATGAAATGACATCTTCTAGAAATGCAACCCATGAGGATCTCAAGGAGAAGTATTTTTTTCTCTGCTTCTCACTTGCTTCAGCTCTGGGGTTTGCCTCACTTCAGAAAAATGCAGTGCTCTTAGTGGATTCCTGGAGAGGGATGTGCCTTTGGCCAGATATGTCATTGAAAATCTGCAGTGAAAACAAACTAGAGCCTCAAATGGAGAACTTGAAACAGGTTTTGACATGTAACATGAGAACTAAATCTGCTGGTTTAAAGGTAAACCGGCAGGAGAAATGAACCCAACACAAAAGAGGTTATAACTCAGAGTTACAATTTAATATTACAAATAAATGCAATGACACATAGAGAAATTGGTTTTAATCTACAAACCCCATAAGTATAACCCAGCACCGAGTCACAAACAGGATGGTGTTCATTGGTCCCTGTGCTGAGACTCACATGGTCCCCCTGAGTCCAAAGTAAAAGGAAGGGAAAAAACCTGTTGTGCAGATGACAGTCACAGTCCTGTCGAGGTTCTGGTCCTCCTCTGGATATGATGAACCATCCCAGAAGTCCCCAATCCCCAAGATTATACACCCTCTTGTTTGGGTGAGAACGCCCAGTACCTCCCCCAGGACAAGGAGTTCAGCAGTAACTGGAGAAATTTCTGTATCTAGTGTTGCTATCAAGGTCAGAGAGCATGACAAGCCTGAGATCTGAGAGAAGTTTACCAGAAGTAAGCAGTATCATTCCCTGAGCCAAAGTATGGATCATTCTTGTAAACTGGGATCAGAACTTGTTCTCAACAATGCTATGCAATTTTCTATGGAGGAGGGGAAAAATTCTTAATGAATTTTGTGCTGATAGCAGGAAAAGAGGACAATTTTAAGTTTTTGGGGTTTTTTTTTAATCAGATAGATTACCTACGCCATATTTAAAGTGTATGCAGCTTAAAGCTTTTCTGCAGGACTAGCAGAGAAGAAAGGGTGAGCACAGCTTTGTTTTCTGTGGGTATCAGTCCAGTTCTATTGCCAGAACTAACTATAGTTGAAATAAATAAAACCCATTGTTAATCTAAATTAGAAACATCAAAAGGAAAGAAAACTATTGTTCTGAGACATAGATGCATTTGGCTCAAGGGGTTATTGCCATCAGCAGACAAAAGCTGAAAAGTGGCATTGTGTTTCACTGCATGTTGTGTTTCAATAGGCATGTGAATACAACGTTGCTCACATCTGCATCACATGGCATTGGCAAAACACCAGAGTCCTGAAACACTGAGTACAGAGAACAATCCGTCTTTATGTTCCTGTAAATGGAACTTAAAATTGTGTCTCATGTGCCATTAAATGGAACTTTCAATTACAACACTGAGCAGCTGACAAAAAAGCCCCATGGCTGGAATAGTACTGGATTGTTATATTTTTTTTAATTAATCTTAATTAAAAGACAAACAGTGATGGGTTTGGAGAAGGAATCTTCCCTCCAGTAATGTTTCAGAGAGACAAGCACAAGGTAGGTTAGAAAAGAGGGGGTTTTGTAGTCGCACTGGAAAGGCCTTTGAGGGACAGCAGTATTGACTGTGGTAAGAATGACATTGTGTAGATGAGGTCCACAGCAGGAAATGAATGATCTAAGCAGGTGAGGCATTATGTACATTGGACCAAGAATATACCAGGAGTTTTTCTAAAACTAGTTCAGAGCAGATGAATACTCAACTCTCACAGAGAGAATAACAAAGAACACAGCTAGAAGGGACCTTTTTGAGGTTTTCTAGTTCATTCCCAACCTCAGGAACTCCTCTTGAAAGTGTGCTAGCAAAAGCCTTTTTTTTCTAGAAGATGCTGCACTCTTTCTTACATAACAAATCTTGCTGTTAACCATCTACAACACCAAAGACATCTAACTCATATGCAAGTCAGGATTTATTGCTCTTCTCCTGCATCCAGGAGACAGAGAATTTATCTATTAATTTTCTCATTGAAGCATAGTCCTTTAAATAAATATCCCTCTCATCTCTGACTCCTGCAATGACCCTGCAGTTTTTGTTTCCAGTTGTTAGTCTCCTCTGAAAGCTTTCCACTAATATAATAGAGTTTCTAGAGTGTGGAGCTCAGAGCAGAGTATTCCCACTAGAAAGGCTTTTATTCATATGGGTTCCTTAGTTTAACTACTGATAGTCCTATTAGTACATCAGATGATGCCATATTGTAAAAGTATGAGTTGCAAAAGCCTCTTGATCTATAGGTCATTCCATTCCCATCTCCTTTCTTGCAAAGCTGCTACATAGATGTTCTTTAAGTTGAACTTCTGCAGTTGATTATTCCCATGGAAAAATAACATTGTGCACAGATTATTGCCTTGACTTGTCAAGATAATTTTACATGCTCTCTTTCTGCCAAAGTGGGTGCAATCTTTTCCACTTCACACACATACAAACATATTAAATGCACAGTCTACTCAAGGGTTTGGAATCATTAATGTGAAAAACCATTTGATATATTTTTACACTTTGATGGTGAAAGATTAAGAGCTGAGTATGATTTTCTAATCAATATTATATTTGGATCATGGCAGCTCCCACCTGAACTGTATTTCTGCAATATATTTATGGAAAGGCCATGAGACACACTCCCTAAAGAGATACTGCATCTATTGTGTTTCATCATCCCTTCCCTTCCCAAACCTTCCCTTTCCTTCCCAAACCTTTCCTTAGAATGCTACAAAGCATTATAAGACTTTTTTAGCCTTTGAGGAGGTTGTCTTTAGAGGGCAATCTATTTTCCCTTACCTGTAGCTTTCAGGTGAGAGAAACTGGTGTCACGAATGCCAGATGGGAATTGGCTAAGAGAATTGACTATATGACATCTTGAGGCCTGTTTCATCCCAGTTTTCTGTGACAGAAAATTGGCACTCTGCTAGCTTTATATAAGCCTGATGAATACAGTCTCCAGAGACTTACCACATAAAACTAAATTATACGTCCTCCAACACAGAGCTGGAACAGAGACGGACTGGTTTGTTGGTGAAAAATATATTTTGGGAATGGAAAGAGGTTATTCATGTATACATCTCATCCTCAAGTAAGAATTGATCCCATAATAAAATCTTAGTGTAGTCTCTACTTTCATATCTTCTTGGCATTTGTATATTTTATGCTTTACCAATATAAATAACTTGTCAGTTTGCACTGGACTGCCTTAGTGCCTGTATGCTCTGCTGCCATTTTTCCACTTGAAAGCTGCCAATAATTTTCAGGGACTTGGACACTGAAGTTTGAATCCAATACAGTTTAAAGCAGATTCCATGGAGTTGCAGGAGCCATTTGCATGTCCTGGCTTCAGGCTCAGGCATGTGTGCACCTGTTCCTTTGCAGAGCACTGTAGTGACATAACTGCACCACCATTACAGAAGGAACAATGGGAGAATTTTGAGTCAGGTTTTAAAGACAAGTGCTTAAAGATGCATTGAAAAGAGATTAATAACTATTTTTCTTTGTGGCTGTCAGACTAAAGAAATACTAGGAAAGGAATATAGAGGAGATAAACAGTTTTTGTTTTCCATTTTAACCGCATATAAGTTCCTGTTTATGTCAGAGTTATTTCCAGCTTCAGTAATGGTTTTCACCCACCTCACCCTATTGTTACTATGCTGGCAGTACAAGAGCTTAGTACTACTTAATACACACAGTTGAGAAGCTAGACTTTTGTCTCTACCAAAATTCAGTTTCTCAGCAAGTAGTAGTTATATAAAATGTATTTTTTCTTTTAATCCAGCCCTTGCATAGTATAGGTAGTGATGTCTGACACCGTATTTCCATGTTTTACTCTGCACAGACATATAAAACAAGTGCATATAAAAACTATATGACAGTTATCTTAATACTCCCATGAGGCTTTGACAGAATAACTGGATGGTATGGAAAATGGACAGAGGCACAAACTGTAGTTATGGGTATACCACTTGTGAAAGCTGGGTATTCTCTAAACGTGTCAGCTCTGGTTTCAGTGAGACATATATTTTGTCTCCCCCCTTTTCAGGAAAAATGGCAGTTTCTAGGTTTCAGTAAATCTGAATAGTAGAATTTGTTATGCTGCTTCCTGATGTAACCAGCAAACAATGCAGTAAAGCACTTTGTTTTGACTTAGTGGATATTCTGGCACTATCTTAAGAAGATGTTTGTTGTTTGGTCGTTTTGTTGGGGTTTTTTTTTGTTGTTGTTTCCAATATCTCTTTCTTGCCCAAGTGGTCTGTTAAGTTTGTTAAACTTTCTCAGTGACTGGCCATAAGAGAAATGCTGTCTGGAATGCTAAAATAGGTTGAGATTTGATTTGTAAAACAATTTGTAAGTTCCCATCCCTTTTTCTGTAGATAAGAAAACATGTTCTGAAAATATTTGGGCTACAGATGTAAGCATTTGAATACTTACGATTAACAGCACACATAATGGAAAATTAGTAAACTCATTGTGGATAACCTTATGCTGATTTTTTATTAAAAGTTGCATACTTCTGCCTTTTCTTCTTTTTAGCTCTTCTTTTGCCCACTCTTCCCAAATACAGAAATGTGTCAAATTCTCCTTGTACCTAAATGAAAATGTTTCTTTCATGATTAGGAATAACATGATCTTATTATTAATTTTTCAATAAATGTATTAGTCTTTTCACCACTCCTGTGCAGTGATTTACCCTATAGTCACACAGATTTGTTTGACTGCTGGGAAGATATTAGTCAGTACACCCCAAAACTGACAGATGTCTTTCTTGCTACTATCGCCAGATCCAGGCTGCTATACTTCCAGTTTGACCTCTGGCCATGAGGAATGCAACTCATTGTCCTATAACAAGGCTATTGATTATGTTAAAACTAACATTCCATGCTAATACTTATCTCACTTACTCATCAACAGACAGTATGGAGACCTTCCTAGCTTCCTTCATGTATGCCTGCAGGTAATGCTTCATATGCCTGAATACAAGGTGACAAAGTGAATGATAGTAGAGCAATAAATAATGAAATCTGAGACCCATGATATATAAATGCAGAAGAAACAGACATCTGAGAAAACAGAATGCAACATCTAAAAAAGTGAAATCTTTAATTGCAAAATATGTATCCTGCAGCTCAGGAAATTTCTAGAAGCTTGGTCTGATGCCACCTGCTTGCAGAAAGGAGCTTTCAATGTCAAGTTCAGGTGTTTTGCTTCTGATCAGAAAAAAAAAGTCTGATTATGTTGAATGGCAAAGGAATGATGGTTGTGGAGCCCTGTGTTTCTCTGTTTGGAAATCTGAATTCTTTTAACTATGTTATCAGATTAAATTCCAAACCATTGTAGTTTGCTATTCATCTTAGAAGGATGCCAAAAAATTAACTGAGAGGAAAAAGTGTTTAATTTTTAACACATCACAATGGTTTAGGGGAATGGTAGACAATTACAATTCAGATCTTTAAATATTTATCTAGCTTGGGCTCTATAGCTTGGATAATACTTAATTTAATCTGTTTACATTTGATTGTACTTTTAGAGGCAAACATCTAAGGTCAGAGCCACTTTTATTCATGGAAGGTGCTAAACTCTATAGCTTAAATCAATGAGTGCTATAAATACCAATTTTATCAAGATGTAATAAATCATACTATCAAGCGTTTAGCCCACGTCAAGGTTTAGTTCATAATGTAATTAATCACATAGGTATGACAGGTAGGATTTCAACTACAACATCCTTGCAAACATAGCAAACCATGCACAAATGGTGATGGAGAAACAAATGGGATCTTCTCCAGCTCAAAAGTGTCTTCCTGACCTTCAACAATTTTGTTATTCTAGTGAGCTTACTGCAGATGAAAAAGATTGGACTGTCTACACACTAGTGTAGACAAGCTCTTCTTTTTGATGTGTTAGAGCTGTATGTTGCATTAGGGACAAGTCACCCAAGTTTTGAGACACAAACAATGTAACTGCATTGCTTTTCCAACTTACAGACTGTAAATCATAATGGTACTGGAAGGTGGGATAGGACTGGCTCACACGCAGAAAGATGCCTGGCTCTACTAAGGGTAGCTAAAAGGAAAATGGAAATTATAGCACTCTTACAGCATGATGTAAAAACACTTTCCTTCTAGTGAATTCAGGGTGAATATAGCATAGAAGAAATGAGTCCTTCTGTGTGAAATACCAGGTGATGGTCTGTGGTCAGTGCACACCAAGCACACATCCTGTGTTCTGGCTGTGTGCTGGAGCTAGAATTTCTCGAAGAGACTTGTCACAGAGAAAAGCACTGAGATATCACAGGTTAAAGAAGCACAGGAAAACTGACTTCTCAATAAATGCAATTCTTCACCTAGAGTTTGACAAGGGCATGCCAGAAAATGCAGAAGATATAAAACACAGCAAAAAGATAACGTTATGCTTGCTCAGTCAAAGACATATACAGAAGAGAAATTTCACCTCAGCAGTGTTTCTCTTAAGGTCTTGCAATGTTACTCTAGCTAAACGGCTTCCATGATGTGCAAGTCTCTGCTGTAACAACCATTTCCATGCATTGTAAATGGCTGCATTTCTAGCCTTTATTATGCATCTCTATTAACATGTATGGCAATTTTTTCTTCCAAAGCACCACACAAATAAAGTAGTCAGCTGATGATCCAACTTCTTACATACTTCTCTGTTCAACAAGCTTCACTAAATAAACATTTTTTTTGGCTTTCACATATTTATAGTTACACATATCTGACTGTAGTAGTGGCACACCTGTGACTAAACAGCAGAAGACATCAAAACTACACAGAAAACAGGAAACACGCTTTATCAATTTGTTAATGATAATAAGGTTCAATTATTTTACCAGGAGCTGATAATATAGCGTATATGCACAGTAAATTTCAGTAATCATTAATATGTGTACTCAAGCTGGTATTATTAACTTACTGAAAATTTGAAATGCACTTGCTGTAATTTTCTGTTAAACAAAACAAACAAACAACACAACAAAATTCTCAACTTTTACCAGTCAGTGAATTGTGTTTTCTTTAGCAATTGTGGCTTAGCTATTGCGACTGGAAGACAATGCTTGACTGAAACAGAAGCCTTGGAGAGCAGTGAAATACAGGGCATTTTAGCACTAACAGGATGAGACAGCCTTGGGCTTGCTTCCTTTCGCTGCTTACCTTGAGACTGTAAGTACAAGAAACAACGCTGTGGGACATATCTGAATTGACTGGACAAGCAATTTGTACTTCCTAAGTCAAAGTATTGTGCTCTCAACAATTTTGCTTATCCAATTTGTATCTATCACGTTAAGAGATCTACAACCCTCACAACTCTCATAAGGGAAAAAAACCCCAAACCCTCAGTTAGAAGGATGAATATAGTCAAATACACATAAATATTTAGAATTCAGCCCTGGGGATATTACATGAACAAAGACAGAATTATTGTTGCTGTTAGCCATCTCGTCTGTGTCCAATAAACACATTTTTACAGAACCCTAAAGCTTTTATTAATGAATCATAAATAGAGACCTCAAATGAACCATGAATATTTTGTGTTTTCTTTCTTATTAGGGACCAAGCACATGGGACATGTAGGCTGACTAAATGATGAAAGCAGTGTGGGCCTGCCAAAGAATGGCAACACAAGAGAGCACAAGATTGCAGCTGTACTTTCCTGCTGATTCATAGGATACATAGACACACAAGAGGAGAGGGATTTTTATACCCTGTCTTCTCCTTGTCCTTGTTATTTTGCAATGAAAAAAATATAAGTATTTACAAACACTAACTTTCATCTTGGAGGCCTCCAGGGGTCTGTCCAGGGCTAACCTACAGGCCTAGCCCACAATCACTAGCTTCTGCCTCTGAAGGTTTCCTACACCAGAAAGCATTATCTTGTCTTTGCTGAGCAGTTAACACATAATCACAGAATATTCTGAGTTGGAAGAGACCCACAAAGATAATCAGGTCCAACTCTTAAGGGAATGGAGATCAAACTCTCAACCTCGTGTTACAAGGACCATGTTCTAACCACTGAACTAATCTCAGGGTCACTTAGACACAGAAATTAGATGTTACTACATCAGTTGCTTCGAGGATGACTGGTAGACTTTCATATAGCACAAAGTGTGCAAGTCCTACAGATCTGCAGTTTTCATTAAATATAACCACAGACATTGCTTTCTTCAAAGCACAGCTGGAAGAGGAGATGGAGGTAATGCTCTGGAGTGGTATAGGACCAATATCAGAGTCTTGGACAGAAGGAATCCCTGTATCACTGAATCCTGCATAGGTTTTATGGTCAGGCTCCTTATATTTTTCTTTCTCAAAGACTTCATTCAATGCTTTGGCAGTAGAGAGATGGTAAAATATTAATCTGGGAGGGTTTCCAAAAGGTAGGAGATGAATTTCTAATCCCAAGACTATGATGTAGGAGGTTCTTGAGATGCTGTTCCTGTTTCTGGCTGGCTTCTATAATGGCGTGTGTTCAGGAGAGGTTTCAGGCCCTGAAATGGAGAGAGATGCTCACCTCTGCTCGCTAATCTGGGACACAGGGCACATATAATGTATATTTTTTTACAATTGCGTTTACCTCTTAGCTAGTTCTTGTGTATCCTGTTTGGAAAACAGGATCTGCACAGGGAGTCTAAATGCTTGAGGCTGGTTCCCCTACCTGAAAGTTATATTTTTGCAATGCTCAGAATTGTGACACCAGAGTGGCATACAACATCCACATGTTGTATGTGGAATGTAACAGAGAGAGTAGAGTAGCTGGTATTACTCTACATGGAGGTTTGATTCAGGATCTATTTAATTTAGTAGCTTTTTAGTTACTCTCATAGGTTTTTGATCCTACTGAATATCGGATTTTGAGATTAAGAATTTGGTTTACATACTTCAAAAATAGAGAGCTAAAAAGTAGGCTCAAGCACAATTCTGAAAGGGATGTTATACAGGGATTGATATTTCTCCTTGCATCAGCTGCAGTTTCATAGGGCAAGTAGTAAGTCCAAGACTTTTGCAAACCTGGAATGACTTTGGAACCACTGCTTTTGGTGAGTTCATATATTTTCAAGGCATGATACTTGAGACTGGATTCTCAGCACCTTCTGAAGCTTGAGACTCTTTAAAGTGGTAAGTATATATGCCAAGAATTAAGACAGACAAATTTGAAAGCCATTTCTGTAAAAAAAAAAAGTAATTGTTTTAAAAGATACAGAACAATTAGGTTCTTTAGCAAAGAACTTATGAGGAAGTATACTGATGAATTAAGCAAATGAACAAAAGGTATGCATACACATACAATGGGATAAAAAAACCCTCCTATGTTACCTAGATCTCATTTCAATTTATGAACAAGAGATCTAGAAGAATTATTCAGTTCTCCGATGCCTCAGTAGCTTCCAGTTACTCTCCCTCACATTAAAATCAAAGCCTTCGTAAATCACCTGCAAAGTACAAATATTGTCAGAAGCAGTTCTGAAGTAGAAAGGTATCTTTTTCACAATACTGCACACTGTAGAAATTGTAACTAAATCTAAATTAGGTTCTCTTTTTTTCTCTTTGGCTTAGCCATGTTGGGAAGTATAAGAAAACAAAGGGAGTACAAAACAATGCCCTATATATTTACAGATTGATATAAATAGTGCAGCTGCAAATATTGAAGTTCAATTTCTACAGTTTCACCTATATTTTTCTTACATTTATAAACCTACAAGGTAACCATAACTGTTTTTACACAGATTGCTAATGATAATCCTGTTAGATGAAAGACAAAAAATTCAAAGGAGAAATTAATATACAAGAAGGATTTGACTTGTCTTTCATTAACTGAGTATCTCCACTACAGAGGTGCTTCTCTTTCTGTAAGATCAGCATTTCTCAACACTGTTCCTCCTTTCCTCTCTTTCAATAATCCTTCTATATCTTCTCCTTTCATATAACTGAAATCAATATTTCCAGCTAAAACTGCTTCCCAAATTCAGTTCAATGAAGAACAGAGACAGAGTGCAATGGAATAGTAACTAAATCCTAAAATCTGAAGCTTTTCTTCTCACATCAGGCCAAAAACCAAAAAAAGTTAAGCGTGAGATTCCTTTTGTAAGGTGAAGAAAAATGTTGCATTAAAATTATTGACCAGTTGTCAGTTAAAAGGTGACTCAAGGACTCTATTCCCTCCACCTCCACTGCACTGTTTTTTTTAATTAAACTACTCTGCAATTTCATATAGTAATGTATAAAACTCAAGCTACAATAGGCACACAGGATGGCAGGAAAAGAAAAAGTACACTGTACTAAAGAGCAGCAGAAACCTTTCTGTATATCGTGCTTGATGAAATTATCACTTCTGATAAAAACCTATTTATACCTCATGTTAAAATCTAATTGCTTCAATTATCTAGCTCACTCAGTCATGTGAATAATCGGCCTCTAAAATCAGAGCAAAAAAAGCTTTTTATGTATTTAGTTCCCCAGAAGGTTTGCTAGGGGGAGTCTCTCTCTGACCATTAACTAGTCACCAAGCCATCTAGCAGGGATATTGCTGCCACAGGCCTCACACCCTCACAACAGGCAAAATAAAAATATGCTATATTTCACTGAAAACTTTATTCATATTCAGCTACCATTTCTCTTTGTTTCATTTATTTACAGTAGGGTCTTGATGAAACAGCAGTAAGATTGTCAGGGCTCCTGTGCATCCTCTTAGTACTTACAAATATAATCTGAAAGTGCATATGCAGAGAGAAAAAAAATCCCACTGTTAGAATTAATGGGTTTGAAATGTTTTGATGAAATGACCTGCTATTTTGCCTCAGTAAATGCTTTAGTAAATTTTAGTTCAATGCACTTGCAACATAAAGGTCTATTTTAATACTTAAGAAAAATTCCATGGTTGGGTAAAACTTAGTAGGGATTATTTACTGCAAAACCAACTTTATTTCAGGGTCTTGTACACTTCTACAATTAGAAAATCTAAGTGTAGTAAATGGTGCTCCCTTGCTAACATCATTGTATTGACTTCTTCAAGGAAATACATTGATTTTTAGATAGGGCCTCTCCTGAAATTGAAGAAAAAAATAAATTCTTTCCCCAAATCATATAAATCCAGGTGTGCATTACTTCCATATTTTATTATAGTTCTTAGTTTTGCAGTCCTAAGGTCAGGTTTACTGGTCTATAGAGTCACTTATCTTCCCAGGAACCTTTGTACCATACAGGCCATTTGTCAGCTGTCTGGCGTTAAGGTAGTCTTAAGCAAGAGGTTATGCATTCTACAGTTAGTAATTCAGCTATTTCATCTTGAAATGCATGTATAAAGGCAGTTAAATGCCTCCCTGACATCCGATCCCGTCAGATCTCAGAAGCTAAGCAGGGTCAGCCCCGGATTAGTACTTGGATGGGAGACCTCCTGGGAAATGCCGTGTGCTGTAGGTTCTAGTCCCGAGGACTTCACTGTCACTGTCCAAGCTTGCTCGGCCGTGGCAGATGAACCCCAGGACTTAAACGGTGGGGCCAGTTCTGCGCACGCTGAGCCTCACCTAAAAAATCCACTGCGCAGGCTGGAAGGGCACACCCACGTGGGGAGAGCCCTTCCTAAATCTTCGGGCGGTCCCGTGGTGTAATGGTGAGCACTGCGGACTCTGATCACAAGGTCGTGAGGTCGAGTCTCAGTGGAGACCGTACCGGGCAGTTAAATGCCTCCCTGCCATCCGATCCCATCAGATCTCGGATGCTCAGCAGGGTCAGCCCCGGTTAGTACCGGGTGCTGTAGACAGTCCTGAGGATTTCACTGTCACTGTCCGAGCTCGCTCGGCCGTGGCAAATGGACCTCAGGACTTAAACGGTGGGGCCAGTTCTGCGCACGCTGTGCCTCACCTAAAAAATCCACTGCGCAGGCTCGAAGGGCACACCCCCACGTGGGGAAAGCCCTTCCCAAATCTTTGTTCGCGAAGTTTGGCCATACATACATGCATGTATAAATATTTGATGATGTTCCCTCTTTTATTTGTTTTCCCTATATCCTACTTTACTGAAAAATCAATATAGGATAAGTATTCAAACTGTCCATCTGGATCTTTCTTTATGGGAGACTTTGTGAAGATGTAAGATTAGGACTCAAGGCTTTGAGGACTCCATCATATCTGCTACTTAATTACAGAGATGCTTGCCCTTTCACTAGCCAAATTCTCAAGTCTCTTGTTTTTGGGGATGCCCAGGACTAAATCTTATGTGTAATGATCAGCTGAGCACCCTGCTCATGTCTATGACTATCCAAGAACTATCTTAACTAATTTTTTCTACTTCTCTCTTATCATCATGGCCAACTCCATTGGACATTTTTGCAATTTAATGTACTTTCTCTCCTTCCCTCACTGCTCTTTTCAAAACAGAAGTGTTGCTACCTGTTCCCACAAATTCACTTATTAAATAATCTTCAGAGCTAGAAGAGTCCCTTAGCATGTAGAAGCCATGCTGTAGATCTGTGACATAAAATTTTAAATCCCACTGAGGAGGATTTCTAATTGCCAGAATATAGGGTAAGGGTTTTTTTTCAATTACTCTTACTGTTGAAGAGAATAATTAAATAGCCATTGCAAAGCTCTGCAGACTAACGGCTGAGTAAGTCATTTGGGACTTGGAAATCTGGATACCAGACCTTGTGTTAATGAGTGTTTAAAGATCATTCTATTAAGACTTCTATTTCAGAAAACCCTCTAGGTTAGTGATGAAAGTATTGAGCTAAGAGATGCACATTAAAGCTCATCAAGAAGAGGGAGATATTGACCCTATTTCTTCTGCAGCTTCGGCATGGGCTGAGCAGATGAAACATGGCCCAGGCACTGCTGCACCTTTGTTCTTTTTCCACCACCTCTCCATTTTTGCAGGGGGTAGTGATGAATACTGTGCCTCAGGAAATAGTTTGGATCTGGGATCTATCCTGTGTACCGTATGGTAGTCTCTTATTTTCATGAAGTGTCACAGCTCCTCAGATGGCAGTGCCTGCTGGCTAGATCAGGTTAATGTTGCTTCTCAGTTTCACAGCTAAAATGACTAACTCTTTCAGCATATTGAGTAAAGTTTCAAGTTGTAATTGGCAGGTAAAGGTTTTGGATTATATTAGTGGCTAGATA